>JARWIR010000043.1:4821024-5421024 GCA_029959085.1 Nemophila menziesii
AGAGCAAAAAAGCGCTTTTAGAATAAAAATTGAAATTTAAAAAAATTATTTAAAATAATTTTGAAATCTAAAATTATTTTAAGTGCTTTTTTCAAGAAGCACCAAATTGGTGCTTTTCAGAAAAGTGCTTTTCAGGATAAAAAAAACTCTTAAAATACTAGAAGCACTTTTAAGTGCTTTTCCAAAAAAGCACTTCCAAACGGGCACTTAAATAAGTGTCAAACCCTCCGGTCAAACATAAAAAGAAATTTAAAAATTTGTACAACTATTTATTTTTACCGAAAGAAAGAGGATAAAAAGAAACAAGAAGACAGCTCTGCTAATTGCCGTCTGCTATTAATTAGGGTGAGGGGTGAGCCCTATTTCGAATCATAAATTCTCATAAACCATCATCATCTTCTATCGATCACCCAAAGCAAAATGGTAAAAATTCAACCGTTTTATTTTCCTCTTTGCTTATCGATCTTCTTCTCCTAATTTTTCTCACATTTTTGAGTGTGTATGTGTGTTTTGTTTGTGCAGTTGTTCTTCTCGTATTTCAAGGACTTGGTGGGGAGAGAAGTAACAGTGGAGTTGAAGAACGATTTGGCTATTAGAGGAACTCTTCATTCTGTTGACCAATACCTCAACATTAAGCTCGAAAACACTAGGGTTGTTGACCAAGACAAGTTCCCTCACATGGTATCTTCTCAATTTTATGCTTTTAGGTTTTTCTTAATGTATATATGTGTGTCTGCGTGTAAATCATTGTGTACAGTGTTTGTTTTGATGTACCTATACGGAGCTAGTTATACTGTGAATTTCATTGCCCCCTTTGTGTTTGCTCTAATGTCACACTACATGACCAGAATTTCTTGATAATGTTTAATTTCACTGTCAATGTAACAGTAGCAATCGAAGCCACTGTTACAGTTCGTAGATTAATTGTGTTTAATTTCAACTTATTACTTAAGAAACTCATCAACTTATAATGTTTAATTGACGATTTCATTTTTAAAATTGAGTCTATTGTCACACTGAATGCCCAAAATTTCCTATAGCAACCAAAGATTGTGTCAGTCTGTAGAATAAACTCTTCTGTTTGATTGTGTTGAGACTATTACAAAGACTAAGTCTTACCATTCCATTAATTGGGCATGTAACTGAGATTATGATTAAACTGATTATCAAATGAATTCTTAAAAAGAAAGTGAAATTATTAAGAGTCCAATTATAGGATCCCTAGGATAGAACCTTAGCGTTTAAGATGGCCTTGAGGTTGGCCTCTATAATTGAACAAAATTAATTCAAATTAGTGAAGAAGGGAAGAACTAATCAATACATCTACTTATTTGTATGCTGTTTCTTTTATATATACAGAGTTGTTACACGTACATGTTCTAAATACTTCTAATAATGATGAATAATGTAACAGCTTTCAGTTCGAAACTGCTTCATAAGAGGATCAGTAGTGAGATATGTGCAATTACCTCCAGAAGGAGTAGATGTTGAACTTCTTCATGATGCCACAAGAAGAGAAGCTCGTGGTGCTTAAACTTGACAAGTCCCAGTTTATTAGTGTATGCTATGAATATTTTATTTTATTTTTATATTAAAAACTGTATGAGTATTTCAAGTAGATACACTTTATTGTAATGGCATGTAGCTCAAAAAATTGTGAGATGATCAATCTTCTTTGGATTTTCTAATTCCCCTTCCAGTTAAATTGTTTATCCCCATTTATGTGTCCTGTTTCATAGCTTAACAACCACATAATGGTGAGCCATTCATAGTCTAAAACATCCCTGCTCTTAATTTTCGTGCGAGGAAGCCAATCACGTGGAACACTTGATGTTCTTTTCTTGTGAATTTCATTGAAATCTGTTTGTTTCTGAGCCCTATATATTCCCAAGAAAGGAGCAAAGGAAAGGTATAAACATATAGTATGATTTTAGCCCTTGTGAGTTGTGGCTAGACTTTCAATTTTTGTAAAAAAAATAAGGAGAACAAAATTGTACAGTTTTTTTTTTTTTTTTTGTTGATTTGTAAGAAGTCACTATTATACTATGATTATCCGATCCTTAATTTACAAAATGCGGTACAAAGTGTCGCTATGTCCAATTTGTGGCTACTGACTGATTATGCCTAGCTTTCTTTGTAAGTTAGTCCGTCCTATAATTAAAACGTCTAAGAATATGTCCAAAGCGTACTAGCCCACCTAAGTATCTGTCTCTGGATTTCTAAAATTGTCGGGTGGATAGCCTAGCTTGTTGCTGACAATTGCTCTTTACCTTAAATAAGTTCAAAGTTATCAGAGAAAATGTTTTAAACATTTTCTTTTTTAGAAATTCACGCAAAATCGTGTTGCTTCCAAAACATCTTGTGCTTTCCCTTCAATGACAGAGTTACACAGTGCTATTCTGGATGTATCTACTACTGTAAGTTTTGATCTTGTGTAAGTGACGATCTTGTGATAACGATCTTGTGTGATACTGCACAATTCCAAGTCATATCGTAGATCTTGTGTGATGCGGCACAATATCAAGTTGTTGTACTGTAGATTTCTTAATATAAATGTAACAACCTAGAAATTATTTTGTTATCAAGCTTAAAAGTCACTTCTCAAATTGAAATTTTTTAAAATAATTTTACTCGAAGTTTTTATTTTAACTTTCTAATTTTGAAAAATCCATTTCTTATTGTATTCCAATAAATTTTTTATTACAAATAAATAATTTTTTTGTTTTCTTTCAAAATATTTTTATGTATGTCTTTCATTATTTAATTCGTTATAAAATACCTGGGAATCAATATTAGATATTACTCCTATTTAAGTTAGTATTAATTTCTATACAAGTTAAAAATAATAATTTTATTTTCTAACCCATGAAATTATTAAAATCATGTAAAATGAAAAATAACTTTAAGAACAAAATCAGTATTATATGACATTCACAAAAACTTAGAGTCAATCAACTGAGAGTGGATTTTCAGTTACATTTTTAGCTAAGAAATATATGGATTAGATTTCTAATTCTTTTATCCATTTAAAAATTATTTTTACTCAATTGTATAATATTTTGGTCAATGCATGCGACTATATGTACTAATATCTGGTAAGTAATTCTCGATTTTGGTTTAGGACGAATGCCCAATAAACACCCAATTCTGTGTGTTATCTTTTAAAATGTATGAATTTTTTACTTTCGTTACGAGATCTTGGATTCGAATGCAGTTGGCGTCAACAAATTAAAGATATACAAGCATATCATAAATAATGAATCATTAATTATGTTAAGTACAAAACAATGAAATGATATGTATCAGTTCATAAAAAAAAAACAGTTTGAGATATGAAATATTTACCAAACTCAAAAAGTTGATTTATGGTAAAATTCTCAAAATTCAAATAATTGAATTACGGAAAAGTCCTCAAAAGTCATAAAAGAAAAAAGAGTTACAAAAAAATGTAATAAGTTGAGTTATGGAAAAATTGCCAAAACTTAAGAAAGTATTGATTGATTTTTTTTTTTGTATAATAATGGTTAGTTGTGTTACAAAAACATTATAAAATAAAAACTACATGATAGATAACATATTTATGATATATACTTCATGAAAATAAGTATTTTATCCTTTACTTGATGAACAATCTGGATTTTAAGAAATATCATAAAACTCAATCTGTTATATTTTATTATGCATAATTATTGTTTGTTACTTCACAAACAATAAAGAAGAAATAAAATATATAAACAACACAAAAATACATCAAAAATGAAAAACAAATAGAGTTATGAGAAACTCACACTCTCATTCAAAAACAAAGTAAAATAAGTTATATACCATATATAAAACATAAAAACGTAATTTCATTCAATAATAAATAATAAATAAAAAAATATAAAAAAATACAAAATGTATCAAAAAATAAATAACTGTCTGAGTGATAGAATTTTTTTATAACTCAATATGTTATTCAAGAAGAAAAATATTAATCAAGTTTAATAAATCCTGTCCTTGATGATAGAATCTAAATCAGCAAATGATCAAAAAATATACAACATTCATGAACATTAATCATATTCAGAAGAAGGAAACTACTAATTGGAGCCCAATTTCAACTCTTTTAGGTATTAAACCCCATTCCCATAATACTTCTAATTAAAGCCTAACAAAATCAAAACACCATGAATTTTTACTATAATACCCTCCAATTACTTTATACCAGTTTCTCTCTCCTCATTTTTTAATTTTTTTAAATTTTTTTTTTCAGTTTTAACTTTTTTGTTCTTTTGAATTAACAAATGGGTCCGTACCTCCACACGTACACCTCTATCCGTACAACTCTATCCCTACCAATAGATACGGACCTGTATTAGTTTTTGAGTTTTCTAAGTTAAGTAAAATCGAGTTTTATATAATTGCAATTATAATTGTCCATGTCTTAACCGGGTTTTTTTTGTCCATCTAACTGTCTAATTTCCCGAAGGGCTGTACCAAAGTCTCATTTTTTGTATAAATCAAGTCCAGAATACGGTTCATATCAGGGGCTATCTATGTCAATGTTTAGTGGCGGTACCATATGGGCTGTACAAAATCCATTTTTCACACTTGCATAGGAATAAGAAGCATAAAAAATTAAGATTAATAGGTTTTTTAGATATTTTTTAGGTTTCTTTTAGAGTAGTGTATATTAGTGTGAGTTAATAACTTGCAAAATAAAAAATCACAATGCATTTAATCAGTAGCTGCTCATTTCTCATCTAAAGCTTATAATTGCTGGACACTAAGGGCTGGACACTAAAGGCTGGATAATAAGGGATGGATAAGAAGGGATGGATATTAAGGTTTGAACAATAAGGAACTGTACCTAATGGGCTATACTACTAGTGGGATGTACTACTAGTGGTTGGGCTGGACCCAATCAGATGATGTACCAAAACACGTTTTAAAAAAAAAACCAACAGAATTTCCAGATCGAAATGGATCTGGTGATACACAGAGAAGCGTTGAAGGTTGCTGGAGCAGATCTGAAGGTGTTTTGGTGCGCAACAGAGATGGAGAGAGGCGGTGGTGGCAGAACTGTGATGATGGTGATTCGCTGGTGGTGGAAATGGAGGCGGTGGTGGTGGATCTGGCCCTGATGCTGTCGCTGATGGTGGCGTCGAAGCTCGCTGGGAAGGTGTGAAGGTGGTGGTGATGAAGGAGATCTGCAACAGTTCTGGTGTGGGGTTGTGGCGTCGTGGCTTGCTGAAGAAAGACGCGTGGCGTGGTGGCTTGCGGCGTCGTTGCTTGCTGGGTCGCGTTTTTCCAGATTTACAGCAGCAGTGGAGAGGCGACACTGGTGGCGCGAGGTGAGAAGGTGGGTGGTGGTGGTACAGCAGCAGCGGTTGCAGAAGCTGGCTTCGTGGTGGTGATGAAGGAGGGCATCGGTGACTCTGTGGTGGTGCAGTGGTGGGAAGGTGGTTCGGTGGTGGGAAGGTGGGAGAGAGAGAGAGAGAGGGGGTAGAGAGAGGGTGAGGCTTTTCAGAAAAAGAAAACCTAATAGGGTTTTGGTTTTTGGTTTTTTGTTTTTTTTGTTTATTGCTTCAGAGTGTATAAGAGAGAGAGGGGGGGGGGGGTGTGTTTTTGGTCTTTTTTTCTCTTTCTAGTTAGGGTCTAATGGGATTTTGAGGTTGGGCTTTATTTTGATACTTTCATGTTGTAGGGGCTCTATTATATAATTGCCCCATTCATAAGACCAATGTTCTGTTCTTGATGGTAAAATTTGGCCTCTCTAAAGTCAAAGATATAGCCACTATAATTTTCATCTTCATATAAAGGATTCTAAGTGTGGTATTGATTAGAGACTAAAATTTCTTGTTTTTTAAGTGTGTCTCTAAAACGCGAAAAGTTTGTTTATAAAATATCGTGATATAGGAAAATATAGAAAAGTTGTTGTGATCCCTTGATAATAACTAACGTAAATGAATAAGGACAAAAGAGAAAGCAAGCAAATATATAGTACCTTTTATAGAGGAGTAAATGACAGTTATAATTAAGGGGAATAAAGAATAAAGTAAGGAATTTCTTTTTTGTCAAAGAAAATAAAATAGGGATTGATATGATTTTTAATAACATAGATCCACAACAACTCCATCAAACTTTAGAGGAGTAAGTGGTTACTAACTTGGCCTACTTTTATGTTTTCCATAATCTATCCTTGGTATCCACTTTAGCCGATCCTAAGGTCGGGGACATATTGTGCCTTAACTTGGTAGATATCAAGGAAACCTTATATAATGTATTCGTCTGAGAAGTCAAAGGAAAGGAATAACAAGTTTACTATGTCAACTGGATCCTATTGGGAATGTGAGCAAGATATTCATTAATTAAGAAAACCGGGATGGATATGGTACATGCATATCGCAAGTTACGACCGTACTTTGAGGTGCACATCATCTAGGTACTTACTACCTTAACATATAGATAAACATTGGATCAATACAATATATTTTGAATATTATTGAAGTGTTCCATCATTCTAGGAGATACAAAATAAAATACTAAGACATACAATTTCATGATGGAAAAAACTTTTCATGAGAAGATTGAAGTAGGTAAAGATTAGAGGTGAACAAGCCATTATGGAGAATCAAAGTTGATGGATCCTCAAGACTTGATGGAAATATAGATCACTTAATATTGATCAATGCCGAGGGGCATGATCATTAGATTCTGATGAATCTCAATTTTAAGGATTCTGAAAACAAATATGAGTATGAATCACTAATCATAGGAATATAATAGACCATTTAACTAGAATCCACTCGATCAAAGGTCATCATCGATTCACAATTGGGTTAGTTGTGTTTAATTTTAAAATTAAGAAGTGGAGTGGTTGAATTATTAGATTTAAAAACATAGATATTTGAAATAGTACAATTAGAAACAGTATAGTGGTATAATTTCCAGCATGTATACGCACAATTTTACTGCACATCTGAATTTTATCGGGTTACAAGGTCGTTGAAATTATTAAATGAGACATTAAAAATACCATAAATGGAGGAAATTTGAAGGAAGGGTAGAAACTCTAATACTGAAATATCCAAATAATTCAAGGACTTGTATCTAACATGGGGTTTGTAGTCCTAGAAATTCATTGCTTGAAATATCTAGAAATTGAAGTCTAGTTAGGTTGAATAAACTTAGAAGGTAGTTCTAGTTCAATCATGTTATGTGAAAGGTTAAGAATACTTAAATTATGGAAACATAAAAGCATGCCAAGTTAGTAACCATTTACCTCATTTTTAAAGGGGTCTAATATTGATGGAGTTCTTATGGATACGTGATATTAACAATCAGATCAACCATCGCTGGGGATGCCTATTAGTTTTATCGCTGGCTTTGGTTTCACCCATAATTGATCATTGGGGATGTTATCAATTATATCACTACATCGTGTGTTGTTATTGCATTTAGATATCCATTACACTCTTAGATGTGTTATAGAAAGTTATGTTCTTTTTTCAACACACAATTGTGAGGATTTTGTTGTCATACTGTTATGCACTATGTACATTGTCTTACAAGAACAAAACAAAAATAGATATTAGCATTATAATTCCTTGACTTATGGAAGTGGAGGTTTCTCATGTGAATCAACAAAATAAGGGGAGGGTGTTTACTCTTTTTTCATTAGACTCCCCAAGCTTATGGGAGCAAATATAAAACTTGTTGAACAACCTCTTCAACAAGTTTTATGATGGATGGATCTAGTTGTTAGAAATGAGTAGAATAATCTCTTCCTCTACTACGAGTTGAGGTTGTACTTTTATGGAAATTTGAACGTCTTCCTCCATGGTTTTTATGATAGGGAAGACCTATAATATACCATGCACCACAACCCCCGTTATCTCCAACAAACTAAAATATTGTTTGAGATCTTAGTGAGTCCATTTAGGAAATCATAATATCCTACACGAGGTGCCAAACCTATACTGGCAAAAAATGCTCTACCAAGAATGCGCTTAAGGTTGCCTCTTAATTGCTGGTGAATACTAGTATTGTACATGTCCTGAATTTTCTATAAGACACATAAGAGTGTTAGTATACCCATGATAAGTAATTTTGAAGGTTATCCGAGGCCAACGATAGGAGACTCTTATAAACGTCGTCCTTCCAATATGAATTTTTAGGAGAAATTTTAATTGAATAGCTCATAAGTATTCTAACGTAAAGATAAAAGAAATGAGTTATCTAAATAAAGTGACTGTCCATGACTATTTATAGAGTGTCATTACATCTAAGACTAGTTGTTGACAATTCATGGTGTTAGGTAAGGGTAAAAGGTACCGGTGAAATATCACATGTATGATGATTCTTAAGTACTGAACACAAGAAGGTTGTGCCCTAATAATCTGGAGATGTAGTAGTTCTATTAAAGCACGTGTGTTAATATCCTATATGTTATATATATCGAGGATACCCTATAGGTAAACTTAATGGTAATTCATACATATTAGGTTGGGATTGTGAGAGATGTCCGCACATACATACTTGGCATCCAGACACCCTATAGATTAGGAAATTTGAATATTGTGATTGATATGACTTCCATCGTGGTCACACAACTATATCAGAGATCATATCATATCTTGAACCCTTTGCACCATAGCTAAAAGACTGTTTTAGAATTTTATAGTCACACTCTGCGTATTGGATACAACATGTTAATAGGACGGAGTATGCATGTGTCGTCTAAATTGATAACCTTGTTCTCATTTAGAGACATGGATTTCAACGACACTAGCATCCACTAATAGAATTGCAACCATTACTGAAATTTTAGGTAAGTAGGGTAGCAACTATTAGAATTATATTAATATGATTAGCTGTACTTTCACCTTCTAAGCAGGACAAAATAATTTAACAATATAGAGAGAATTCCAAAAATAGGCCCTTGCCTATATGATAAGTTCAAATTTATGATACTACTTCAAAATGTCACTTTTTCGGGACATAATTTATCATCCTTCTTTATTAGGCCATTTCACTAATGCTGTTAGAGAATTAATAGCTTTTAAAAGTAATTTGGGTATTTCAAATACACTATATTTGTAACACAAATAATGGTATTTATTTGAAATATCCAAATTACCCTCAAAATATTTTTATTTCCTAAAATATGTAGTAAAGTGGTCTAAAGGGAACGATGGGTAACGTATGGCCTAAAAATGGTATGTTTTGAAGAAGTGACCTAAAATTGAGATGAAGTCCCATCGTGGTTACATAACTACTTCAGAGATCATATCATATCTTGAACCCCTTTGCACCATAGGCAAAATAATGTTCTAGAATGTTACAGTCACATTCTACCTATGAGATTCAACATGTTTATAGGAAAGGATATACATGTTTGGTCTAAATTGCTTACTTTGTTCTCATTTAGCGACATGGATATCAATGACACTAGCATCCACTAATAGAAATTAACCATTACTAAATTTTAGGTAAGTAAGGTCTCGCTTATTATAATTATATTGAGGTGATCCGGTGTAATTTTACATTTTAAAGCAGGACCAAATAATTTAACAATAAAGAGCGAATTATAAAAATAGGCCTTTGCCTATATGATAAGTTCAAATTTAAGTAACTACTTCAAAACGTCACTTTTTTGGATCATAAGTTATCATCCTTCCCCTTTTAGGTCATTTTACTAATCTTGTTAGAGAATTAATTAATTTTAAAAGTAATTTGGGTATTTCAAATACAATATATTTTTAACATATACAAGGAAATTTATTTGAAATACCCAAATTACCTTCAAAATATATTTATTTCATAACGAAAGCAATGAAATAGTCTAGAAAACAAACAATGGGTATGTTATGGCCCAAAAAGGGGATATTTTGAAGTAGTGAGAGATAAATTCTATCGTGGTTACACAACTATTTCAGAGATAATATCATATCTTGAACCCCTTTGCACCATAGCAAAAAACATGTTCTAGAATGTTATAGTCACATTTTACATATGAGATTCAACATATTTATAGGAAATCAAATACATGTGTAGTCTCAATTGCTAATTTTGTTCTCATTTTACGACATGGATTTCAACGACACTAGTGCCTATTAGAATTATATTCATGTGATTAGCTGTACTTTCACCTTCTAAGCATGACTGAATAATTTAACAATAAATAGGTCTAAAAATAGGCCCTTTCCTATATGATAAGTTCAATTTTAAGCTACTACTTCAAAACGTCTCTTTTTTGGGCCATAAGTTACAATTCTTCCCATTTTAGGTCATTTCATTAATTCTGTTAGAGAATTTATAGATTTTAAGGGTAATCGGGATATTTCAAATACACTATATTTTTAACACAAATAAGGAAATTTATTTGAAATGCCTTAATTATCCTCAAAATATATTTATTTTCTAAACGAAGCAGTGAAATGGTCAAAAAAGGAACGATGGGTAATATATGTCCCAAATAGGAAACGTTTTAAAGTAGTGACCTAAAATTGAATTTACTCTATAGGTAAAGGCTTATTTTTGGAATTCACTCAACAATAAATTATCATAAATTTCTATATATAGATATAAATTCCTATTATATTATCAATACCGAAAACCATGAATTACACCTATAAATATCTCCCAGTCTTTAACAACCATACCACAATTTTTAGTTTCTCTCTTTCATGTGCTAAGTTCCTTTATGTTTTATTAGCAGACATGTCATGAAATTAAAAAGGTAAGAAAAGGTGAGATGGTGAAGTTGGAATTTCTATTATTTTTTTAAAATTGAAGTTGAAAATTTTAAAATACTCACAATGTTACCTTCTCGAAGTGTCGTACTTAAAAATTAGTACGTCTCTTCGAGAAGGTAACTTGTGAGTTTCCATCTTCACCATGCGACCTTCTTTCGTCCTTTTTGCTTTCATGACACGCTTGCTAATAAAACTAACGGGACAATTGTAGTCGGAATGAGGTTTGAATCTTATTAATGTTATTTAATGAATATTTGTTAGGATTTTATTTTTTACACAATTTCTTGGAAAATTTGATATTCTACTAGAATTTTTTTATAAGTTTTGTATCATTGTAATTGACTAGTTATTTATGAGAAATAATTTTACGTTTATCAAATTAATTTAGATTTTTAACTATTTAAATTTTCAAGTTTTATTAATTTTATTTTATTTATTTTGAGATTTATTAATTTTTATACCGAATTTGCAATAATTATGCCTCATCCTGTTTTATTTGACTTTACATTATCATTACTAAGGAATCTCCCTTCCAATTTTAGCCTTTACAACAAAGGGTTTAAGGGATATTTCGTGATATTACCATTTAATTATCTCAAAAATAGCAAGCTATATTATGTGTGAATTTTTTTAGTGACAAGAGTTCTTTCAAAAGTCACACGCCCTTGCATTTCCCAAAAAAAAAAAACACAATAAAAATTAGTTTTTTCACTAAACAACAAAATTAAATGAAATCTATAAAAAAAAATCAACAAAGAAGATTGTGGGTTTGACTTGTTCTTTCATTTCTTCATGTTGTGCACTTGTTTAAGACTAATTCTATAATGCATGATAGATCCTACTCATTTGGAAGAGGTCAACTCGTCATCAGTCCCTTTCATTATGCTTTTTAGGTCTCCATATATATTTTTTTAACTCTTGAAGGTTCAACAGGAATTGGTAGCCCTGTTATAATGTATACTTGTTGATGTGTTTTGTATACACATTGATTAACAAATTAGTCATGTACATGGTTCTACATAAGACCTCCAATCATTTCCAAAAGAGACAATCTATGGCATAACATTCACACAAGGGCACCTACACAGTTCAAATCTTCCGCAAGTGTATGTCTCGTTATTCAAATTCACCATATATTTTGTGTATGGGTACTGAAATCATCTGCCTCATTCCCTGTGCACTGAGGGTGCAACTTAATACATAGATTAATTATGTCCATCTCCGATTCTTCCATAACTGGAAAATTTCCCATCCCAGATCTCCCTTGCATTTAGCTTTTCAAAGTTAGATTCCATAAACGTATTCCTAATGAACTCATACATAATATTGATTAAAAGCCCCTGAATTCTAGTATCATGTAGGTAAAACTCTCACCGTACCTTGAGTGATCTTAATCATATGTAATTGCAAGATTTACAAAATTCGCCCCGTAAGAATTTAGCGTATCATTGGATTTTACCATTAACTCGACTGTCATCAATATTAATTTGTTAAAAAATTTCTCCAACTCATTTGAGCCTTCTTGTGAATAGGTTGGGAGCGCCCTTTGATCTAGATTATCCTCGTATGGATTATTTACGGGTTTTTAAAATGATTGGTTCCTATAGACTTGTTGATAGTTAGTTCCATGAAGCATGGTTGGTACATATCACCTTGATAAGTGTTCCCTTGATTCATTGCTCCATGCAGATTTGAACATTGAAACCCTAGAGGATTGTTACGATTATCCTGTTGGTAGTTCCCATGGCTACCCATATTGAAGACTGACTATGGGTTTCTTTTGAGTTCTCCCCATCTATGATCCTTGATGGATCGCCTTTATTGATAAATTAATATACTCTTAAGACATAATTTTATAGGGGTTTAGTGCTTAATTGTGGGATTTATTCCTTATATTTGATATATTTTGATTTAGTGGTCTAATCTTGGATTAATATGTATTTGAAGCATTTTTTAGGTAAGTTGTGCATTAAGTGTAAAATTACTAGAGACATGGATGATGTTGGAACCCCGGATGAAGCCAAGTGTTCGAAAAATAAAGAAGGAACCCCGGTCAACTCACAAAAGGAACCTAGAAGTCCAGTTTAAACTCCAAAGAAATTGTCAGAAGAATGCTTCCGTCGACTTGTAAAAATTATAACGGTTAACCATAACGGTTCTTGTTATTTGAAGACTTCTATAAAATATTTTCTTCTTCTCTTCTTGCTTCACTTTTTCACCTTGCTATCACGAATCTTCATGGATTTATGAATGATTTTCTTCTCTCTTTTGCAGTTGAGCATCAAGTACATATACTTATGCATTTGTGTACACATATACAAATGACAAATGAAGAAATGCACAAGATAACACCCGTAAATACAAATTCCATGAAAGCTTAACATGTTAATCACACTTAGAAAATATCTTTTATTTTTCGTCATTAAAACAACCCTTAGATAGAGAGAGGGCCAACATCCCCCTCCTTTGACTATGAAAATAAAAAAATGTAACATGATAATATAAAAATTCTTGGCTATGCAATAAATTTAAGTAAGTATCCAATCTAAAATCACTCTGTCTTCATATGACATATTGAAACACTTTAGTTCTTCCCTTTGGTCAATATCAAACACTAATAAGAAAGCTACTCACAATTATATATTATCTGTAAAACTAGTAAGTGTATAAACATGTAAAAAGTATAACGAAAAATTGTTCATAATAGAGTAGCATTATTCATCATCACATCTAAAAGTTTGAGAAGACAAGGTATTATTAATATATTACATCATTTTATTTACATATATAAACAGTAATGTTTTGAACTAGGAGACCGTCATTCGGTGTCCCTTTTCATGACATTGAATTTTTTTGATATTTTAAGGGCTCCTTTGCATTTGGGGTCTCCCTCATACTAGATAGATCTCAGTAGACATTAGTGACGTCCTTAGTCATTTATTTCTTCTTGACATACCCAGAAGCATATTTTGTGTGAAATCATTTAAATAAGTAAAAAGGAAGAATAAAGGAGAGGAATTAGTTGAGAAGAAAACACAAGAACAGTCACATCTGATAAGAAAAGAGAGAAACTTGTTGAGAAGAAAATAAAGAAACATAGGTCAAGAAATCTGAAAGGTGTAAATGGTAGGAAATCCTTACTTGGTAGATAACATAATAAAAGATATTGATGGTGAGAGTATGTGTGACATATAATTTATGTTGTATGACTCGGTTTCGGGACCTAGGCGTCCGACCCGGGACTAGCGGTAGGGAAGGATTACATGAGGCCTAGGCGGTTTTGAAACCTGCTATGTAATTTTATTTATTTAGTAATATATATGTATTATAACAATTTTAATATTTAAGTCATAAAATTCATCTAAACAACACTATAGTAAATATAAAAATACTGAAATTGGAGTTATAATAACAATTCAAGAATTCTCGAGAGTGCGAAAAAAGGAGGGCCTAGGAGGCCATTTTTTCGATTATTCAACGCCTACACGAGCCTGACACCTCTTCCACAAAGACTAAGTCTCTAGGACACAATTCCAACATTTTTACTAGACTTAGGCGACTAAGGGGTGAGTTGACGCCTAGGTGGTTATTTCTACAACATAACTTAAAAGCAAGAAGCCTTATGATTTAGATAGTGCTTATAATTGTATCTAGAAGATCTATGGTGAGAATAAGGATTCTACATTTGATTTGGAGGAAGGATTAACTTTTAACAATGTGTGTCAATTCAGGAGTGCACTTTAAATTTGGGTTGTAAGTAAAGGCAAGGTACCTCACTTTTTAAAGAATGAGAAGTCTGGGATAACTGCATTATGCAAGAAGAGATATGTGAATGAATGTACTTGGAGAACACATGCATCTCCAAGGGGAAGTAAATAAATTATCAAATGACATTAAGTGGATATAAAAAATGTTGTCACACAAGAATTCAAGGGCCATATTTGGATATTTGGATGATTGATTGAAGGAGACAATTGATGGGTACAAGGATATTTTGATCCATGTATTTTAAAGGAATGTATATTGATGTCTCCTCATTTGTGATAGATTAATGTTAGGATGAGACATCATTTTAAGTGATTTAGAAGTCAATAATGTCGATTTTCTTGAGTTTTAGTGCACTTTCCTATTTTGAGCCTTGATTTGTAGAATTATTATTTTTAGAGCATATTGGGTTTAATTGTTTATTTAGTGTGTAGATTTAAAGATAATTATGGAGATTAATTAGAGTCCAAGTCAAAGACAACAACTTATGGAAAGAGATTTGCATGGTAATTGGAGATAAGGAAACAAAAGCTAAAAAGATGGAAAAGGAAAAGCTGCCTAAATCTGGGATTCTGCATACACGTCCAAAGATAGGCGTTTTTACCTAAGAAATAGGCCGATTTTGGTAATTTCCATCTAAAGTGTCAAGATAATTCTGTTGCGATTCTTTTGGTATCTTATGGAGCTCAAACCGACCAATAACGAAGAAGATATGCTCAAAACGGTCCAGCAGTGTTTATCTTTATTTACATACGAATTTGAGTTGGGCTAGAAGTCCAATACCTTAACTCTTCCTCAAGAAAACGAATTAGGTCTTCTAAACACCTATAAATACACCCTTATGTCACTTGTAATTGTACCCTATTAATCCTTGCCTCATAGTAATTAGTTCTTAAGATTTTATTCTTCCAGTTTATTGCAGAGAGCAAGATGATGTCTTTTGTAATTTCTTTTAGTTTATTTCCATCAAGTATGAACTAAACTCCCCATAGCTTGGGTTTTGCATATGTATAATCTATGAATTCTAATTCTTCTATCTAAGTTTCTTTGGGAATTATATGTTTTAATTTGATATTAGCTACTTACTTCATATTTGTTTATGTGTTTTGATTTAATGTCTTTCCTAGAACTGATCACTTTAGGATTGTTTTAATAATAGTTAGATGGTCTCCTTGACAGGGTGTTTAACTATTGAACCACCACATAATGTCTAGTGTCGATAGTAGTTCTGACAAAACATGCTTCTAACTAGATAGTCATTAGGGTTTGTTTTAATCACCATATCACCAGGATTGCAGTATTTGCTTAGGACCTTAGTGGCGTTTGATAACCCTAAGATAAAACACTTCCTGGTTGTGCCGTAGGTCCCTTAGTCGCTCTCAAGGTCTAAGGTAGTGGAATTTAGAATCCTGACTAAGTATACCAATAGCTAATATTCTCCCTTATTAACTAGATTTATAGATAGAATTAGAAGGATTAGTGCATACTAGCAAAACCTAAGTTATACTTCTCATCTCATATTCTTCGTATTTTATTTTATTGTCTTTATTTTTCTTAGTTTTAATTCTTAAATCTCGAAAATTACTTGCTTTAATTTACTGTTTTCTAATTATTTACTGTTACTCGATATTCCTACTCACGCGATTAACACACTTAAGTCCCTGAGAACGAACTCTATTTATCATTAAAACTTGCATACGTCCTGTAATACTTGCAGTACTGTGCCTGTCTAGGGTGAGAGTGCGTAGTTTCTTGGTCTTATTTTGTATTAATTTTATCACACCCTAGGCGACACCATATATAAAGAGATAAAGGTCACTATAAATAAAGACATGCTTAGGATGGATAAGATAGTTGCACTAAAATGTTGGATGGGGATGCAACTGAGTAATTTGCAAGGCTGGGGGATTATTTTGCTACAGTGATTCACAACAGCATATGTAGGCACTTGGAGGTTGGCTTTGATACAAGTGGTGGGTGCCCAATGTCTAGAAAATTGTCTGTATCAATTCAGGGAATGAAATACAATCGGTTGAGTGGATGTAAACCCATTATTGGATTGGATGGGTGCTTTATTAGAACAAATTTTGGTGGTCACCTTTATTAGCAATTGGTAGGGAAGGCAATGAGTATATGGTACCCACTGCATCAGCTATTGTTCGAGAGAAGAACAAAGATAAATGGGTCATGTTCTTGAGGAATTTACATTAGGAAATCGGGGATTCATATGAACTAAACATGACCTATTCAACATATAGGCATACAGGGACGATTGAGGTATTTAAAGAGCATTACACAGGAATTCCTTATATTTATTATGGAAGGTACATTTCTAGAATTTAAAGCTTTAATTCAAGGGTGTCCTCAACTTGTAATCAAAATGGCTTTCTTTTGTACATAGAATCTATAAAGGACAAAGTACACAAGGTCAATGAAGAAGAAACACCATATGAGTATTTGAGAAATATAGACATGAACATCGATGTAGGGACATTTCTAATGTGAGCGTAAAGAGTTATGTGCTAGTGAAAATATTAGTGAGAGGTTTAAATCCACGATACTAGAAGTTAGCAACTTCCAATTACTAACATGTGCGAGTTTATTAAGAATATGTTGATGGAAAATAGCCTTGAAAATCTAAGTGCGATGGATATCTAGGATGGGGAATTTTCTTCCAAATATGGAAAAATTAATGATGGACACGATTTCTATAAGTGTGAGGTGGCACCCCAAAAATGCATCTAGTGAGGAGTATGAGTTTAGTAATCCCTACGGAAAAGACGTGGTGAATTTGTATAACTAGGCATGCAATTGTGGAAGATTTGAACTGTGTAGGTCCCCCTGTGTGCATGTTCTGTCATGTATTGTCTCTTTTGGAAAGGATTGGAGGGTCTATGTAGATCTATGTTACATGACTACGGTATACATAAATGTGTGTACAAAACACATCATTCTTCTTCTACCTAGAGAACAAGACTACATTAGAACAAAGCTACCAATTACTTTTAAACCTTCAAGAATTTAAAAATTAGGGAAACCTAAAAAGAGCATAATGAAAGGGGATGATGAGAGGCTAGCCTCCTCCACTAGAGTAGGATCTACTATGCGTTATGGAAGGTATCTTAAACCAGAGTACACCATAATTTTGGGATGTCTTTTACATTTAATTGAAATTAGTGTTTTATTCTCTACTTTTATGTGTTTTGATTTATTATTTGTAGTTCTTGCGGTGTACAACGTATAGGATTACCTTAAAATAGTAGTTAGATGGTAACCTGAAGGGGTGTCTAATTGTTTAAACACCATAAACGTCTAGTGTGCGGTAGTGATCCGGAAGGGCTTGCCTAACTAGATAGTCATTAGGGTTTGAGATTAACCACCGATCATTGCGCAGGGTCCCCTTACCCAAGTCCCCTGGTAATTGTTAGGTCGCCACCTAAGTCCACCCGGAAGGGGGTTAGGAGGAATATAAAATCCTAGCTATTGCATATAAATTTTCCTTACATAAATAGGTTATAACAAGACTAGCGGGGATTACATGCTAGATCTCGAGCTAAACTCTCATACTATATTCTTTTCTTTATTCTTTTCTTTATTTTATTAAGTTAACTCTTTAGAGTCTTTAAAAATCAAACAAATATTTCCTAGTCTTTTATTTCCAGCGTATTGTTCTTCTAGCTTTTTTATTTTCACTATATATTGCATAAGTTCTCCTAACTTTCGTAGTCTCTGAGGACGAATTTTACTTATCATTAAAACGTGTGTACGATCTGTGATACTTGCAGTGAGTAACATGTTCAGGTTAGGGTGATTATTTGCATCTTATTTTATTGTTATTTTGTCACGCCCTGGACGACACCAGCCACGTGGCATAATTTAATTGATGCAGAGAATGGAGAATTGATTATGAGAGTGCAAGACGAGGAGGAGAAGTTTAGTGTAGTCAAGGCGACGAAGTTCCCCGTTTCTCCGAAAGATTTTTTCTGCTTGGACACACATTATCATGTAAAGAAATATCCAATAAAGGTTGTGGAAACCTTAGGGTTGGAGGAGATATATCTAAGAAAGAAAAAACCATTCAAATATCCTCCTAACCTTAAAGGGAATCCATTCCTTTACCACTTGAAGAAGGCCAAGAAGGTTCCAAGAGAACCAAAGAGAAAATGGAAAGAGGATGATTATGGGGTAGGGGAAAATGTATCAATGAGAGATTCAGAACCCACACACAAATCCGACAAGCACAACAGTTCTAGGAGCGGCTCAATCATGGTCGCAAGAGTTGTTTCCGAGAGGTTAGTTGAAGTTGAGACCAAGAAGGGATGTAAACCTTGCTTGGTAGAATTTAATCTCCTCACCCACTGCTAGGGAGTCTACATGAGAAATAAATAATCTTGAGGTAACACGTCAAACTTCAACGATGTTAAACAAAAGTGCTTCTTAGGAGACAACACATGTTACTAACACTTAAGTAGTTCAATTGTATGTTCTTAGTGTTTATTAGTAAGTTTATTTTTTGTTTTTATATGTATACTACGTTAATCAGAAGGGTATATAGTGTTTTTGGTGTGTATATGAGTAAATAAATGAGTTTGTGGTGAATTGTGCTCAACCAACATGTCGAGCGTTATACCGGGCCCAACGGGCGGTATACATTTTGACCCCACACTATCGCGACGGTAAGCCCACGGTCTAAATGACCAGAAACTTTTTGTGCTCGAGCGGTATACCTAACCCTACAGGTGGTATACCTTTCTAAAAAAAAGACTGTTGGGTACTTGGTCGACACGGTGTAAAGCACCAGAAGTTGGAAGGATCGAACGGTATACCACCCCCAACAAGCGGTATACCATTGCACACCATACATTGTGACGATCAAACCATGCTCCAAATGCTTAGAAGCATACATACTGAGAACGGTATACCGGCCCCAACGGGCGATATACATTTGCGTGGCGTGAGTAATCTTGCGAGAGAGGCTATATGTTCACCCTTTAAACTAAACCTTAAGCCTCATTCTTCCCCATGCTACCAAACTCCGTTAGAGCTTATACTTGCCTTCACCGAACATAAAAACAACACCAAATAACCAAAATTTCATATCCAATATCATCCGTACACCATTCCAAGCAACAATTACCAAATCATTCCAAAACTCAAGAAATCAAGAATCAAATAAACAAATTTCAGAAATAGTTTTTCAATATATTTTAATTCCTTCTCACCCCACCACTAATTCTTCATAACTACATATAAAAACATCATCCTCAGAGATTTACCACTCTAAATAATACCTTATTCACCCACTTCAATGGGTAATTCCAAGCTTGTTAAAATTTTGAGTTGGAGGTAAAGATAGATGACACAAAGAACATAGACACTTGCTCATGTTAGGGAGATAATGAAGAATACAAACAAGGAAATGGGTTAGAGCATAAGGAAAATACTTGAGGTTTATGTAAGCATGGAAAAGAAGAAATGGGCTAATTCAAGTCATGTGACTAGAGAAGAACCAGTTATGGTGGATTCAAATGTTTAAGAACAAGACTTTCTGAAAGATAAAACACCACAACCTATCCAAGTCAAAGTGCATCTACCCAACATGAGTGACACTTCTAGGGCCCTAGAACCTATTGCAATATGAATCACGCCTACCTTGACACTCACAAACGTGATAAAAATTGCGAAGGAAGTTGGAAAAGGTGAGTACAAGAGATTTCTTGAGAAAGGGGAGAGATTGGGTTGGAATACATTCATGATGAAGCAACTGAGTTTAAATGTTGAGATAGTAATCATGGACTCTTTAGCCAAGATAGTAAAGGAAGACTTCACATCCGAGGCAAGTTAGTTTCTTTCACGGTTGAAGAGATTCATAGCCACTTCAAATTGAAGAAATTGGTTGGACCATGAAAATACCAAGAAGCGGTGAAAAAAATCAAGACTCTTGATAGGAACCTACTAAATGAACAGGTTTTTAGTGACGAGTTGGTGCTAGATTACAAGTTTCTTCAGCTCGATGCGAAAATCTAGTACATCTTCCTTGCACCATCAGCCTTTGGGAATGCTCGAACCGCATATATACTTAAAAAATCCTCCATCTTTTTCAACTTTTTTATGAGAGAGGAAGAAGTAGATGTAGCTCAAGTGATTTTTTATGGGGTAATAAGATTCATAGTTGAGCCAAAAAGTTCTTAAGTTTGAAATTCCACTCAACTAGCACAAGCCTATTGATGAAAGCGGATTTGAAACTTGAATATGAGGAGAAGCTTGTGAGAAAATCGTGTACCATCTTGGATAATGCGTTGATCAAGACAATTTTAAGAGGGTCACACTTGAAAGAGCTTTCATGGCAAGAGAGTGAGCAACTTAATCAAATCGAATTATCTCAAACCCTCATTGTCAATGATGTGGCACTACTCAAGAATAATCAAGTGCACATCACGACACTCTTGGAGTAATTGAAGCGTGACACCGCAAAAGATTCAACACATCCTTTCTTGAATGTTGGCGAGGCAATAGCCTCGAGAATATGTTTTCTCTCCTCTCTACCATTTATTTATTTGTATATTATGTGTTTTGTCTTTACATTTATTGGGTCTATTTCGAGTCGTTAAGTCACGACTCACATTTGATTTGAGGGCGGGGATCCGTTGTCCTCATCCCCACTTTTGTGTTTTATTTGTTTTGTTTTAAGTAGTATGGATTTTGGTGTAGAATATAGTGAATGTAAATACTAAGAGAAATTTTAACGATTCAATGATAGTAGATAGTAGGTTTGTGAACTTGTCACTTTGTATGCTTAGAATATAAACATGAAATATACATTGGAAGTAAAGAAAAGATTAGAGAGCGATGCAGTAGAAGTAAGTTTGATCTTGGGGAGCATGCGTGGTGCGTAAAACATGAGATCCAAACTAGTTGATAAAATATTTAATGAATGTGATAGAGGTGAGAAATTAAATAACTTGTATATGATAGATATATTAAGGCGGTCCTTTGTTTATCCCCTGTGCCTTTAGTTTGTTATCCATTTATATTTTGTTAAATTATCCGTCTAAGTCCCCTCTTGCCTTTCTAAGCCTTTTTGTTAGCCACATTACAAGCCATACTTATTAGATTTCAGAAATTTTCCATATGACCCGCCCTCGAACCGCGATGCTTTGACGCTCGTCTTAGAGCTTGAGTTTGAGGTGGTAGTTATAGGAAACATCACTGTGAGGGTTTTATGCTATGTATTTATTCTTTTGATCACTTGTTATTATTGTAACTCTTTTCTGGGGTAAAAGGAAAAGAAAATAAGAAGAAAAATATATATATATTAAAAAGAAAAGAAAAATGCAAAGCATAGTAGCATGACTTCTTACATAAAATGTAGAGTCATAGCTAACTTGCAAAAAGGAAAAATATATACATTTGGACCGGCAAAGTGGAATTTCTTTTGATGACCATGAAGAATATTATTTGAGTTATTGGGGATGCAAATAAGTACATAAAAATCTGGCCAAAAGAATATTATTTGTAAGTACATATTTGAGAGTAACTCAAGCTCTAAGGAGACTCGTTAATGACTAGTGAGGAGGGAGCCAAAAGCTCACTCTACATTATCCAAATATATGACCACACCTACCCTAAGTCGATATTACAACCTTAAAGACCTTATGATTCTTGATCATGCAATTTAAGAGATTTCAAACCAATAGAGAGTAGTTATATGGACCTGGGATACTATGTGAGGATCAAGGAACACCCTATAGCCATCATAGAAGACTATTTAAAATACTTATCCTTGGTGCATTGCAAAGCTAATCTAATCTTGAAATTAATACATGTTGATTGTTTTTTTGATAAGTTTACATTTGATATAGATTGTAAATAATACTATATGATACTTGATAGGATTATTGCTTCAGTGTCATTCATTACTTTTCTATTTTCTCATTTCTTTGATTTATTGGACAAACCCCTCTAAACTTTACTTTTCTTTTAATTTTGTTGGGACGACAAAACTTTGAGTTGGGGGTTGGTGGTCCTTTGTGTGTTCTAAAAATAAATGCAAATGCTAATCGAACCACAACCGCAAGTGTACGGTTGTCCCAAGTAGTATTTCTGATAATACAGATTCGTTCCAAGGACGGAATGGTTGACTACAATGCTTATCTATTAATGATTGATGCACTTATGAAAACAAGTAAATAAAATATTTGTTTGGTTTTTGTTATAAGACTAAGTAGATGAAAGACAAATATTAAAATGCAAGTAAAAGCTAAGACGCAAGTAAAATGATGTAAAACGCAATATGAGAAGTAGCACTTGAGAACGCATGGATCCTCCCTATCCTATTTCTTAACTTATGTTGTTTAAGGGCTAAATTAGTCAATTACAATGGCCGGGATTCTAATTTCCTTATACCCCCGTCAGGGTGGACTATAAGGCGATCCTAAAGTGTCACTAGTCCCGTCAGGGTAAATATGATCCACCGTTGGATGATTAAGTGTTATTACCTCATTGGCCCTAGGATTAGCTAAGCTCGTCAGAATCATTAACTTCTATCCTAGATTGAATAAATGGTTCCGTATTTAAACCCTCCGTCAGGATGATCCAATTGCCACTAATTGGAATAGCCTAAATACTATTACCTGTTCCTAGTTCATGACGCTAAAAACAGTAAATATTCATGATTTATCGAAAAGAGTAAAAGCCCTAATTTAGTTTAATTCAATAAAAACCCAAATTCAACACTCGTTAATTAATAAGAATTGGGATTCACCCATTGTTTGTTCTCAAGCACTAAATAAAACTTAGCTCATATTAAAATGGAATACGAAATTAAAAATAAAAGAATTCATATTGTCTACAAAATTAAAAGATAAGAAAAACCTAATTTTCGGAATCGGAATGACTACGAACGGAGATATAGACCCTCTCCAGCTCTTGTAGCTTCTTCTCCTTCCTTCAGTTGCTTCTCTCTGGTGTTTTTAATCTTGTAGAATGTGAATTGTGTGTAAAATAAAAGTCCAGACCTCCTTTTATAAGTGCAAATTCGTTCTAGGGCTTGGACCAGAAAATAGAATATTAATTAAATGTCCAAGCCCACTTTCTAAGCCCAAAATCCCGTAACTGCTGATACACCTTCACTAAAACGGCTTTTCCCGATGCGTTATGACTCCGATTGACCTCATTCCAGTTGCTAAAGTTCCGTAACTCGATAAGGAATGATTTCTCTTCAAAGGTCAACAGCTAGATCATCGCTTAAGCACCTCGAAATCCGCAATCTATGGCCTGGAAAATGGACTTTCAGCTCTAAAAATAATATCTTCGGGATTTCTTTTCAAGTCTTGACTCTATCTTTTGATCTTTGACTTTCTCCTCGGATTCCTCTTCTAGCTAACATCTAAAACATGTAAAATACTCACTAAAAATACCAATATTACGCGCAAAAGCTTAATAAATCAAAATTGCTAGAAATAAAAGAAGAAAATCATATTATTGCATATTTAGTCCAAAAGTCTATCGAATTAATTAAATAAACACCAAAAATGATGTCTCCTAAGGGTCGAAAATAAGAACAATTAAGGAGACATCAAGACCCCCAACTCAAACCTTTGTCGTCCCGACAAAGCAAAACAAAACAAAACAAGGGGTAGAAGTAAACGCAAGAACAAATAGAAGCTTAGCAAATAAACCTAAAGCAATTCTAAAGATAAATCTCATATAGCAAAACTTTAAGAACTAACATATACATACACTAATCATGCAAAATCAAACATAAATAATCTCAATCATAAAATTAAAGTTGCAATGCTTGAAGGTTACACTTGTACTCATATCTGTATGATGGCTATAGGGTGGTCATTAATCATAAATCGCTTTGAACGTTCCACCTAAATATTCCCTATCAACAGAAGTATAAATTCACTATGTATTTAAGAATCAAGAGGTCTTTATGGTTTTAATATTGGCTTAAGGACGGTATGGATATATATTTGGTAAATTTGAAGTGAGCTTTTGGCTCTCTCCTCACTTACCATCCACATGTCCTCGAGCTTGAGTTACGCTAAAAAATGTTCTCACTCACCCATTTGACGCGCTAAAGTTGCGTCCCCATTGTCTACCCAAATAAATCTAAGATGATTTCCAAAAATATTCCACTTTGCCGATTTATTCATTTTTTTTCTTTCTTTTTATTATTTTTTGTACAAGATACCCATGACTATCATTTTGATGTGAAAAGTCATGTCTCTTATAATTTTCTTTTTCTCTTGTTTTTTTTTTTTTAATTTTTTTTTATATCGGCAAAGGGTTACAAATAATAATATCATCTACATTTTTGTGCCTCAATACAAACACATAGTCCCTTCCCAATGTAAATTCCCAAATGTGGTCCCACCACCCCAAACTCAAGCTCGAGACATGTCTCAGGGTTGTGATTCAAGTGCGGGTCATTTGGTCATGCCTAATAATCTAAAGAATAATGGGCTTATATCGTGGCTACAAAAGAAAGGCTTAAGGCTCAAAATTGGGCTAAGACGGATGAAATTATAATAAGGGATAGCAATCTAAAAGGCTTCAAATGGCTAACAAAGAACTGCCCCTATCATTTTCCTAAGTACATAGCTTGTCTTTAGTTCATATCTAGGTAGGTTCTCTACTAATTAAGATTTCACGTTCTACACACCAAACATATTCCTTAAGTACAAGCTTACTTCATTTGCATTGTTCATTAATTTTTCCTATCAATTACCTATGTTCGCATGCAATTGTAAGTGCGTTTTATGTTATTCCCTAAAGTCTACTATTTACTATCATAGATTCATCAAAAGTATGCTTAAAGGAACATTTAAAATCTTCTATAGTCAAACGCAACTCCGAAAATTATTTTTATTGAAAGCAAATAAAACATATAACACATAAAAACTGGGATGAGGCAACGAACCCCACCCCAAACTCAAAAATGAGTCGTGTCCCCACGACTCGAAAAGACTCAACGCAATAAAAATAAACTAAACTAACTAAAACGCGAAAGGGATAGAAAACGTATCTCAACCAGCTCGAGGCTGGTTATCGGTGTTGCGTCCATGAACTTTTTCCTGCGTAATAATACCATAGGTGGCATGTTGAATTGTGCTCACCCCCAATAACATGTTTCGGAGAAGTTCTAACTCTTTTGTAACGTTTCCTAAAGACGCAATCATCTTCACTTGGTTCTCTTCTAACACCTTCACTTTGGCTTCCAACTTATCAGTTGTATGCATCTTCTTCTTTGGAGGAGCTCTAGGATTCCTTGTTGCTTTTACCACTTCATCATGAATGTTCTTGATCAAAGTTAAACCCATGCTCTCACACACTACAACACGATCAATCTTCGCATCTTTACGCAGAACCTTTGCGTCTAAACACAAAGTAGTGACGGTACAAGGAAATTTGAGATTTTGTTGTGAAGTAGGAATTCTAGCAAATTCCATGATGGTATCATATATCACACGAGCAACATCCATGGGTTTCTCCTCAATAATACATTTAATGAACAAAAGATGCTCTTTCTTCACTTCCGATATGTGTTTAACTCCGAAGAAGGTAGGTATTATGAAACGTGACCAAATCTTAGCACATGGTAGCAAGTTACTACTATACATCTGTCCAGGATATCTCTCTCCTTCGGGAATTGGGCGGGCCCCATCAACAATCACTTTTCCCCAAAGGGATTCATAATCAAACGAAGGTTCTTTAAGAGATTCTTGAAACAGACATATTCCGGAAAACTCGGGTAATTTCAATGATTTACGAATAAGCTCAACGGAGAAAGGAACTACCTTTTTGCGAATAATAACAGCTTCTTTTGAGAAGGCGATTCCTTCATAAAAATCTCGCACCAAGGTAGGAATATACTCAAGCTTCCTTTCTCTCAATTCCTTCCAACCCAATTTATCACAAGTAGCACCATAATCTTTATAAGCACTAGTCATAATACCCTTAGGAAGATTCATCTCCTCACCAAACTTCAAAAATTCAATTCGATCACGAACCTGAGTATCCCAAGGAACGAAGACTCTCTTAGGCTTTTGAGCCCAAGCTTTCCTACACGGAGCTTTCGGTTGTTGCACTGGTTCTTCGGGAACTTCTTGTTCAGTTTCTTCAATTTCTTCTTCAACTTCTTCCTCACTTTCTTCATCACTCTCATCAATTAACCTGCTCTTTTTCGGATTAGCCTTACTCGGATTTTCTTTTCGTTTCGGAGCAATTGGGTTTCAGACAGTCTTTTTGGATCGCGAATCCGGTATCTCAATTGCTTGGTCTGGGCTAGCTCCAACAGTGTTCCTGTTTCTTGGTATGTTTCTTCGATAGTTACACATGGAATCGGTTCTGTTAGTCATCTCTTTTCACCCCAAACTCAAAACTTCAAATAGAGAAAAAGCTAGAGAAAAGCTTTGAAATTTGATGTTTTGAGGCTTAAAACTTGAAGAACTAGGTGTTATATGAGATGGGTTAAGGTTATTAGAGAGAGATTTAGAAAGAATTGGGTTAAATTTCAAGGTTGGGAAGAGGAAATTTTTGGAGAAAAGGAGAAATTTGATTGATGTTTTGGAGAGGATGTGAGTTGATTTTGTGTTTTTGTGATGATAGAAGGCTTGATTTGATGATTTTATAGCTGTTTATTGATGATTTTCGGAGTGGGTGGAGGCAAGAATTCGGATTATAAGGTTTGGCTTGGAAAAGAGGCAAAAAACTAGGTTTACTAAGCTCAAAACCGCCTCTCGCAACAGCTGGCCGGCTAGCCGGCGGATTCGCCGGCATGCCGGGCGAGAGGGCGGCGGAAAAATTTACTAAATTGGATTTTTTTTTTTTACCTCAAAACGCAAGTATATGGCGTCGTCGCTGACGCAATGGTCAGGGAATTTGAAATCCTTGACCGGCTAGCCGGCGGATTCGCCGGTATGCCTGTGAAATCTCGATGGCGCATTTGATGACGCAACAACCTTGCGTCGTCGCTGACGCAAGGACCAGAACATTCTTCCTCGTTGGCCGGCTAGCCGGTCAGTTGACCGGTATGCCGGCGCTCTCTCGCTGGCGCGAATGAAGACGCGGCATTGCTGCGTTGTCGCTGACGCAGTGGTCAGGGAGTTGGGGTCTATCTACTCGTTTGGCCGGTATGCCGGCCAGCTCGCCGGCTAGCCGGTCAAACCTGCTGTGGGCTTCAATTTTTCTCCGTTTTTCCCATCGTTTGACCCCAAACTCATGACCATTATACCCCTGAAATCATCAAAAACAAACACCCTTCCTCATTTCTTAAAAATAAAACTAAAATCAACGAAAACTTTAACTAATTTACACTACGGAACTTGAAATACTTAAACTAATATACAAGAAATTGGCTTTTGTTTAACGTCGTTAAGCTCGACGGGTTACCTCGTGCTTCTAAGGAGCTTCGAGGAGGTACATGACCTCTCCGGGATGTGGGTCTTTTGCACGATCGGTGTCTTCACCTCCATGATAAATTTTTAAACGATGCCCGTTCACCATGAATGTACGGTTCTCAAGTGGATGTTCTATCTCTATAGCTCCATGAGGTGTAACCTTGGTTACAATGTAAGGACCCGACCACTTCGATCTTAATTTTCCCGGATAATTACTGAACTTCGAATTATATTTCAACACTCTTTGTCCCACTACAAAGTTCTTCTCTCGAATTCGATTATCATGCCATCTCTTAGTATTTTCTTTATAAAGCTTAGCATTTTCATAAGCATGTAATCTAAATTCATCAAGCTCATTAAGTTTCATCATTCGATTCTCACCAGCTAGCGTAGGATCTAAATTTAACTTTGCAATAGCCCAATAGGCACCCATTTCTAACTCAAGAGGTAAGTGACAAGCCTTACCATAAACCATTCGATACGGAGAAGCGCCTACTGGGGTTTTGAAAGCAGTTCGATATGCCCAAAGTGCATCATCTAATTTCATAGACCAATCTTTTCTAGTAGGACCAACGGTTTTCTCTAAAATAGATTTTACCTCACGATTTGATACTTCGGCTTGACCATTGGCTTGTGGATGATAAGCGGTAGATACACGATGTCTGACTCCATATTTCTCTAGAATAGTCTTCAAATACTTATTAACGAAATGGGTGCCTCCATCGCTAATAATCACCCTTGGGGTTCCATGTCTAGTGAAAATATGTGATTTTAAGAACTTAATCACCACTCTAGAATCATTGGTAGGTAAAGCCACTGCTTCTACCCACTTAGACACGTAATCAACAGCTAATAAGATGTAGAGGTTACCATTTGAAGGGACGAACGGACCCATAAAATCTATACCCCAAACATCAAATATTTCAACTTCTAATACATTATTACGTGGCATCTCGTCCCTCTTGGATATGTTTCCGGTAAATTGGCATCTATTACATCTTTTAGTATATTCATGACAATCTTTTATAATAGACGGCCAATAGAAACCAGATTGTAATACCTTAGCAGCAGTTCGATCTCCTTTGAAATGTCCACCGTAAGGTGAATCATGACACCCAGCTATAATCGCCTCAATTTCTTCCTTGGCTACACATCTTCTTACCATCTGATCAGCACACACTCTATAGAGGAACGGATCCTCCCAAAAGAATTGTCTTGCACGGTGAGCTAATCTTTTTCTCTCTTGATAAGTTGAACCTTCAGGAAAGGAACCACTTACCACTAAGTTTGCAATATCCGCGTACCAAGGTGCTTCGTAGTCACGAACTTCGAATAGATTCTCATCGGGAAATTCTTCTCTAACTGCTTCAGTACCACTATTCAACTCTGAACCTTCTAATCTCGAAAGATGATCTGCAACCTGATTCTCGCACCCTTTTCTATCCTTGATCTCTAAATCAAACTCTTGAAGCAATAAAACCCATCTGATTAACCTTGGTTTAGCATCTTTCTTCTCCATAAGATATCGAATCGCTGAATGATCTGTATAAACAATAACTTTCGCTCCAAGAAGATAAGAGCGAAATTTATCGAATGAATACACAACCGCTAGCAACTCCTTTTCTGTAACTGTATAATTGATCTGAGCACCATTAAAAGTTTTACTAGCATAATAAATCGAATGAAAAACTTTCTCTTTTCTTTGTCCTAATACAACTCCCATACATAAATCACTCGCATCACACATAACCTCAAACGGTAAATTCCAATCTGGAGGCATTACTATAGGAGCAGAAATAAGCTTTTCTTTGATTTCTTTGAAAGCCGCTAAACAAGCTTCGTCAAAAAGGAATTTGGAATCTTTTTCAAGTAAGTTGCATAACGGTTTCGCAATCTTAGAAAAATCTTTGATAAATCGCCTATAAAAGCCAGCATGGCCTAGAAAACTTCTTACCCCTTTAACAGAAACAGGAGGGGGAAGAGTTTTAATTACCTCAATCTTCGCTCTATCGACTTCCAATCCAACATTCGAAACTTTGTGACCCAAAACAATACCTTCGCGAACCATGAAATGACACTTCTCCCAGTTTAAGACCAAATCTGTTTCTTTGCATCTGATTAACACTTTCTCCAAATTGTCTAAGCACTTATCAAAATCATCACCAAATACAGAGAAATCATCCATAAACACTTCAAGAAAGTTATCGATCATATCCCAGAAGATGGCCATCATGCATCTTTGAAAGGTAGCAGGAGCATTACACAACCCAAATGGCATCCTACGATATGCAAAAGTACCAAAGGGGCATGTAAATGTTGTTTTATGTTGATCTTCTGGAGCCACGTAAATTTGATTATACCCAGAATAACCATCCAAGAAGCAATAATACTCTCTTCCGGCTAATTTGTCTAACATCTGATCTATGAAGGGCAAAGGGAAATGATCTTTTCTGGTGGCCTTGTTCAGCTTTCTATAATCCATGCAAACTCTCCATCCAACTAACGTTCTTGAAGGAATCGCTTCATTTTTATCATTAAGAACTGTTGTCATTCCTCCCTTCTTCGGTACACACTGAACCGGACTCACCCATTCACTACTCGAAATGGGATAAATAATCCCCGCATCTAAAAGCTTGATTACCTCCTTCTTTACCACATCCTTCATAGCGGGCATTAATCTTCTTTGACCTTCAACTGAGCGTGCGTTAACATCTTCAAGTATGATTTTGTGTTGACAATAGGAGGGACTAATGCCTTTGATGTCAGCAATTGTCCAACCTATTGCTTCTTTGTTTGCTCTTAACACACGCAACAGTTTATCTTCTTGAGGACCTGTTAAATTAGCTGAAACAATAACAGGTAGAGTTTCATCAGTACCTAAATACGCATACCTCAAGTGTGTTGGCAATGGTTTTTCTTCCAATTCCGGAGGGGATTCAATTGAAGGCTTCTTTTTAGGAACAATCTCCCCCGGTTCTCTCACAGGTTCATAGGCAGGACGCCTATACTTCGGATTTTCAGAATTGAGAGCTGCTATTGTTTCAGTAAGCTCTTCCATCATCTCAGGTGAATCTAATGTTAAAGCAGCCTGCAAGATATCATCAAAATTTAAACAATTAAATACCTCTTGCGATGCTTGCTCTACTACATCCATTCGGAAGCAATCTTCCTGATAATCTGGGAATTTCATAGCTCGAAATACATTGAATTTCACTTCCTCATCTTGTATCCTCATTGTTAATTCGCCATTCTCTACATCGATCAATGTTCTCCCTGTAGCTAGGAATGGTCTACCCAAAATAATGGGGACATTTCTATCTGCATTGTATTCAAGGATTACTAAATCAACAGGAAATATAAGTGTACCTGCCTTAACAAGGACATCCTCAATGCGGCCTTTAGGATGAGCAAGAGACCTGTCCGCCATTTGCAAGACCATAGAAGTGGGTCTTGCGTTTCCAATTTTTAGCTTGTCAAAGATCGACTTGGGCATCAAATTGATGCTAGCTCCCAAGTCACATAGCGCTTTTCCTTTCCATTCTTCTCCAATTGATATGGGAATCGTGAAACTCCCTGGATCTACTAACTTCGGAGGTAATTTACTTTGACAAATCGCGCTACACTCTTCTGGAAGACCAATCATCTCATTATCACAATAGGGCCTTTTGTTAGTGAGGGCCCTCTTCAAAAACTTCGTGTACTTCGGAATGTCTCGAATCGCCTCAAGTAACGGAATATTAATACTTAGACCCTTCACTCTATTAAAGAATTTCTGAAAATCACCCAAATCACCCTTTTTCTGAACTCGCGATGGAAACGGTGGTGGAGGGCGACTACTAACAATATCATCTCTCTTTTTCGGAACTTCTCTTGGTCTCACTATTTCTTCAACCTCACTATCTTTCTCATTTTCTTTTTCTTTCTCCACCACTTCCTTTTCTTTTCTTGGTACTTCTTTTTCTTTCATAATGGGAAAAGGAGGTGGAGGAAGGTTCTTACCACTTCTCAATGTAACAGCATTACAATCTTCGCGTTGCTTCGGAGTCTCAGTATCGCTTGGAAGTTGTCCTTGTGGACGTTGATTCAGTTGTTTATTGATTTGGCTTAGCTGATTCTGGAACAAACTCATATTTGCTTCGATTGCATTTTGACGTTCCATAGCTTGTGTTTGGAGAGCAATTAAACTTTCAACTGATTTCTGAAGAGTGACTACTCCTTCTTGTGGATGGGCAGGTAAGGCTTTTTGGTTTAAAGTTTCATCGTATGTATTCTGAGGAGCTTGCCTTTGTATATAATTTCCCTGATTCTGTCCTCCTTGATAATTGTTGTGTGGTCTTTGATTATAGTTGTTACCTTGGGGACGCGGCTGATACGCATAGGTAGGATTGGCTGCCCCATTAGGATTTGAGTATTGAAACCCAGGATGGTTTCTGTTAGGCTGATATCCATTACCACTTGAATTGAAGTTACCTCTATTGGACAAGAACATCACGGATTCTTGGTTATTTGGACAACTTTCCTCATCATGATCATCTACCTGACAAATCGAACACATATAAACCTCTTGTGCAGCATGCACAGCTACCTTCTTACCCGAAAATCCTTCTTTCACAGCTAAAGTAAGCTGTTTCAATTGTTGCTCAATAGTACTCTGAATCTTGTTCTCAAACGTAGCAAATTTCTCTTCCATATCAACATTATTCACTCCCTTGACCGGTGTTCTTACTGAATTCCACCCAACCTCATTCTTGACTGTTCTCTCTAAGATAATTTTAGCATGAGCGGGTTGAACTTGAAGAAAACCTGCACCACACAGCGTATCCAACTTCTCTCTCGACTTCCCATCAAGGCCTCTATAAAAGATCTTAAGTTGTTGTTGTTCTGAATAGCCATGATTGGGAACTCTACGTAAGCACATCTGAAATCTTGTCCAACTCTTACCCAAAGTTTCATCATATTCTTGACGGAAATGTGTCAATTCTAATTCAGCATCTAACCTCATGTTACTTGGGTAATACCTGTCAAAGAACGCAATCTCTAATTGGTCCCAATTGGTGATCTTCGTAGGGTCTTGCGTAGGGCTGTAAACGAACCAAGCCGCTCGCGACCCGCTCGAGCTCGGCTCGGTAAAAAGCTCGTTCGAACTCGTTCGTTTATATAAACAGAAAAAAGAAGTTCGTTCGAACTCGTTCGTTAAAAAACGTGTTCGTTCGAGCTTGTTCGTTAACTCGTTAAAAATTTATAATGTGTAAATTAATGGTTTAGTTATTAATAATTATATTGTTAAACCTATAAAAAAACAAATTATTCGTTAATAACTCGAGATCGGCTCGAAAAAAGCTCGTTCGATATGATAACAAGCCTTAAAATTTGAGCTCGGCTCGACTCGTTAATATTTGAGCTCGACTCGGCTCGACTCGTAAATCTTATCAAACAAGCTTGCACATCTGGTATTCGGCTCGACTCGGTTCGTTTACAGCCCTAGTCTTGCGTATCGTGCCATTCACTTGCTCCCTCAGTAACAAAGAATTTAAAAGCAGCAAAATACATCTGTTCTCTCGAGACCCCTTGTGTGATATAAGAATCACATATCTGTTTGAATTTCTGTACTGTCCTGAGAGGATCTTCTGCTGGTCTACCACGAAAATTACCAAAATTCTGGAACTGAGCTAACATACCCGAATCTGGACGAAAACGCGGAACATTAATATCTGGAGCACCTACTCCTATAGCTGGAGCACGGAATGGAACTTCTGGAGGACCATTAGTAAACCACGGATCTTGATTCATCACTATCTGAACTTGAGGATTTGGATTCAGTGGTTGTGGAATTGGAGGAATAACGCCTGGAGCCAAAGGTTGGCCATTTGCGCCTAGTTGACCTTGTGGATTATCTTGAAGATTGATTTCTTCCATTCTGTTACTTAACTCTTCTACCTCTAAAGCTTCTCGTTCTCTTCTTCTCTTGTTAGCAAGTCTGATCAACGATTCTGGATTACTAAGGATCGGAGGTGTTGGCTCTAGATCCTTGAATAGCCTTCTTCGCATACACCAAACCTAAAAACCTGAAAAGAAACTAAACAAAAAGCGTAAAACTGATAAAATAAAATAAAATGCACTTATCACTAAAGGATAAACACCGTGGTCACACGCTACCGTCCCCGGCAGCGGCGCCAAAAACTTGGTGGTCCTTTGTGTGTTCTAAAAATAAATGCAAATGCTAATCGAACCACAACCGCAAGTGTACGGTTGTCCCAAGTAGTATTTCTGATAATACAGATTCGTTCCAAGGACGGAATGGTTGACTACAATGCTTATCTATTAATGATTGATGCACTTATGAAAACAAGTAAATAAAATATTTGTTTGGTTTTTGTTATAAGACTAAGTAGATGAAAGACAAATATTAAAATGCAAGTAAAAGCTAAGACGCAAGTAAAATGATGTAAAACGCAATATGAGAAGTAGCACTTGAGAACGCATGGATCCTCCCTATCCTATTTCTTAACTTATGTTGTTTAAGGGCTAAATTAGTCAATTACAATGGTCGGGATTCTAATTTCCTTATACCCCCGTCAGGGTGGACTATAAGGCGATCCTAAAGTGTCACTAGTCCCGTCAGGGTAAATATGATCCACCGTTGGATGATTAAGTGTTATTACCTCATTGGCCCTAGGATTAGCTAAGCTCGTCAGAATCATTAACTTCTATCCTAGATTGAATAAATGGTTCCGTATTTAAACCCTCCGTCAGGATGATCCAATTGCCACTAATTGGAATAGCCTAAATACTATTACCTGTTCCTAGTTCATGACGCTAAAAACAGTAAATATTCATGATTTATCGAAAAGAGTAAAAGCCCTAATTTAGTTTAATTCAATAAAAACCCAAATTCAACACTCGTTAATTAATAAGAATTGGGATTCACCCATTGTTTGTTCTCAAGCACTAAATAAAACTTAGCTCATATTAAAATGGAATACGAAATTAAAAATAAAAGAATTCATATTGTCTACAAAATTAAAAGATAAGAAAAACCTAATTTCCGGAATCGGAATGACTACGAACGGAGATATAGACCCTCTCCAGCTCTTGTAGCTTCTTCTCCTTCCTTCAGTTGCTTCTCTCTGGTGTTTTTAATCTTGCAGAATGTGAATTGTGTGTAAAATAAAAGTCCAGACCTCCTTTTATAAGTGCAAATTCGTTCTAGGGCTTGGACTAGAAAATAGAATATTAATTAAATGTCCAAGCCCACTTTCTAAGCCCAAAATCCCGTAACTGCTGATACACCTTCACTAAAACGGCTTTTCCCGATGCGTTATGACTCCGATTGACCTCATTCCAGTTGCTAAAGTTCCGTAACTCGATAAGGAATGATTTATCTTCAAAGGTGAACAGCTAGATCATCGCTTAAGCACCTCGAAATCCGCAATCTATGGCCTGGAAAATGGACTTTCAGCTCTAAAAATAATATCTTCGGGATTTCTTTTCAAGTCTTGACTCTATCTTTTGATCTTTGACTTTCTCCTCGGATTCCTCTTCTAGCTAACATCTAAAACATGTAAAATACTCACTAAAAATACCAATATTACGCGCAAAAGCTTAATAAATCAAAATTGCTAGAAATAAAAGAGGAAAATCATATTATTGCATATTTAGTCCAAAAGTCTATCGAATTAATTAAATAAACACAAAAAATGATGTCTCCTAAGGGTCGAAAATAAGAACAATTAAGGAGACATCAGGGGTCTAGATGTATCACTTTTTGTGTTGGATTACTCCATTCATCAGACAATCCTTTGGGCATTATGGGGCCTATGTGATGGAGATTTCCATATTATTTAATATATTTCATCTGTTTCTCTTGTTTTAGTCATATTTGTTGTTTATAGAGCTTTTACGCCTTAATTGTGTGTAAGTGTATATTTAGGTAAATGGTTAATAAAAGGTGCTAAGATGAAGAAAAGAATTTAAAATTTTGAGAGAAAACCTAAGCCAAGGCGTAAATTGAGACTAGAGTCACTTTGTGAAGTTAGATTGTTTGCCGAAGAAATCTTGACATCATATGTTTCACTATTTATGATTAATTGGTCAGAACTTTGGACTTTATTCCTTTTAATTTAGATAGAGCTTGAAGTTAGTGACGCGTGAGAGGTCACAGATGTCAATTTGGAGTTTAGATGAAGAAGTTATGCCATTTGCTTCTACTGTGACTCGAACAATCCACCATTAGCTAAAAACGGGTTGAGCGATTCTTAATCTAATTAAGTGAGCCTATGGGGGCCCAAATGTTTTTTAGCTGTATTTAAGTCATTAAACAGATCCTAATACATAGATAACTTATTATGTTTCATACTTTCAAGAGGATCAAGAACAGAGGAGCGTAGGAGAAGAAAAGAAGGGGGTTTTTACAAAACCCAATGATTCTTCCCCAGCTATCCATCAAATAATTTCTTCCTTAAGAGTAAACTTTTTTTTGAACATGATTCTTCCATTAGTTTTTATTAGCTTTGTTTATTTCATTATGAACTAAACCTTCATTGCTTGAGGCTTGCTTATGTAAGAACATATGTTTAGCTATTTGATGTTTTATTTAAGTTGGGATTAATGTTTAACTGAGATTGGTATTATTATATTCAATTGACTACATGTTTATTATAACACTATCCATATATTGTCCAAGTAGTGGGTATCCCAAGTAGTTATGCTATCACCCTGATGGGGGGTTTAATTGCGGACATAGCATATAGACGTCTAATGTGCGGTAGTGATCCAGTAGGGCTTTCATAGCTAGATAGTCAATAGGGTTAGAATTATTACACCAATCATTTCCTAGGATGTCCTAAACAAAGTACCCTATTCGTGTTGAGTTTTCTCTCTAAGCTAACCTGACGGGAGTTAGATAGATAATAGAATTCCGGCTAATGATACTTTACCACTCACCCTTATTCAGAAAAACTTTGAATTAGCGGCATAATGGACTATTATAAGACTCAAACCGTTTTTCTCATCCATTCCTTTCATCTTTTAATTAATTTTCATTTCATTTCTTTTTGGTTCATAATTTTATTTTGTTAATTGCTTTTAGTCTTTAACTATTTAAAACCCCAATAAATATTTCATTCGTTTGCTTTTGTGCCATTCATTTCCGATACAACTCCACATGTTTACACTATTAAACCACATTTATCTACAATAATATTCCATATGGAGATGATAATCTCTAAATACTTATCAAATTTTATTACTTGTCAACGACCCGTACACTTGTGGGGAGTGGCTTCTAGGGTGTTGGTTTTTTTTATCATACTTTGGGATACGACACTCATCATATTATTTACGTTACCCAAGGCAAAGGGGTATACGAGGAATATTAAGCAAACAAAAGATGCCTTGGAAAACATAAAGAATAAAGCAAGAAGGAAGAAGGAGAAACAGAAAAAATAACTTTATCACAAGGAACAACTCTTGAAAATGATTTTCTGCTAATCAAACAAAGAAGGAAAGCAATGAAGTTCCCGTGAGGGTGTCTAAAGGAAACATACAAAGATCAGGCCCGACATGAGTATATGGTAGTCAGTCCAAAGGGTATGACGAGGAAAACAAGGCAAAATAAAATAGCTCCTCCCTCATGGGAGGAGGAACTGTTATACTTCGGGAAGTAAGATATCCCAGGGGTTTTCCCTAGAAGAAACAAAGAAAAAATAAGGACGACATAAAATCACAATGAGAAAAGTGAAGAGCCAGAAGAAGAAGAAGAAGAAGAAGAAGAAGAAGAAGAATACACAATCGGGAAAGTTTGTTAGGAAGACTTATAAGCCTTCCTGAGGCACCATACAAGCAGACACTTTCGAAAATATGGTAATAGGAAGAAAATATAACCTTATATAGAGTTGAGGTGGTATTTTCCATAAAATATAAGAATGTTCCATGTATGGGATGATAGAAAAGCTTCTACAGAAATATGCGACAAGGAAATTTGGACAAATCTTCGGCAAGGGGCCAAGCAGCAAATGGGTACCTGAAGAAGTAAGTCCTCGGCTATGTAACAGACAGGAAGAAATCCATAAAAATCATCGAAATATCAATTTTTAATCAAGGCACCTCAGACGAGTCCTCAGAAGAAGATGAAAAGCAAGAGGAAAGGGAGAGAAGAAACAATGCATTCTTATTCATGAAAGCAAATTACATTATACAATACAAATCAAAATGTTCTTCCTACAAGCTATTTCAAAAATATGTTATATCCGAAAAAACAAAAACAAAGGGAGAACAACTCTCTTGCCTCGGATACCAGGTCCGAGGATAGGGGGAGTAAATATATCAAAACTCGTCCCGAAGCATGGAAAGGTATAGTTCTAAAGAAAAAGAAGACACCTGGAAAACATGCGTAATCAAGAGAGTCGACACAACCATCTGTAGCATCATTGAGCGGTGAAGTCCACCAAAAGTGACAACAGACAGGGTCAGATGAGGGGTACCCTAGCCTTCTTTCCATTAGAGGTTGTTGAGGTTCGTGCTTTACCACTTTACAATTCCAAAGTGATAAGGAACATATACATTGCTGATGTCTCCCTATTTGTTCTAATTATAAGCCCTTTGGAGATATCCTTTTAGGTGAATAAATGACTTATTTGATATACTTTTATGATTATTTAATCATATTGCACTTTCTCCCCTTGGAAATTTACTATTTGCATTTTTAGAGCTTTTGTGCGTAAATTTGACTATTTTTAGTGCAAAGTTAGTAGGTTCTTGAATTTCATGAAAGACCACTACAAGGAGGAGAAGTGAGAATTAAAGTCTTAGGGTATTTTAGTGTGTTAGGAAGTATTTTTACTCGAGTTCCTATTTTTAGAGTGCACTTTCCTAATTCTATTTCTTGAAGTATTGATTTATTCTTTTTAAAGCATATGCGGTTTTTTTATTTATTTATTGTGAAGCTTTAAAAGATATATGGTAATTAATTAGAGACCAAGTCAAGTCAAAGAAGTAAAGGAAAGAAGATTACACATGGAAATAAGAAGATTAAGGAAGGATATATGCAAAGAAGGAAAAGATAAAGCTGCCTTATGAATCTGAAATTCCAGCCACATTTCAAAGACGAGTACATGACTTAATATTGGATAGGAATTTGGGCTAGTGGTCTGCACCAACGGATAGAGATTTCTGAGACAAGCGGTTTCGAATATTGGAACGCGTCAAACGGATAAGTATTGAAGGAGATATGACCAAAACAAATCAGCAGCGGAATCTTACCTTTCTTAAATTTTAGGGGTACGAATTTAAGAGTTCTTAACTTGTGTTCCATTCCAAGTAAATTCGACCTAGGGCTTCCTAACACCTATAAATACACCCCTTATCCTCCTCTTTTCACACACTTCAGAGAATTACACAAGAGGCTTAAGGTTTTCAAGTCAGAGCAAGAAGGCAAGGAGAAGCAAGTGCTGGAGGAATCCTGTTCTTCCATCATCAGTCATCTTACCCTTTAGGTTATCAATTTATCTTTTGTATTTGAACATGAATTCCTTTTATTTTTGTTTAGTTTTCCATTCCGTTATGAACTAATTTCTTTAGTACTTGAGAATCGCTATATGGGTTGAACTTAATTCTGTTTAATTTATGTTTTCTGAATTTGGGATTTAATGGTTTAAATTAGACTAGGTATTTTGTGTTGACTATTATTTTGTTTTAATCACTAATTTTGAAGTCGTGAATCAAACTTAGCTCATATTAATTAGGCTATTCCATATAGTGGCGTATGGATCACCTTGACGGGGGGGTTTAATTACAGACTTAGATAATAGAAGCATAGTATCCGTTATTGACCCTAACGGGCTTAACTAACCATGCAACCAATGAGGTAAATTAGTATTCATCTTAAGGTATCTTATATTCACCCTTACGGGGTTTGTAATACTGTAGGATAGCTCTTAGGTCCACCTTGACGAGGGCTAGGAGATATTAGAGTCCCGACTAGCACAATAATACCAGTTTAGCCCTTAAACAGAAGCATGAATTATATAGATTAGGTGAAACCCTTGCGAGGATCAACTACTCTTTCCCTTCTGAAGTTTCAATTCTCTTTTACTTGCTTTCTTTTATTTCCGTAATTTGTTTTCTTTCATCTTTAATTTCATAAAAACCAAATAAAAATCTTTATTTTACTTTTCTGTCAAGCAAGTATTCTTACTTTTCGATTAATATCTGAGTTGTGCCTAATCCGTCCCTGCGAACGAACTTGTTTATCATATATTACTTGGACAACCGTGCACTTGCGGTTAAGTGGTTCCCTTATTTCCAGTTCTTAATTTATAAACACATTAGGACCCACCAATTGCCTCCATGGGGTCTCTTTGGGATGAGTAGGGTTATCTGTTGGCATATCCATCCTTAGCATAATTGGTAGCCCGTTACATCTACTCGACAGTCCAGAAAGTCAAACTCAGTACACACTGTTCCCCCCTCGATCCCAACAATGATCTATCTTTGAGCTTACTAAGGAAACAGGTTGCGGCGACGCTCAACAAAAGGAAGTCTTAGAAACCCATATTAAAGTCGCATATATAAGGAAAATACTTAAAGGGATGAGTATAATAGAAATGAGTGGCTCAGAAGTAACAAAGAAAGCAAAATCACATTATAGTTAAGACCATCATTTCTAGCTCTTAAAAATCTGATCAGTGTCTAAGTTAGGACACCCAAAAACCAAAAGATGAAAAGATAACCCAAGGATATCCACCTCTATAAGATGGAAAAGTTGAGGAAGAATATATAAATCTCCTACCCTGTAAAACTAGAATACACTTATCATGAGGAAGAAATGTGGAAGGATAAAATTCACTTTGTATTAGTATCCAAGAAATAAAGAATGAAAATGTAGATAAAATATTACGATATTTATAGCCAGAAGATAACCTTTTTGTTTCCTAGGTATTTAATGGAGGCATACTTCTTGTATACCAAGAAGTTGTCAAGGCCATCAAAACCTCGAATACTTCTCGCATACCAAGAATTTTTCAAGGCCAACATAACCTTGAAAAATTCTGAGATTTCAAGAATTTTTTAAGACAAACGTAGCCCCGACAAACTGAATATTTTAAAAGTCAGACGTAGCCTCATCAAAGCAGAGTTATTTGAAAGACCGACATATTCCTGAGCAAGATGAGTTATTCAAAAGACCGACGCAGCCTTGGAAAATTAGAGTTATCTAAAGAATGATGTAGCCTCGACAAAGTAGAGCAATCAGAAAAATTGGCATAGCCTCGGAAATTAAGGAAGAGAGAATCGACAAAAAACTGACATTAATGTGACAATCCATTCCCCACTGTTGACACCCTCCTAGAGGTGCGCTCGTTGAATATAGTTTTAGAATTTCAAAGGAAGAAGCCTATAATACCGATAAAAACTAGGATACCAACCTCCTCGATAAAGACCAAAAACAGCTTCTGGCTAACACAAAATATGAAGAGGTCAACCTCGTATCAGCTAAAGAAGAACACCGTGATGAATTAATTGCGACAACATCTTAAAATATATTGACATCACCAGTTCAAAGGGGTATTGATAAGGAAAAAATTGAATCCTTATACTCATCCTTATACAAATTAATTTCGATACACTCAAAGACCGAGGAGTTACACCTGGCTGAGGAAGTCATGCCTATATACCCGAGGAAGCCGATGATCTAGAATCGGCTATTGAGGATGAGTTACGCGTTCCATCATCATAAGGACATGTGGTTCCTAAACATGGCAAACTTTCTCCAAATTATGTTGCGCACCTTCACTATGCTTAAACTATGCACAAGCATCCTATTGTGCATCTCTCGAAATCTATAAATACCCTTCCTCCAACATAAACACAGCTCTCTGGATATCTCTCTAAATTCTCTCTTTATCTCTCGAAAATGACTGTGTTGAATATATAGTCGGCTTAGGTCTCCATATCTCCTCAGTTTAAGTAATACCTTATTGATGAAATGTTGATGTTGAGAGTCGGAGTGCCATTAGGAGTGCACATCCCTTTGGTCCTGGCCTAGTGTTTGGTTAGGAAGGTTGTTTGAAGCTTGCAAATCATAGGACCTTCATCATGTTCCAGATAAGATACCACAAAAAAGATCCTCGCTTGGTCATCGGTAGAAAGGTACTAAGATCTGTCATTCTCCTTCGCGTATAATAAAATACTTCGATCTCTCTTATCTTTTTTGCCTACACTTATGGTTATCTTCAGTTATGTTCTGAGTATATTTGTATCCTCGAGCTAGGCATGGTCCCAAGGCTGATGGTAGTGTGATTTTTATGCTCTATCACAAGGGAATGCCTTCCAAGCTAGATAATGCTTGAAGAACAAACCAAGGATTGGTCAACCATGAATTATGAAATCAATACATCGAAACATGCATATATATGTACATGACATGCTTGTCCAAATCTATGCGTCTGAGGGTCATCTTGAAGATTTGGCAGAATCTTTCAATGTCATGAGGAAATTTGTCATCCAACTTAATCCAGAGAAATTGTAACATTTGGAAAGTTCCCAGGTTTTGTGGTATGTCAGAAAGGAACAAAAGTCTACCCTAACAAAGTTTAAGCCATACTTTACATGGCTCCTACATTAACACACAAAAAATCACAGTCTTTAGCAGGCCGTGTAGAGGCTCTTAGTTAATTCATGACTAAATCTGCTAAGAAATTCTCCTCACTATTCAAAATCTTGATAAAGTCTCATATTTTCTTGTGGATACCCTAGTGTTAGGCTAATTTTGAGAGTCTAAATAGATATATATCCTTGGTATCCACTTTAGCCAAGCCTAAGGTCGGGGACATATGGTGCCTTAACTTGGTAGCTATCAAGGAAGCCTTATATAATGTATTCGTCTAAGAGGTCAAAGAAAAGGAATAACCGGTTTACTATGTCAATCGTTACTATTGGGAATGTGAGCAAGATATTCATTAATCAAGAAAATCAGGATGGATGTGGTACATGCATATTGCAAGTTATGACCGTACTATGAGGTGCACATCATCCGGGTACTTACTACCTTAACATATATATGAACATTGGATTGAATATTATTGAAGTGTTCCGTCATTCTAGGAGATACAAAATAAAACATTAAGGAAGACAATTTCATGATGGAAAAAACTTTTAATGAGAAGATTGAAGTAGGTAAAGTGTAGAGTTGGACAAGCCATCATTGAGAATCAAAGTTGATGGATCCTCAAGACTTGAGGGAAACATAGATCGCTTAATATTAATAAATACTGAGGGACATGATCATTATATTCCGATGAATCTCAACTTCAACAAAGATGAGTATGAATCACTAATCATCGGAATATAATAGACTATTTAACTAGAATCCACTTGATCAAAGGTCATCATCGAACTCACAATTAGGTTAGTTGTGTTTAATTTAAAAATTAAGAAGTGGTGTGGTTGAATTATTATATTTAAAAACATTATTATTTGAAATAGTATGATTAGAAAGAGTATAATGGTTAAATTTCCAACATGTATATGCATAATTTTACTAAACATCTGAATTTTATCGGGTTACAAGGTCATTGAAATTATTAAATGAGACCTTAAAAATACCATGAATGGAGAAAATCAAAAGAAGAGTAGGAAATTTGATACTAAAATATCCAAATAATTCAAGGAATTGTATTCAACATGGGGTGTGTAGTCCTAGAAATTCATTACTTAAAATATATAGAAATTTGAGTTTAGTTAGGTTGATAAACTTAGAAGGTAGTTCTAGTTTAATTCTATTATGTGAAAAGTTAAGAATAGTTAAATTATGGAAAACATAAAAGTAGGTCAAGTTAGTAACCATTTCCCTCATTTGTAAAGGGATCTGAAGATTTATGGAGTTCTTATGGATCAAGAATATTAAGAATCACATCAACCATAGCTGGGTATGCCTATTAGTTTTTCACAGGCTCTGGTTTCACCCATAATTGATCATTGGGGACGTTGATCAACCATATCACTATATCGTTGGTTGTTATTGCATTTAGATATCCATTACACTCTTATATGTGTTATAGAAAGTTATGTTCTTTTTTGAAAGCAAAATTGTAAGGATTTTGTTGTGCACTATTACCTTGTCTTACAAGAACAAATCATACATAAATATTAGTATTATAATTCCTTGACTTATGGAAGTGGAAGTTTCTCATGTGAATCAACAAATGAGGGGAGGGTTTTTCCATAAGACTCCACAAGCTTGTGGGAGCAAACATAAAGCTTGTTGAACAGCCTCTTGAACAAGTTTTGTGATAAATGGATCTAGTTGTCGGAATGAGTAGAATAATCCTTTCCTCTACTACGAGTTGAGGTTGTACTTTTATGGAAATTTTAACGTTTTCCTCTATGGTTTTTATTATAGGGAAGAACTGTAGTATACCATGCACGACAACCCCCGTTATCTCCTACTAATTGGCATACTGTTTGAGCTCTCCGTGACTCGATTTAAGAAATCATAATATCAGACACGAGGTCACAAACCTATACTGGCAAAAAAACATTCTACCAAGAACGCTCTTAAGGTTTTCTCTTGATTGCTGGTGAATACTAGTATTGTACATGTCCTTAATTTTCTATAGTACACATAAAAGTGTTAGTATACCCATGAGAAGTAATTTTGAAGGTAATCTGACCCCAACGTTAAGAGACTCTTATAAACGTCGTCCTTCCAATATGAATTTTAAGGACAAATTTAAGGAGATTCACTCATAAGTATTCTAACGTAAAGATAAAAGATATGAGTTATCTAAATAAAGTGACTGTCCATGACTATTTATAGAGTGTCATTACATTTAAGAAGAGTTGTTGACAATTCACGGTATTAGGTAGATTAGTTAGATTAGATACATTTGATAATGACTATTACAAAATATGTGCATGCATGATTGAGAGTTTGAGTAAGGGCAAAAGGTACTAGTGAAATAACACATGTATGATGATTCTTAAGTACTGGGACACAAGAAGGTTGGCCCTAATAATCGTGAGATATAGTAGCTCTATTAAAGCACATTGGTTAATATCCTATATGTTATATATATATAGAGGATACCCTATATGTAAACTTAGCGTCTGGATGGTAATTAATACATATTAGGTTGGGATTGTGAGAGATGTCCACAGATACATACTTGGCATCCAGACACCCTATAGATTAGGAAATTTGGATATTGTGACGGAGATGAATTACATCGTATTCACACAACTATATCTGAGATCATATCAGATCTTGAACCCCTTTGCACCATAGCTAAAGAATGTACTAGAATGCTATAGTCACATTCTACGTATAGGATTAAACATGTTAATAAGAAAGGGTATACACGTGTAGTCGTAAATGCTAACCTTGTTCTCATATAGCGACATGGATTTCAACGACACTAGCATCCACTAATAGAATTGCAACCATAACTGAATTTTTGGTAAGTAGTGTAGCACCTATTAGAATTATATTAATGTGACTAGCTGTTCTTTCACCTTCTAAGAATGACCAAATAATTTAACAATAAAGAGAGAATTCCAATAATAGGCCCTTTCCTATAGGATAAGTTCAAATTTAAGCTACTCAAAATGTCACTTTTTTGGGACATAATTTACCATCCTTCTTCTTTTAGGCCATTTCACTAATGTTTTTAGAGAACTAGTAGATTTTAAATGTAATTTGGGTATTTCAAATACACTATATTTTGAACACAAATAATGGTATTTATTTGAAATATCCAATTACCCTCAAAATATATTTATTTCCTAACATATGTAGTAAAGTGGTCTAAAAAGGGAACGATGGGTAACGTATGGCCCAAAAAGGGGACGTTTTGAAGTAGTGACCTAAAATTGAGATGAATTTCCATCGTGGTTACAGAACTACTTCAAAGATCATATCATATCTTGAACCCCTTTGCACCATAGCTAAAGGAATTTTCTAGAATGTTATAGTCACATTATACAAATGAGATTCAACATGTTAATAGGAAAGGAAATACATGTTTGGTCTAAATTGCTTACTTTGTTCTCATTTAGCGACATGGATTTCAATGACACTAGCATCCACTAATAGAATGTAACCATTACTGAATTTGAGGTAAGTAGGGTCACACTTATTAGAATTATATTAAGGTGATTAGCTGTCATTTTACTTTTTAAAGCAGGACCAAATAATTTAACAATAAAGAGTGAATTCTAAAAATAGGCCCTTTCCTATACGATAAGTTCAAATTTTAGCCATTTCTTTAAAACGTCACTTTTTTGGGCCATAAGTTACCATCCTTCCCTTTTTAGGCCATTTCACTAATTCTATGAATAGATTTTAAAAGTAATTTGGGTATTTCAAATACACTATATTTTGAACACAAATAAGGGAATTTATTTGAAATACCCAAATTACCCTTAAAATATATTTATTTCCTAACGGAAGCAATGAAATGGTCTAAAAAATAAACAATGGGTACGTTATGGCCCTAAAAGGGGATCTTTTGAAGTAGTTTATGGTTACACAACTATTTCAGAGACCAAATCATATCTTGAACCCCTTCGCACAATAGCAAAAAGAATGTTCTAGAATCTTATAGTCACATTTTACGTATGAGATTCAACATGTTGATAGGAAAGGGAATACACGTGTACTCTAAATTGCTAATATTTTTCTCATTTAGCGACATGGATTTCAACGAGACTAGCATCCACTTATAGAATTGCTACCATTACTGAATTTTAAGTAAGTAGGGTAGCGTCAATTAGAATTATATTAATGTGATTAACTGTAATTTCACCTTCTAAGAATGACCAAATAATTTAACAATAAAGAGGTCTAAAAATAGGCCCTGCCTATATGATAAGTTCAATTTTAGGGTACTACTTCAAAACGTCTCTTTTTTTTTTTTTGACCATAAGTTACCATCCTTCCATTTTAGGCCATTTCACTAATTATGTTAGAGAATTTATAAATTTTAAGGATAATTTGGATATATCAAATACACTATCTTTTTAACACGAATAAGGAAATTTATTTGAAATACCTTAGTTACCCTCAAAATATATTTATTTCCTAAAAGAAGCAGTGAAATTGTCTAAAAAGGAACGATGGGTAACATATATCCCAAATAGGGGGCATTTTTAAGTAGTGGCCTAAAATTGAATTTACTCTATAGGTAAAGGCTTATTTTTGGAATCCGCTCAACAATAAATTATTATAAATTTCTGTATATAGATATAAATTCCTATTATATATATATATATTTTTTGACTAAAAAATTCTATTATATTATCAACACCGATAGGCCATGAATTACACCTATAAATATCTCTCAGTCTTTAAGAAATATCTCTCAGTATTTAAGAACCATACCATAATTTTTTGTTTCTCTCTTTCATGTGCTAAGTTTCTTTACGTTTTATTAGCAGACATGTGATGAAATTAAAAAAGGTAAGAAAAGGTGAGATGGTGAAGTTGGAATTTATATTATTTTTTAAAACTGAAGTTGAAAATTTTAAAATACTCACATTGTTACCTTCTCAAAATGTCGTACTAAAAAATTAGTAGGACGTTTTGAGAAGGTAACTTGTGGGTTTCCATCTTCACCATGCGACCTTCTTTCATCCTTTTTGTTTTCATAACACGCTTGCTAATAAAACTAACGGGACAATTGTAGTCAAAACGATGATTTTGGAATGAGGTTTGAATCTTATTATTAATGTTACTTGATGAATTATTTGTTAGGATTTTATTTTTTACACAATTTATTAGAAAATTTGAGATTCTAGTAAATATCTAAAACTTTATTTTATAAGTTTGTATCATTGTAATTTACTAGAAATTTATGAGAAATAATTTAATATGTATCGAATAAATTTAAATTTGTATCTATTTGATTTTTCAACTTTTATTAGTTTTATTAATTTTATTTATTTATTTTAAGATTTAGTAATTTTTATATTAAATTTGCAATCATTATGCCTCATCTAGTTTTAGTTGACTTTCCATTATCATTACTAAGGAATTTCCCTTCCAGTGTTTAGCCTTTCCAACAAAGGGCTTAAGGGATAATTTTTGAGATTGCAATTTAATTATCTCAAAAATAGCAAGCTATGTTATGTTTGGAATTTTTTTAGTGACAAGAGACATTTTAAACTAAATAATAATCCTTTGCATGTCACAAAATGGTAACGTTTAGAGCAATTAACTGAAACATCTTCTTAACCCGACCAAGATTGTCTAAACCTCCACTCATTTAACCCCCAGAACTGAAACAATTTTTTCTTAAACCTCCCCTTCGTCCATATTTTGACGGAGGTTGTGCAGCACACGCTCGATCGGCGATATGGGGTTCTTTTTCATTTTATGTTTCAATTTTTAAATACACAATGTTACCCATATGCCCCCATTAATGAATATGATATCCCAAAGAATTATACACTTCTTTTTCACCATTGCTGCTGAATTCTTAAGGTTTTTCAACATTCAATCCTTCTTCAAATCAAGCTCATTCAAGGCATGTGTATATATAAATCTATCTACTACGAATTAAGTTGTTTGTTATAAACAATATTGTGTCTAAATCAATTATGTTTTGTATGGTTCTTCATTTGGGGTTTTCTTTGCTAATTTTTGAAATTTAAATCTTTTAACAATTATAATTTGATTAATTTAATGGAAATTAGTGTTTGTAGTGGAGTAGGTGTGGTTCATCTATAAAATTAGTCATGGGTTTAGGCGGGTAGTTATTTATTTCGCAATTTTCAGAAACTATAAACTTTTTACAAGTATAAAACGATTTTTGTTAAATGTGATGGCTGTTAGTGTTAGTAGTGTAGTAGGTGTGATGGGTTTATATAATTAGTTGATAATTTTGGGTTTGTTAGTAGTTTTGGTTAGAGTTAATGTTAAAGGGAGTTGTTAATTATATTAATTGTGCAAGTCCATTAATTTTAGAGTTTTATGTTAAACTTAGTAGTTAAATTTTTAGTTATTAAAGATTGTTGATGATTTCGTATGTAATCTTGCTTGAATGCTTGTGGTACTATATATGATATCGAATTATGACTGAAACTGGAATGGGAACATGATTTGTGATGGGAATAGGAGGGATGTAGCCATTGATTTTTGTTCAAAGGTCCCTTTTAACGTATGTGTAAATACTTCAACTCAAGGTAACAAAGACGAATATATAACGATCTTCATACTAACATGATAGGGATTGTGAAGACTCGGGTTATAGTAGTAGTATAGTGAATATGTTTGAGAACTGAAGTGTTAGGCACAAACCAAAAGAGAGGGAAACCATGACATCTTGATAAAAATTATCTTTCTTGGGTTGATTATAATCTTCCTTGGCTTTATTGTAATTGGGGGTTTTGCATTAGTATTTTTCAAATAGGTTTGTATGTATTGTTGGTGATGTAAGAATGTTGTTAAGGATGAAAGCTATTTATCAAGTTGTCAAGTATGAATTATCAGTTATGGATTGTTCGTTTGTAAGAATGAATGTTACTTTGTAAAAATGTTGTAACACTAATCTAAAATTTTAAATGTAATAACTAGTTTATTATGGTACAAGACTTAGCTTTTACAACTAGACAGAAACCTGGATAATCAATACAGTTTCAAATGTCAAACTCATCCATTTTATCATTTCACAAAAAATTATAACCCCTAGACAGAATCCTGGAAATGTTAATACATTATCAACAATTATTTTCATTAGCAACACTAATCCATTTTATATAATCGTATAAAAAAGATAAAAAAACACAACCAACATCATAGTTCACAGACAACAAGTTTAGCCAACAAACAAAAAGTTACACTACTACACAAAAACAAGTGACAAGAGTTATTAAAACCCCAAAACACGTGACAAAAGTGATCAAATTACCAAAATAAGTCATAAAAGTCTTTAGAATCCCAAATCAAGTCAAATAAGTATTTAGAATACAAAAACAAGCCACAAGAAGCCAACTTCACTATTTTGTTTTTGCCTCTTACACCTTCTTGTACATATTTTTCTCTTAGGGCTTTCTTTTCTTTGAACATTCCTTAGCGTTTAGCATTTGTGCCTTAGAAAGATCTTATATTTGCTTTTTAAAGGATTTACTCCTTTAGATTTGATGGAATATTCCTTCATCAACCACATTTGCCTATTCTTTCTCTTTTAGCCTCTCAATCTTTGCAGATTTTCTCAGGTGTTGTAGGGATCTTTGAGGAGAAATATTTCCAATACTTATGTGTTAAGGGGGGGAGGGGGGGGGGGGGGGGGGTTCTGGAGCATTCTTTCCAAACTTTGTAGGAGGATTACTTGGTGGCTTTTGTTGTCAAGGAGTTGCTGAGTTGGAAGATCTAGTTATCTTTCATGGAAGGTAAACTAGGGGAAAATTGATGTAGCTTCTTTAACAACTCCCCTACCACCACTTTTTCCCACTCGAATGCCTCCACTTTTTCCCATACCACCTCTTTTGCTTCCTTTCAAATGCTTGTGAAACTCTTATTAGGCTGAGAATATAATAGACACCATGGTTATATTGTCTTACTAATAGAAATAAGATGAGCATTGAGACATTAACAAGTCAATTGTGTGAACAAGTCATTAGTGTAAAATTAAAAATACAAAATATACTATTTAATTATTTAGCTCATGCATTTGAATATTATTGACCGTTTCCTGAGTCTACAATACACCACTTTCAAAAGTTACCAGCCCTTGCATTTTCCAAAAAAGAATAACACAATAAAAATTAGTTCTTTAATTAAACAACCAAATTGAATGAAGTCTATAAAAATAACCTACAACAAAGGAGATTGTGGGTTCCACTTGTTTTTCACTTCTTCATGGTGTGCACTTGTTTAAGACTAATTTTACAATGCATGATAGATCCTAATCATTTGGATGTTGGCGGCTCGTCATCAGTCCCTTTCATTATTCTTTTTTAGGTATCCATTTAATTCTTAAAGGTTCAACAAGAATTGGTAGCCCTTTTCTAGCGTATTCTTGTTGATATGTTTTGTATACACATTTATTAACATATTAGTCATGTAACATGGATCTACGTAGGACCTCCAATAACTTCAAAAAGAGACAATCTATAGCATAACATTCACACAAGGGCACCTGCATAGTTCAAATCTTCCGCAAGTGTATGTCTCATTATTCAAATTCACCATATATCTTTTGTATGGGTACTAAAGTCATACTCCTCGTTACCTGGCATTGAGAGTGCAACTTAACATATAGATTAATTATAGCCATCACTAATTCTTCCATGACTGGAACAAATTTCGCATACCAGATCTCCATTGCACTTAGATTTTCAAGGATATATTCCATAAACATAATCCTAATGAACTCATACATGATATTGATCAAAATCCCTGAATTCTAGTATCATGGAGGTAAAACTCTCACCCATACCTTGAGTGATCTGAATCATATATTGTTGCAAGATTTACAAAATTCGCCCAATGAGAATTTAGCGTATCATTGGATTTTACCATTAAATCGCTTTTCATCAATATAAATTTATTAAAAAAATTCTCCAACTCACTTGAGCGTTCTTGTGAATAGGATGGGAGCGCCTTTTGAGCTAGATTATCCTCGTATGGATTATTCACGGGCTTTTAAAGAGATTAGTTCCTATAGACCTGTAGATAGTTGGTTCCATGAGTGCATGGTTGGTACATATTACCTTGACAATTGTTCCCTTTATTCACATCTCCATTTAGATTTGACCATTGAATCCATAAAGGATTGTTACGATTACCCTATTGGTAGTTCCCACGGTTACCCATATTGAAGACCAACCATGGGTTTCTTTAGAATTCTCCCCAACTATGAAACTTGATGGAGCGCCTTTTGTGATAAATTAATATAGTCTTAAAGATATAATTTTATAGGGGTTTAGTGCTTAATTGTTGGATTTGTTCCTTATATTTGATATATTTTGATTTAGTGGTCTAATCTTGTATTAATATATATATTTGAAGCATTTTTTAGGTAATTTGTGCGTTAAGTGCAAAATTCCTAGAGACATGGATGATGTTGGAACCCAAGATGAATCAAGGTGGTCGAAAATTGAAGAAGGAACCCCGGTCAACTCTCAAAAGGAACCAAGAAGTCCAGTTTAAACTTCAAAGGAACTGTTGGCAGAATGCTTCCGTCGACTTGTAAAAATTATAACAGTTAACCATAACGGTTCTTGTTATATGCAGAGTTATATAAAATATTTTCTTCTTCTCTTCTTGCTTGATTTTTGCACCTTGTTGTCACGAATCTTCATGGATTTCTGGATGGTTTTATTCTTTCTTTTGCAGTTGAGCGTGATGTCTCCCTAAATGTTCGAATTTTATTCCCTTTAGAGACATCATTTTTGGTGTTTATTCGACTATTTAGATAGACTTTTGGTGTTAATATGCAATAAATCAATTTTCCTCTTTTAATTCTAGTATTTTTCATTTATTAAACTTTTGCGCGTAATATGGTTTGTTTTGAGTGAAAAGTTGTACGTTTTGAATACTAGCTAGGAGAGGAATCCAAGAATAAAGTCAAAGATCGTGTAATGGAGTCAAAGCAAGAAGAAATATCCCAAAAGAATTGATAATTTCAAGCTGAAAATCTGGAAAGTTGATAAAGATTGCTGATTTTGAGCCATCTAAGAGTGGATTTTTAGCCTCTGACTTGTGAATAGAATTTGTTCCCAATTGAGTCACGGAAATTTAGCAACTTGAATGGGGTCCATCCGAGTTGAAACGAGCCGGTTAGAACTAAATTAGTGAAGGTGGTGCAGCAGTTACGGGATTTGGGCTTAATTATGGACTTGGGCTTTTCTAATTTTCATTTAATCTTTAAGAAAATCCCTAGTCCGAATTTCATAGTATAAATTGGTTTTAGACTCTTCTTTTATATAGACAATTCATACGCTTAAGAGTCAGAACATCAGAGAGGAAGCTAGAGCAAGAAAGAGAAGAAGCAAGAGCGGGAGACTGTCTATATCTCCAATTCTCGGCCAATTCAACTCCGTAATTAGGTTTTTTATTTTATTCTGTAAAACATGATGAACTTATTTATTTCTTTAGTTTTCATATTTTTAATTAGTATGAGCTAAACTTGATAAGTGCTTGAGAACGCATAATGGGTTAATCCCAATTTGATTTCGTTTCATGTGTTTGGATTTGGGATTATTATAATTGAAATCAGATTGGGTAAATTGTATTTTTCATTAATTTGCTTTTATTTACTATTATTGACGTAATTAACCAATCATAGGACTTAGTATCTAGGCTATTCCATATAGTGGCGTATGGATCACCTTGACGGGGGGTCTAGGTACAGAACCAATTAATGAATGTAGGATAGAAATTATAGACTTTGACGAGCTTAATTAATCCTATGGCCAATTGGGTATAAATAGACTTAATCACTTGAAGGTGGACTATAATCACCCTGACGGGGTTTGTAGCACCTAAGAGTAGCTCCTTAGTCCACCCTGACGGGGGTAAGGAGAATTCCGAATCCCGACCATTACATATTTATCGATTTGTCCCTTAAACATTACATGAAATGAATGATAATTAGGTGAAATTCTCACGTCTCTCAAGTACTGCCTTTCATACCTTGCGTAAACTACTTTATTTTCTCGCATCTAGTTTAATACTTGCATTAATTTAGTATTGTAATTTATTGTCTTAGTTATTGAAAACTAAGACAAACATTCTAAAAATCATTACTTGCTTTTACGTGCAATTAATCACTATTCGATAAGCATTCGAGTCAACCAATCTGTCCGTGAGAACGAATCTGTATTATCACATATATTACTTGGGACAACTGTACACTTGCAGTTGTGGTTCTCTTATCCTTATTTGCATTTTATTTTAGAACACACAAAGGACCACCAGAGCATCAGTTACATATACTTATGCATGTGTGTACACATATACAAATGACAAATGAAGAAATGCACAAGATAACACCCGTAGATACAAATTCCATGAAAGCTTAACATGTTAATCACACTTAGTAAATATCTTTTCTTATTCGTCATTAAAACAACCTTTAGATAGAGAGAGGGCCAACATCCCCCTCCTTTGAATATGAAAACCAAATATGTAACATGGAAAATATAAAAATGCTTAGCTATGCATTTGATTTATGTAAGTATCCAATATAAAATCACCTTGTCTTCATATGACATATTAAAATACTTTACTTCTTCCCTTTTGTCAATATCAAACACAAATAAGCAAGCTACTCACAAGTATATATTATATGTAAAACAACTAAGTAGTATAATCATTTACAAAGTGGAGGCAATGACATAGCGAATAATTGTTCATGATAGAGTAGCATTATTCATCATCACATGTAAAATACAGAGAAGACAAGGTATTATTAATATATTACATCAATTTATTTACTCCTATAAATAGTAATGTTTTGAACTAGGAGCCCATCATTCTTATCACATGTGTCCCTTTTCATGACATTGAATTTTTTGAGATTTTGAGGGCTCTGTTGCATTTGGGGCCTCCATCGTACTAGATAGATCTCTATAAATATTGGTGATGTCCTTAGTCGTCTATTTCTTCATCACATGCCCACAAGAATATTTTGTGTAAAATAATTTAATAATTCAAAGGAAAGAATAAAAGAGAGGAACTAGTTGAGAAGAAAACACAATAAGACAAGAAAAGAGAGAAACTTGCTGAGAAGAAAATAAAGAAACATAGGTCAAGAAATTTGAAAGGTGTACCAAAACATTAAGTATAAATGGTAGGCAATCCTTAGTTGGTAAATAAAATAATTGAAGATATTGATGTTGAGAGTATGCGTGACTTATAAGTTATGTTGTATGACTCGGTTGTGGGACCTAGGCGGTCGACCGGGGACTAGCGGTAAGGAAGGATTACAAGAGGCCTAGGCGGGACTAAGCGGTTTTAAATCCCGCTATGTAATTTTATTTTATTTAGTAATATATATGTATTGTAATAATTTTAAATATTTAAGTCATAAAATTCATCGAACAACACTATGATAAATATAAGAATACTGAAATTAGAGTTATAATAACAATTCAAGAATTCTCGAGAGTACGGAAAAAATGAGGGCCTAGGAGGCCCTTTTTTCCATTAATCAGCGTGTACGCAAGCCTACGCCTCTTCCACAAAGACTAAGTCTCTAGGAAAAAATGTCCAACATTTTTACTAGACTTTGTCGACTAAAGGGTGAGTTGACGCGTAGGTGGTTATTTCTAAAACATAATGTTGGCATATAGCCTCCCTTAATAGGTTGTTTTAATGTGACAAATCCTCTTATGATTAGTGTGCTAATTACTCTTATTATATTCATCCTTTCTTGCACTATTATTCATCAAAAACACTTTTCATACCATTCTTATTATATCTCATTGCATTCACTTTTATTCATATCTTTATGTACTTTGAGATATAGCTTTAATGATCAACTACAATGTTTATAAGAATGATGTTATCTACAACTTTCGTGAAGAAGATTTATTGATCCGAGCATCATAGCATAGTCAAATTCTTTCAAAGATACTTGGCGCGGTACACCGGACCAAAAGTGCGGTACACCGGACAAAGAATGCGGACCAGGGCGCGGTGCATAGGCTAGCCCGTCAGAGAGTTAGAAAATCTAACCGTTGAGGTGCGGTACACCGCACGATACTTGCGGTACACCGCAAGGAAGGTTTTTCTGCACAAAGTTTAAGTCATAAGGAATATATCCGTTGGGAAATTAATAGATCCGTTGGACCAAAGCCTTATGACCGTTGGAAGCTATTTTCTGCTATAAATTGAAGCTCTTTGAAGGCTACAACTACACCAACTAATTACAAACATCAAGGAGCTTAATTGTTATCATTCAAGAAGGTGTCAAGAGCTATACATAGTCAAAATCAATCTTAGTGAGCTTATAAGTCCTTCCAAGGAGTTAATCAAATAAGCCACAAGGTTCTATCTACTCAAGAGGAGTTTACAAGCTATATAGTTCATATCCACTCTTTTAGGAGTTTAGTTACAAGCTTTTATAAGCAACCCTTTAAACACTTTGTTTCTATCCTCTTAAGTCTAGGTCTTGTAATAGATAGATTAAGAGAGAATTCAAGTATAGGGAGTATACTTGGTATCCTTGTGTTGTGATTACACAAGAGTTTTTCCTTCGTGTTATCGAAGAGGTTGTAAGGGTTATTGTGTTCTCGACCCGGTTAAGAGAGACACGGGAGCTTAGTGAAAAGCTTGAAATCCTAAGGAGGCTTCCTTAGGTAGTGGATGTAGGGAAACCGAACCACTATAAATCGCGTGTATCTTTCTATCCCTACTCTATTTACTTTCCGCGCTTTATATGTTTGTTTATATGCTAGCATGATTATTGTGATATTGAGTATCTAGCTTATCTAACATATAATCTTCTAGAGTAGTAAGATATTAGATTGTCGATTTACTTGTTTAACTTATATATCAAACCTCTAACTTATCCCTTGCATGATCCCATAAGTGTTTGATATATTTAGTTGACTTAGAAGTTTTTCACTTAAACTTATAATTGTCCAAAAGATTATTAATTAGGCATTAATCTTATTAGTAATCCTATTCACCCCCCCCTCTAGGACTTTCAATTGGTATCAGAGCCTAACTCTACGTGAATAGCTTAATCGTTAGTAGAGTAAACGATATGGAATTTAATCTTTTGGAAAAGTCGTCTTCTACTCGACCTCCACTTTTTGTAGGTACTTACTATTCTGCTTGGAGAACAAAAATGGAGGAATTTATCAAAGCCGAAGATCCCGATCAATGGAGAATTGTTATGGAAGGACCATTCTTTCCATATAAAGAGGATTTAAATGAAGCGGGAGTTTTTAAGCTAAATCAAGAAGAAAAAGATTTTGATGAACTCACCATTGAGGAAAAGGCTAAGCTCACTCAAAATGCAAAACCAATGTACACTCTAATTCGTGGAATTTCCGAAGAAATTTTCTCACAAATGTTAGATTGTAAATCCGCAAAAGAGCTTTGGAATCGTTTGGAGTTTCTATATGGAATTGTCGAATATGATGAAGAAAAAGAAATCTTAATCCATGATGAATCTCATGACAATCCTAAACCAAACCATGAGGTAGCCATCTATCCTAACTCTTTGTCTCTTCCTTATAATTATGATGATATTAGGCAAATTTCATCCCTTCTCAAAATTCTTGATTCTCAAATCCATTTGAATAACCTCATGTTAAAAAGGGGTAAAGTTGAACACAAGAATTGTTTTAAATGTTGTATCACTTTAGATGATATTCTTGGAAATACTAAAAACCCTTGTTTTGAAAACATTTTTTCTTCAAATAAAAGTCAACATCCTATGAAGAAAAATATAGAAGGTTTGGAAAATTTGGATGAAGCTTTTTCACTCGCTCTTAAAACTCTAAAAAATCATCCCTTTTCAAATGTCACTCCTTTTGATCCAAATGGCTTTTTTAAAGAAAAATTGTATTTAAGTGATAATTTGGATAGTGAAAAGAATGAGGAAACTTCGTGTTCAAAACCCTCACATGGTAGTTCTATTCGAAAAAGAAGTTCATGCAATTATTGTGGTAAAACCGGTCATCATGCTTCTACATGCCATTACCACGAACAACTTGAAAGTGGATCTTTGATACCCTCGTGGGAAAAACCAATACGGATCGTGACAAATGCTAACCACATTTCCGGATCCATTCCACCTCGGCTACCATAGTAATATTCATTGGAGGTGTTGAGCGTCAAGAAAATGGAATTATATGCAAAAGGACGTTCAAACCTCGTAAAAGGAAAATACGGTGAATTCTTTCCTTTCTTCTTTTTATTTTTATGTTTTATTATGTGTTTTATGTGATTTATCCTCTATGTGCTTTTATATTGTGTATCTTGACCTTTTCATGCTTAAAAGTTGCTTTGTTTTTACATTGGGTCTTTTTGTACTTTTAGAAAACTTAGGGGTATTTGTGAAATAAACTGTTTTATGTGTTTTCGGGTTTTTCTTGGTGGTTCTTTTCAAAACAAAAATGTTCTTATTAGTTTTATACCATTCCGAATCTTTTGGGGAAGTTTCGAATGTGTTTCGGGTGTTTTTAAAAGAATCAAAAAATTCCTTTTTAGTGTCCAAACCGAACACTTTTGCGGTGCACCGGACCACTCCGCGGTACACCGCGACTTAGGGTTTCAGCAGTTTTATTTTTCCTTTATTTTTTCGCCCAGTTTATTTTAGCAGTGCGGTACACCGCACGGTTTCCGCGGTACACCGCAGGTTAGGTTTTGGTCAGCGTTATTAACCCGTTTATCCTCTTATCTTCCTCATTCCACCATTAAAACAAAACCTCTCCTTCTCTAAAGCGATTTCCGGCGACTCCTCCACTCATTCCGCCGCCTGGAAACACCATCTACTCCACCAAATCACTTCTCTCTCTCTCTCTCTCTCTCTCTCTCTCTCTCTCTCTCTCTCTCTCTCACTCTCTCTCTCTCTCTCTCTCTCTCTCTCTTTCATTACCCACTTCCCTTCTTCACCATGAGAGAAAAGAAAGCTGCTCCAAAGAAGAAAACCACCACCGGAGCCTCCTCCAGCCGCCGCCGTGCGCCATCTCCGGCGAGGTCACCAACACCTCCTCCACTCCGACCATTCGATCCTCTCCCGGGTAGAACCTTTAGTGATTCAGCTTTTCCATCGGGTGAAAATTCTCTTCTTGAACTATTTACTTTTCAAGGTTCTGCTAATGTATTCAAATTTACGGGTAGTCAATTAGCTAGTGGATTGATTGAAGAATTCTACACTAATTTTGAATATGATAGTGCTAATAACTTAATTAAATAATTAGTTTCGGGTACTCCTTTACGGTTAAAATTACATCTTTTGTGTGCTCGTTATCATATTCATTTGGATGGATTTAGTGGTTTTTGGTCAAGTGGTTGGGATGGCTCTACTCTTGATATAGTTGGTCAAAATGAGGTTATGGATTTTGTTAATAGTAGGATGCTTGTTGCCGATGGAAATTGGAATTTGCGTAATTTTGATCCGGAATTCATTGTGGCTCATAAGTTTCTTATTTCGGCCATAATTCCGAAGGACAAACATGATGCAAAATTAATTCCTTTTGAAGCTTATCTCTTATTCTTGATCTTTGCTAAACGACCGATTAATATTATTGCAATAATGTTCAAATGGATGAACCATGCTAGAACCGCGAGAGATAAAGTCCCATATGGTATTTTTCTAACTAAGATCTTTGAGGGAAGTGGAATTTCTTTAGGAGGAACAAATGTGAAATCAGTTGATAAAGCTTGGTGTTTTGATTATAGCACAATCAAGAGAATGAAATTTGCTATTTATAATAACACCTATGTTTCGCATTCGGTTATTAATCGTATTTCGGATGTTGCTATTCGTAATCGTATCCTACAAGCTAGGGAAGGAACCTTTGGTCCGGCGCTTAACACACTTGAACTATTGGATATCCCGGGTCAACAAAATCCTATCCCAAATGAGCCTCCTCAAAACCCCATTCATGAGAATCCTCCTAATCCATCTAGTTTCGAAAGCGCTATGTCTCGGTTTATGGATTATATGGGTAGAAAATTCGAGGTTTTAGAAGAAAAGTTAGAAAGGAAATTTGGGGTGTTGGAAGAGAAAATAGGACATCTTGCTAGTGAGTTATCTTGTGTTAAGAACGATGTCTCGTGTATCAAAGATGATGTTTCACATCCTCGAAGCCGTTCTAGAAGCCGCTCTCCCCGGGAATTTCGCTAAATGGTCGTGTTGGGTGTTTGGTTTTTTTTTTTAAAATCTTCATTTTATTCTCTAAGTGTTTTATGTGTTTTTATTGTCTTGGACTAAGTTTGTGATGTTTATGCTTTAATTGTTTATGGATCCGTGTTTTGGACATTTAGGATATTATTGCTACGTGTTTTATTTGGATAATGGTTTAGGATGCTTTGTGTTTATCTTGGATATTTGTTTTAGTTTAATATGTTTTTATCTTGAATATTTGATGCTTAAAATTTATGCTTTGGATATTGATATTGCTAACATTTTCTTTGATGATATAGGTACTATTGCATCTAATCCTTGATCCTTTCATATATTGCGTTTTAGTCCCTTAAAATATTTTTGTTGAAAAATTGCACTTTGGTCCCTAAAAGTTTTTTTTAAAAAATTGTCTTTTAGTCCCCTAACTTTTTGACAAATGACTTTTTGGCCCTATATTTTTCAAAAATTACATTTTACCCCTAACTTTTGGTAAAAAGTCTTTATCTCTTAGCTCTTCAATTATCTATCTTTGTGCATCGCTTTTTAGAATCGTTGTTTAAAATCTATTCACTTGAGTTTTAGCTCTTCTATCCTTAGTTGTTTTTATTAACCCCGTCTTTTTGATGAAGACAAAGGGGGAGAAATATGTGCACTAAAACTTTCAAAAATTGCACGTTTTAAAACTCACAAATGCATCTCAAATCTTATATGCTTTTTGTGAAAAGGAGCTTTATTTCATGAGTGCTTAAACTTTCATATCATTCCTAAGGTGTTTTAGTGAAGGATTTGTCATCATCAAAAAGGGGGAGATTGTTGGCATATAGCCTCCCTTAATAGGTTGTTTTAATGTGACAAATCCTCTTATGATTAGTGTGCTAATTACTCTTATTATATTCATCCTTTCTTGCACTATTATTCATCAAAAACACTTTTCATACCATTCTTATTATATCTCATTGCATTCACTTTTATTCATATCTTTATGTACTTTGAGATATAGCTTTAATGATCAACTACAATGTTTATAAGAATGATGTTATCTACAACTTTCGTGAAGAAGATTTATTGATCCGAGCATCATAGCATAGTCAAATTCTTTCAAAGATACTTGGCGCGGTACACCGGACCAAAAGTGCGGTACACCGGACAAAGAATGCGGACCAGGGCGCGGTGCATAGGCTATCCCGTCAGAGAGTTAGAAAATCTAACCGTTGAGGTGCGGTACACCGCACGATACTTGCGGTACACCGCAAGGAAGGTTTTTCTGCACAAAGTTTAAGTCATAAGGAATATATCCGTTGGGAAATTAATAGATCCGTTGGACCCAAGCCTTATGACCGTTGGAAGCTATTTTCTGCTATAAATTGAAGCTCTTTGAAGGCTACAACTACACCAACTAATTACAAACATTAAGGAGCTTAATTGTTATCATTCAAGAAGGTGTCAAGAGCTATACATAGTCAAAATCAATCTTAGTGAGCTTATAAGTCCTTCCAAGGAGTTAATCAAATAAGCCACAAGGTTCTATCTACTCAAGAGGAGTTTACAAGCTATAAAGTTCATATCCACTCTTTTAGGAGTTTAGTTACAAGCTTTTATAAGCAACCCTTTAAACACTTTGTTTCTATTCTCTTAAGTCTAGGTCTTGTAATAGATAGATTAAGAGAGAATTCAAGTATAGGGAGTATACTTGGTATCCTTGTGTTGTGATTACACAAGAGTTTTTCCTTCGTGTTATCGAAGAGGTTGTAAGGGTTATTGTGTTCTCGACCCGGTTAAGAGAGACACGGGAGCTTAGTGAAAAGCTTGAAATCCTAAGGAGGCTTCCTTAGGTAGTGGATGTAGGGAAACCGAACCACTATAAATCGCGTGTATCTTTCTATCCCTACTCTATTTACTTTCCGCACTTTATATGTTTGTTTATATGCTAGCATGATTATTGTGATATTGAGTATCTAGCTTATCTAACATATAATCTTCTAGAGTAGTAAGATATTAGATTGTCGATTTACTTGTTTAACTTATATATCAAACCTCTAACTTATCCCTTGCATGATCCCATAAGTGTTTGATATATTTAGTTGACTTAGAAGTTTTTCACTTAAACTTATAATTGTCCAAAAGATTATTAATTAGGCATTAATCTTATTAGTAATCCTATTCACCCCCCCTCTAGGACTTTCACATAACTTAAAAGAAAAAAGTCATATAATTTAGATTATGCTTATAATTGTATTTGGAATATCTCTGGTGAGAAGAAGGATTCTACATTTGATTTGGTGGAAGGAGTAACTTTTAACAATGTGTATCAATTCAGGATTGCACTTCAAAGTTGGTTTGTAAGGAAAGGAAAGGTACCTTACTTTTCAAAGAATGAGAAGCCTAGGATAACTGCAATATGTAAGAAAAGATATGAGAATGAATGTACTTGGAGAAAACATGCATCTCCAAGGGGGAAGTAAATAAATTATCAAATGACATTAAGTGGATACAAAAAATGTGGTCATGTACACAAGAATTCAATGGCCATATTTGTATATTTGGATGATTGATTAAAGGAGACAATTGATGAGTACAAGGATATTTCAATCCATGTATTTAAAAGGAATGTATATAAAGTGATAAAGGTCACTATTAATAAACACATGCTTAGGATGTCTAAGATAGTTGCACTAAAATATTTGATGGGATGCAACTGATTAATTTGCAAGGCTGGGGGATTATTGTCCTACAGTGATTCACAACAGCACATGTAGGCACTCGGAGGTTAGTTTTGATGCAAGTGGTGGGTGGCCAATGTTTAGAAAAATGTTTGTATCAATTCAGTGAATTAAATACAGTCGGTTTGGTGGATGTAAACCCACTATTGGATTGAATGGGTGCTTTATTAGAACAAATTTTGGTGGTCAACTTTTATCAGCAATTGGTATGGAAGGCAATGAAAATATGGTACCCACTGCCTCTGCTATTGTTCCAGAGAAAAACAATGATAAGTAGGTCAATATTTTGAGGAATTTACATTAGGAAATTGGGGATCCATATGAACTGAACATGACATATTCAACAGATAGGCATAAAGGGATGATTGAGGTATTTAAATAGCATTGCACAGGAATTCCTCATATTTATTATGAAAGGCACATCTTCTATAATTTCAAGCTTTAATTCAAGGATGTAGAGTTGATGGATCTATTATAAAAATTTCCCTCAACTTGTAATCAAAATGGATTTCTTTTGTAAATGGAATCTATAAAGGACAAAGTACCCAAGGTCAATGAAGAAGAAACATTATATGAGTATTTGAGAAATATAGACATTAACACCAATGTAGGGACTTTTCTAGTGTGAGTGTAAAGAGTTATGTGCTAGTGAAAATATTAATGAGAGTTTTAAATCCATGATACTATAAGTTAGTAGCTTGCAATCCCTAACCAGTGTGAGTTTATTAAGAATATGTTGATGGAAAATAGCCTTGAAAATCTAAGTGACATGGATATCTAGAATGGGGAATTTTGTTCCAATTATGGAAAAATTAATGATGGACGTGATTTCTTTAAGTGAGGAGGAACCCCAAATGTGCATGTAATGAGGAGTCTGAGTTTAGTAATCCCTACAGAAAAGACGTGGTGAATTTGAATAATTGGGCATGCAATTGTGGAGATTTGAACAGCGTAGGTCCCCTTGTGTGCATGTTATGTCATGTAGTGTCTCTTTTGGAAAAGACTGAAAAGCGCCTATGTATATCTATGTTACATGAATAAGGTATACATAAATGTGCATATAAAACACATCATTCATCTTCTACCTAGAGAATAAGACTACAGTAGAACAAAGCTACCAATTCTTGTTAAACCTTCAAGAATTTAAAAATTAGGGAAAACTAAAAGAGCATAAGGAAAGGGGATGATGAGAGGCCATCCTCCTCCACTAGAGTAGGATCTATCATGAATTATAGAAGGTGTCTAAAAACAGGATACACCATAAATAAGTGAGAGAATAAGTGGAACCCAAAATCTCCTTTGTTGAAGGTATTTTTTATTGACTTCAATTAATTTGGTTGTGTAGTGAAAAAATGATTTTTATTGTCTTATTTTTTGGAAAATGCTAGGGTAGGTGACTTATGAAAGTAGTATACTCCAGACTCAGAAACCAGTCAATATATCCAAATGAAAGAGGTAAATAATTAAGTAGTGTATTTAGTATTTTTAGTATTACAGTAACGACTTGTTAACACAGTTGACTTCTTAATTTTTCTAGGCTCAACCTATTTTACCAAGTGCATGTACAAACCAAAATAGTGATACTTTGAAGGAGCCTTTGAAAGAGAATGTGGTCATTGAGAGATCTAAGTGTAAGCTAGGTACATTTGGGATAATAATGACTTACAAACTATAATTTTTATTATTTCTTACTACCTTATTTTTATTAGTCAGACAATAAAACCATGGTGTCTTTATATTCTCAGGCTCAAGAAGTTTTCAACAAGCATGTCGAAGGAGGCGAAAGAGGTGGCAGTGGTGGATGAGATGGTGTAGAAAAAAATGGAGGTAGACGAGTGGGAAGAAGTGGAGGCAGGGAAGTTGCTAGAGAAGCTACATAAAATCCTCCACTAGTAGACCCTTCAAGAAGGGTATATAGAGCTGCCTAATCAGCAACTTCTAAACTACCAATGCCACCAACTAATCTTCCTACGAAGTTTGGAATGGATGCACAAAATTCCTCCCTCTTAACACATAAGCATATGAAATATTACTCATCAAAACCCCCCATTACACCGTAGTAAATATTCAAAGATAGAGAGGCCAAACATTATAGAAAAGGAACATGTGGTTGAAGGAGGATGGGTCTATCAAAGATGGAGGAGTGAATCCTGTACAAAGTAAAATCTTGATGTTGCTGAGGCACAAGTACTATATGTATGGGGACTTGATTTCTCCATATTTTTAATATATTAATCCACTCATGAGACATCATTTTAGGTGTATTTGATCAATTATTTAGGGGTTAAACCCCGTTATTAGATAAATTCTTAATTCATGTCTTGATTTAGAAGTTTATTACTTTTAGAGCATATGTGGTATAATGTGTGTGTTAATGTAAAGCTCTTAAGGTAAAAGGAAATATAATGAGATAAGGGAAGATGATCCAATGTAAAATCATTAGTTAAAAGGGAAATAAAGTTGTTGAATTAGGAAATGAAAAGCTGACAAATAAATCTGCCAAATCTGCAATGATGTCCACTAAAGTGAAGATAACTACAATCTTTTGCGATTTTGGAAGAACCTTTATACTTTTGGATAGATCTTTTTGTTGCGGTCATTTTGATATAAAGTACGCTGAGTCTGGCCCAATAACGAAGGAGATATGACCAAACCAGTGAGCATTGTTTATCATGTCCTATATTTTCGGAAATGAATTTGAATTGGACTTGGACTGCAATTACTTGTCTTCCGTTCTAATATTTCGACCTAGGGTTAGATTACACCTAAAAATACACCTTCTTATCATTGTAAACATGTCCTTGCTCAATTATTCTTCAATATTATACTTAGAGATCATCCAGAGAAGCAAGACGGCCTAGAGAGAAAGACAAGAAGTTGGAGAGTTGCAAACTCCTCTTCTCCATCCTATTTCACTATAATTAGGGTAATTTGTATTAGATTCTTTAGCTTACCTTTGTTTCTAATTACTTTTATCCTTAGTTTATTTCTATGTCTTTAGTTATGAACTAATTTTCCCATAGCTTGGGTTTGCATATGTACAATCTTTGAATTCTAATTCTCTATTTGTTTTCACGTTATTTGGGACTAACCTTTAATGAGAAGATTGAAGTAGGTAAAGAGTAGAGGTGGACACGCCATCATGGAGAATCAAAGTTGATGGATCCTCAAGACTTGAGGGAAACATAGATTGCTTAATATTAATCAATACTGATGGACATGATCATTAGCTTCCGATGAATCTCAACTTCAAGGATTTTGAAAACAAAGATGAGTATGAATCACTAATCATAGGAATATAATAGACTATTTAACTAGAATCCACTTTATCAAAGGTCATCATCGACTCACAACTGGTTTAGTTGTGTTTAATTTAAAAATTAAGAAGTGGGATGGTTGAATTATTAGATTTCAAAACATGAAAATTTGAAATAGTATGATTAGAAACTATATAGTGGTGAAATTTCTAACATGTATATGCATAATTTTACCAAACATTTGAATTTTATCGGTTTACAAGGTCGTTGAAATTATTCAATGAGACATTAAAAATACCATAAATGGAGGAAATTTGAAGGAAGGGTAGAAAATTCAATATCAAAATATCCATATAATTCAAGGACTTATATTCAACATGGGGTTTGTATTCCCATAAACTCATTGCTTGAAATATCAAAAAAATGAAGTCTAGTTAGGTTAATGAACTCAAAAGATAGTTCTAGTTTAATCATGTTATGTGAAAGGTTAAGAATAGTTAAATTATGGCCAAGTTAGTAACCATTTCCCTCATTTTTAAAGGGGTCTAGATATTGATGGAGTTCTTATGGATCAAATATATTAACAATCACATCAACCAACACTGGGTATCCCTATTAGTTTTTTCGTAGGCTCTGGTTCACCCATAATTGATCATTGGGGACGTCGATCAAGCATATCACTACATCGTTTGTTGTTCTTTCATTTAGATATCCATTACACTCTTAGATGTGTCATAGAAAGTTATGTTCTTTTTTTAACACACAATTGTGAGGATTTTGTTGTCCTACTGTTGTGCACTATAAACCTTGTCTTAAAATAACGGAACATACATATATATTAGCATTATAATTCCTTGACTTATGGAAGTGGAAGTTTCTCATGTGAATCAACAAATAAGGGGAGGGTGTTTACTCTTTTTCCATTACACTCCCCAAGCTTTTGGGAGAAAAAATAAAACTTGTTGAACAACCTCTTGAACAAGTTTTGTGATGGATGGATCTAGTTGTTGGAAAATAGTAGAATAATCTCTTCCTCTACTATGAGTTAAGGTTGTACTTTTATGTAAATTTGAAAATCTTCCTCCATGGTTTCTATGATAAAAACCTATAATATACCGTGCACCACAAGCCCCGTTATCTCCTACTAACTCGCATATTGTTTGAGCTCTCAGTGGGTCGATTTAGGAAATCATAATCTCCCACACGAGGTGCCAAACCTATACTAGAAAAAAAGTTCTACCAAGAATGCGCTTAAGGTTGCCTCTTGATTGCTGGTGAATACTTGTCTTAAATTTTCTATAAGACACATAAAAGTATTAGTATACCCATGAGAAGTAATTTTAAAGGTAATCTGACGCCAACGATATGAAAGTTTTATAAACGTCGTCCTTCAAATATGAATTTTAAGGAGAAATTTAAAAAGAATATCTCATGAGTATTCTAACGTAAAGATAAAAGATATGAGTTATCTAAATAAAGTAATTGTCCACGACTATTTATAGAGTGTCATTACATTTAAGACTAGTTGTTGACAATTCATGGTGTTAGGTAGATTAGCTAGATTAGATAAATTTGATAATAATTATTACAATATATGTGCATGCATGATTGAGAGTTGGAGTAAGGGTAAAATGTAAATATCACACATATGATAATTTTTATGATTCTTGACTAAGCGATTTAGGAACGTTTGAAATAATAGAGAGTAGTTAGATGGACCTTAGAAACTATGTGAGTATCGAGGAACACTCTATATCCAACATAGCGGACTAAGAGAAAAAACCAATCCTTCTTGTATTGCAAATCTAATCTTAATCTCGAAATTAATATGTGTGGATCGTTTGTTTGATAAGTGTATATTTGATTAAGTTTGTAAATATTTCCATATAATACATGTAGAATTAGTGCTTTAGTGTCATTCATTACTTTTCTATTCATGTTTACTTTACTGGACTTCGACCCTTCTAAACTCTATTTTTATTTTATTTTGTCGTGACGACAAAACTTTGAGTTAGGGGTCTTGATGTCTCTCTTTTTGTGATGGATTAATTTACCCATGAGACATTATTTTGGGAGTTCATTAGGATAAGTGGTGTATTTTACCCTAATATTTGCTATATTGTACTTATGTCTCTTGTTTTGGTCATATTTCCATTTATAGAGATTTTGTGCCTTATTTGTCTGTTAAGTGTGTGTGGATTTTAGGTATATGGTTGATACAAGGTGTCAAGATGAAGATAATAGGTAAAAAATTCAAGATAAAACCCAAGTCAAGGTGGAAACTGAGCCTAGAGTCACTTTGGGAAGTTAAAGAAATTGCTAGAGAAATTCTAACGTCATATTTTTTTCAGTCACCACGAATTATTGGTAAAAGATTTGGACCTGGTTCCTTTTGGTTCAGAAATAGATTGAAGTTAGAGAGGCTTGGAAAGTGACGGAGGTCATCTCAGAGTTGATATGAAGAAGTTATGCAATTTGCTTCCACCGTGACTCGAACCAGACCAGCATTAGCTAAAAACGCGTTGGCCCCTTCTAAACCTAGTGCCCGTTTGGAAGTGCTTTCTTCAAAAGAACTTAAAAGTGCTTCTAGAGTCACTTTGGGAAGTTGGAGTGTTTGCCGAAGAAATTTTAACGTCATATTTTTTTCAGTCACCACGAATTATTGGTAAGAGATTTGGACCTATTCCTTTTGATTCATAAAGAGATTGAAGTTAGTGAGGCTTGGAAAGTGACGGAGGTCATCTCGGAGTTTAGATGAAGAAGTTATGCAATTTACTTCTACCGTGACTCGAACCAGTCCAGCTTTAGCTAAAAACAAGTTGGCCCCTTCTAAACGTAGTGCCCGTTTGGAAGTGCTTTTTTTTAAAAAGCACTTAAAAGTGTATCTAGAATTTTAAAATATTTTAGACTTTGAAAAATACTTTTAGTAGAAGCACCAAATATGTATTTATTAAAAAAAGACCCTAAAGTGATTCTAGATTTCAAATTTATTTTTTTAATAATTTTTCAAATATTTTAATTTTATTAATACTTTAAAATGAGCACTTCTAAGCGAGCCTCTAATTAAGTGAGCCAAAAGGGGCCCAAAGGTTCTTTACCTATTATATAATTCATTTAAGAACTCCAATATCAAAAAGAACTCATTACATTTCATATTTTACAAAGGGAGCAAGAGTAGAAGCGCAGGAGAGAAGAAAAGAAGGGTTTGTCCATAAACCCAATAGATTCTTCCTCAACTATCCATCGTTTCATTTTTCATCATCAAGAGTAACTATCATTTATTTTTTATTTTAGTTATGATTATTTCATTACTTTTTATTAGTTTTAATTTTTTTAGTATGAACTAAACCCTCATTGCTTGAGGTTGCTTATGTAAGAACTTATGCTTATCTGGTTAATTCTTTATTGAATTTGGGACAAATGTTTAATTGCGCTTGATGTTTATTTTATTCGATTGATTATACGTTTGCTATAGAACTACCTATATTCTTACCAAATAGTGGGTAGCCCTTGTGATTGAGCTAACACACGTGAGGGGGGTTTGATTGCGGACATAGTGTATAAGCGTCTAGTGTGTGGTTTGAACCGGGAGGTCTTGCCTAGATTGATAGTCAATAGGGTTATGATTATTACACTAAGATATTGCCTTCTAAGCTACCGACGGGAGTTAGATGGATTTTTGAATCCTGGGTAATGCGAATTAACAACTCGCCCTTATTAATGAAACCATTAAACTAGAGACATAGGGGACTACCAACATTTCTTCAAGCAACCCTCTCGCCCTTTAGTTCATCTTTTAATAATTAATTGTTTAGTCTACTTTATATTTGTTTTAATCTTACCTTATTAACTATTTTATTCTTTAATAATTGAAAACCAAATAAATATTATATTGTTTATGTTTTTTCCATTTTAATTATTTCAATTACAAACTCCACATTTTTACGCTATTGAAACACATTTATCTACGGTGATAGTCTCTGTGGAGACGATAACCCCACACTTATCACTTGTCAACGACCCGTAAACTTGCGGGAAGTCACCCTCTCTAGTGTTGATTTCATATCACACTCGGGGGGAGGGGGGCAAACAGTGCCCCATCAACTAGGGTACTCCATGTTTCCTCTACAATTATGTTATAGCAATCATTAGTAGTCAAATTGTCACGCCTCGAAAAATGTGACTACTCTAGCTAATTTAAAATAAGTAAAAATACATTTTATTAAAATAGATAACTATTTATTAAATTACACTGATTAAAAAGAAATAAATACAAAAATGTATTCTTCCTTTGCAACTGATCATGTGCTACTGACCACTACCCAAATCCTTAAGTTATCTAACCTAAAAGAGGGGAAAGGGGGGTGAGCTACCACTGGCTCAGAGAGAAAATAAATAATGGTTATATGTAGACTTAACCTAGGGACAGTAATTATATTTAAGACGTTGTCACTGAACTGATATAAGACTTAATATATATTAAACATTCATAGAACGATAAAAAAAAATCAGATAAGTGTATATAGCAAACTAGGCAGCCCATACTACCCAGTAAGATACATACACTAGCAAATAATAATCACGTTGCGAAGGATAATGTTGTCTTGCCTTTATGACTCCTGCCGCAACTCTCGATCCCTTATCACTCCCACTGGTACCCTGGGTACACCGAACCTACGACCCACTGGCCAAGGAACTCTCTGTCACATGTGCCATGTGGGAATATATCAAGATAGTCATGTTAACCCTGGCAAGCCCGTTGCCACCCAGTGCAACACGGTTGTATCATGTCGAATGATCGATCGATAGTGATATCAAATATGAAGCGACTAAGTAGGTCGATTCAACAACGATAGAAATTAACAATTAATGGATAGACGACAAAGTAGGTCGTGCTATCGCAATTATACAATTAAGCATATGATAACGAAATAATAGAATTAATCAAATAATAACGAGAAAATATAATTCAGATAAATAATAACACATAGAGTCCAAAATTGACAAATCAAATATATTACTGCATAATTTAAAGTAAGGTAATAGTTCTCATATTAGATATTATTTAATCATTCACCTTAAAATAGGCTATTAAGTAAGCACTTTCCTAGTCGGAGTCGTTATAATTTTCCGCCTCCAATCGAACACTGCTCGTTACTAAAATTATTTCTATTTCTAATTATTTCATTTACTTATTTACTTACTGAGCCAGTGGTAGCTCACTTCCTTTCCCCCACCCTTTCAGGTTAAGATAACTTAAGGACTTGGGTTGTGGTCAGTAGCACATGATCGGTTGCAGAGGAAGAATAGATTTTTGTAATTATTAATTTGTATTTATTTCTTTTTAATCAATATAATGTAATAAATAATTATCTATTTTAATAAAATGTATTTTTTTGTTTGTTTTAAATTAGTTAGAGTAGTCACGTTTTTAATGACATGACACCAATCCTCATATAAACAAAATGGACATGGTTTTTTCCTTGATTCATGTATAAATCTCATTACAACATAAAAATGGTCCGAAAGGCCTCAAGGATAGATTGTAAGGCTTGAGGCTAGAAATGTTATAGCCACATATCATTCACCAGTGATCTATTCAATCTAGTGTCTCTTATTTGGTCACCACCTTCTTTATTCGTCCAAGTAAGTAAACATAGTCCCATGGTACTTTGAATCTGTAAGTTCTAGATAATTTATTGATTTTATCATATCTTTAGCTTCATTATCCAACTTTTAACACCTTAATATTTTTGAAATATGCATTTTCTCATTGAAGTCTTCTTGTATGCACCAAGGTTAATCTTGAACAATTTTGCTCCATACTCTCAGCTTGTGTCAAATGGGCCTTCTCTGATTTGGATGGTTTATAGCATAAACAAGAGTAAAGTAAAAGCTATGATTATAATCCATTGAAATTTTTTACAAAATGCAAAAATATATCTCTAAATTCTAACCAACTATTCAACAAATTTAATTTTGATTAATCTTCCTCGTAGGATTCCTACGATAGCAAACGAATTTCAAGTTTTCAAGACAGTTTGAGGCACGACTCATAAGATCAAATGCTGATTTAGTATATGTAATTATGAGTATAAACTTATTTATTTATTCAAATATATATATATATATATATATATATATATATATATATATATATATTAATCAATAATTGAAAATATATATCGGAAATAATGTACGGATATAGAATCGGAAACAAATCGAATCGCAAATTTATATAAAGTTTCGATTCCGATCCAAACTTTCGAAAAAATCGAAAATCAGAATTTCGGACATCGGAGCATTAAAGATATGTTCCAAAATCGGAAATTTTGGATTGGAAAAAATCAGAAATTAAAAATTTCAGATCCGATTTTCACCCTTGTACACGTCTGGCCTACAACTAGCCATGATGTACAAGGGAATCGACGAGAGTTCAAGACTGAGAGTTCGGTGGTGGTGGTTTTGTCTCGATGGATCTGAATGAAGCATATATTTGTATGGAAAAGATTGTCGAGAATGAAAGAAGTTGGCCATCATCGAGAGCCCCAATTCTCAAAGCTACTAGAGGTACGTTGAGAGTAGATAGCGATAATGCCATGGATTCTAAGTTCTTAAGTTTAGAGAATCAATTGAAGCAACTTGCTATAGTTGTTAAAGAAGGCATCTAGGGCGAAAAAATTCAAGGTGAATGTCGTGAAGAAACATATGGTTGTTCGAATTGTGGGATCAAAATCATAGTTGAGGAGAATGTTCATGCAACCCCGAGTCGTTCTACTTCATCAGAAATCGGGGAAATTATCAAGGTTATCAAAAAGGTAATCAGTACCAACCTCGTCCTCAGTCATAACTATCAAGTGGCAAATCAATATCTATATATGAGTGGACAAGGCTATGGTAAACAAGCCCTTCAACCACCGAGTTACGGTTTCTATGGCGAGAATCAAGCTCTGAAGGCGCTTCCATCCCATCCATTCTATGAGAATAAATTTCTATGAGACTTTTGCACTAACTGAAGGGGTATCGGCTCAATTTCAGCGGAAGTTACCACAGAAGCTTAAAGGTCCTGGAGTTTTCAACCTCCAACAAACTAGGTGCTACGTTTGAGGGAAATTATATGTGTGACTTGGGTGTGAGTGTGAATATCATGCCCATGACTGTGTTCGAGAAGTTGGGTATTGGAGATGCCAAACCAACATTCATCATTTTGAAATTGGCGGATCGATCCACAACAAATATGTAGGGTATCCTCGAGGACGTGATCATCCAAGTAGGAAATCTTGTTATTTCTACTAATTTTATTATTCTTTATTATGATGTAGATAAGAATGTCTCTTTCATACTTGGGCATCCATTTCTAGCCACGGGCCACACCATAATAAATGTGAATGAGGAACCGTGACCCTCTATATTGAAGATGAATCTCAAATGTTCTATGTTTTGGGAAAGAAGATGAGATAGGAGTCATGAGGTGTATCGGAAATCCAAATTGTGACCGAGAAATCAAATTCTAAGAGCCCCCAAGAAACTATGAGAAATAAAGTAGAAGATGAGTAAAGGGTGGGAGATGAAGTAGTGTGGAAAGCTCCCAACCCAATGAACAGACCACGCAAGTATAAGGATGGTCGGATGGGGTCGTTCCTTGTCACTCAAATCGTTTTAGCAAAAGTGATTGAGGTAAGAGCTAAGAAGAGATTCAAATTCCAATTAATTTATTTGAGAAGCCTCACACATTGTTGGGGAGGATACGTTAAGAAAAATAAATAACGAGGTAACAATGTTGAACTTTCAAAGATGAAAAAACAAAATTTCTTGTGGGAGACAACCCACATTTTAATTTCTTTAATTGTTTTTTCATATTGTAGTGTATATTATCTAGAGTTTTGTGTATTATTGTGTATTAAAGCTAATAAGAGAGGAAGTACAATATTTTTATTGTGTAGGTAGGTAAAAACCATGAGTTTGGGGTGTATTTATAGGAGAAAGAAGCATCACATCAACTAGATGTGGTGTACCACGCCATTAGTGTGGTGTACCACGAGCCAACCGTCGTGGCATGTATGTATCTATTATGAATTACGTTCATGAGTGAGAGGGGACTTGCGGTGTACCGCGTCTATCTGCTATAAACCGCTGATCCATATCGTTACCACATGTGTGCATTTATTGGCAAATACGTCTAATTTGCGATAACTAGACACGGGTCTGCGGTGCACCGCTCCTAGTTGTGGTATACTGTGTACCTAAATCAGTGATGTCGTATCAAGGACCTTGTATACTGTAGCAAGGTTTTGAAAAGAAAGAGTGTGGTGTACCACACCTTATCTATGGTGTATATAGAGCAGCAACATTTATTTCATCGAAACACTTTCGTTGAAATTATATTCTTCTACTTAAAACCTGCTTCATAAATATCCTTTCCATTACTCTCATTTCCTCTAAATATATGCGATCTATATTAATTCTATAATTTTGCTTCATATTTTGTATCTATACTTAAGTTGTGATGATCGTATTTGCATAATTAATTGCGTTGCAATGTTCTTACAGATCAAAGTGTAAGGTGGGTTAAAATTATTTTATAAAGCTGGATTCGGAATGATGTAATGGCATTTGTACAGGAAAGACATCAATACCAAGCGTCCGAAAGAAGATATTCTCCAAAGGTAAATTTTCAAAAAAAATCAGTTTGCACGCTAAAAAAAGTTATTAAAACTTTTGTTCTTATAATTTGACTCTATTTTGTTGTACACTTTTGGATTGATCTGAAACAAATTTGATTTGATTTGTAAAATTTTGTAGGTAAAGTTTTTGTGATCTCTCTCTCTCTCTCTCTCTCTCTCTCTCTCTCTCTCTCTCTCTCTCTCTCTCTCTCTCTCTCTCTCTCTCTCTCTCTCTCTCTCTCTCTCTCTCTCTCTCTCTCTCTCTCTCTCTCTCTTCGTAAATTTCCATTACCGGTTTATTTCCAAAAATAAATCAAAATTTGTTGTTGTAATACACTACAACGGAACGGTTGTTTACCGACGACTAATGTCGTCGGTAAAAACCCGTAATTCGTCGGTAAACCACGTTACCGACGACAAGTCGTCGGTATCCTGTCGTCCTTAGAGATATGTCGGTAATTTTCCGTAAAACCGACGAACGTGAGTTGTTTCGCCCCTAATCACGGCCAGCTTTACCGACAACCTAAGTCGTCGGTATTTCTTACTTTACCGACAACTTTTTTATTAATTACTGACGACTAACGTTTTCGGTATTAATATAATAAATTATTTTTTTTATTACGAAACAATTGTAATTCTTTTTCTTTTTTTTTAATTAAGTTTAGCGACGAGTCGCTATTTTTTTTTCTTTTTTTTAAATAATATTAGCAACGACTTTATCGTCGCTATTTAATTTTTTTTAAAATTTAATTTTTTATTTGTTTTAAATTTTATTTTAATTTGTATTTTTGTATTTTTAATTTAATATTAATAAGAGAGAGTAATAAATAAAAAAACATCACATGTATTGATAAAATGTAAAAATACCATAAATAGTCAAATTCCGGGTTTAAAAAATCAAACACCCGGAATAATAAGTCAAACATAATAAAATATATAAAGTCAAACATAGTAAAATAAAAGTCTAAATAAAGTAAATCACAATCAGAGATTATAGTCGAATATGAATGTTAGGGGTATTTGATCAACTATTATAGTCAAATATAGTCGTTTGGGGTATTTAGTCAACTATTAGAGTCAAATGTAGTCGTTTGGGGGTATTTAGTCAACTATTAGAGTCAAATGTGAATGATAGGGGTATTTAGTCAACTGTTAGAGTCAAATGTAGTCGTTTGGGGGTATTTAGTCATCTATTAGGGTCAAATGTAGTCGTTTGGGGGTATTTAGTCAACTAATAGAGTCAAATGTGAATATTAAGGGTATTTAGTCATCTGTTAGAGTCAAATGTAGTCGTTTGGGGTATTTAGTCAACTGTATAAGTCAAATGTAGTCATTCGGGGTATTTAGTCAACTGTTAGAGTCAAATTTAGTCGTTTGGGGTATTTAGTCATCTGTTAGAGTCAAATGTGTGTATAGTGTATTTGGTCAATTGTTAGAGTCAAATGTGAATGTTAGGGGTATTTAGTCATCTATTAGAGTCAAATGTAATCGTTTGGCGTATTTAGTCAACTGTTAAAGTCAAATGTAGTCGTTTGGGGTATTTAGTCAACTGTTAGAGTCAAATGTAGTCGTTTGGGGTATTTAGTCAACTGTTAGAGTCAAATGTAGTCGTTTAGGGTATTTAGTCAACTGTTAGAGTTAAATGTAGTCGTTTGGGGGTATTTAGTCATCTGTTAGAGTCAAATGTGTGTATAGTGTAGTTGGTCAACTGTTAGAGTCAAATGTGTGTGTTTAGTGTATTTTGTCAACTGTTAGAGTCAAATGTGTGTGTTTAGTGTATTTGGTCAACTGTTAGAGTCAAAGGTGTGTGTTTGTGTATTTGGTCAACGGTTAGAGTCAAATGTGTGTGTTTAATTTATTTGATCAACTATTATAATCAAATGTGTGTATAGTGTATTTGGTCAACTGTAGAGTCAAATGTGGGTGTTTGGTGTATTTTGTCAACATTCAAATAAATTCATAACTCGAATACGAAAAACATTCAAATAAATTCAAAACTTGAATCCTAAGAACATTCAATTAAATTCAAAACTCAAATCCGAGATAAAAAAATTCCCTAATTAGTTTCATATCCACTATTATCTATAGGTTCATCATCGCTATCAACCTGGATAGGTTATTCATCTCCATATTCTTCCCACGTATCATCATCAATTTTCTCGTTTTCATCAATAACCATATCAAAAGCCAAATAAATACGAAAATGAGATGGGTCAATCTCGATCTCCTCGGTAGTTGCCAAGTTCACCAGATCGGAAACCCTACCAGTGTTAATCAACAGTATCCTGATGCTCTCGTTGTCAGTAGGTAGTGAGTCCGAACCCCATAACTCGGGACTCCATCCGTAACGATCGTTTATTTCCCAAACGGCTTCCCAACCATTCATTGATTTCTTTGCATTAATCTCGTCAATGTAAAACACTTTCTTAGCCTGCGATGCTAAAATGTATGGTTCGTCGGCCAACTCAAAGTTTGATGTGCTGATAAAGGTTACCCCGTGTCCTGTCCTCGCATCGCTCATTTTGTACCACTTACAAACAAATAACACAACCGAGCACCCTCCAGTGTACTTAACCTCAAAGATTTTCAATAATTCACCGTAATAAGGTCTTTCATCGTACATGGTACAAACTCCGTAATCCTACGTCGCTCTTTTTTCTCCTTTATCCTTAGTTACCCACTTGACACCATTCACAACACATGAATCGTATTTATGCACCGCACCATAAGACATGGTTGCCAAGGACACCATCTAAGAGGTAGCTAATGCATCACCATGGGATTTCATTCCATAAATCTGTCATACAAAAATAATACTTAATACTTTGAAAATAAATAAATAATATTTAAACCAATGCCTAAAGTTACATACCTTTTCCAAAAACCATCCCTTAAACATTTGACGGTGCATATTCTCTATATAGCTACTCGTTCCCGAAAGTGTGGATTTGTGTTCACTAAAAACGTAAATGAATATAAATAAATTAATATAAATATAAATATAAATACAAATATAAATATAAATATAAATATAAATATAAATATAAATAAGTAAACAATACTTACGTTCTGTACGTTTCGAGTTTCAAAATATACCAACTGATATGCTCCTTCTCCTTAGGTCGTATAGAACCGGATTCTTTCTTTTCAATTGGAGTACACTGAGAATTGAAAACGGATAGCTCTTTTGGAACTGGCGGTGGTTCGTTGTATCTACCTGGATCGTTGAACTTTGTTTTTCCTTCACTAAGATACCTTGATATAAAATTCAACGTCTCTTCCGCCACGTAACCCTCGGCTATCGAATCCTCTGGCCTTGCCGGGATTCGAATATACTCTTTCAACTTTTTCAAATACCTTTCAAATGGGTACATCCACCACATTTGAACCGGACCCCCTAGCAATGCTTCATCGTATAAGTGTATCACCAAGTGGATCATTATATCAAAAAATGTGGGAGGTAAGATCATTTCTATTTTGCACATCACTTCAACCACTTCCGCCTTACCGGCTTCCAACTATTTCCTACTCAAATTCTTGTTACAAACGACTCTAAACACGTTAGCTAACTCAATTATCGCATCGGTGATCGGTTTATCATCTATAAGACTGGGGAGACAACATACAAAAAGATACTGCATCATAACGTGACAATCATGCAATTTCATTCCAATAATATTTTCCGTATCGATTTGAACATTGTTCCTCAGACTAGACGCTAAACCATCGGGAAATCTCTATGACTGTAACCACTCAAGAAACATTTTCCTCTTCTCCACTGACAACGTATACTTTCCTCGCTTTAGTATCGCTTTACCTCTTCTTGATGTCAACCACAACTCTTTCCTGATTTTCAAATCTTCAAGATCCATTCGCGCCTTAACGTTATCTTTGTTTATTTTCCCATCAAGTCCTATAATTGTACCAAGCAAACTGTTGCACACATTCTTCTCGCAATGCATTACATCGATATTATGTTTTAACACATTTTCCGACCAATAAGGTAAACGATAAAAAATACTCTTTTTCTTCCAGTTGGACTCGCGAGGACCTATTTTCTTCGTCACCTTGCCCCCAAAATCCTTGTGTTTACCGGGAAACACAATGGGAGTTTCATCTAAATGTGTCTGAATATTAGCAGGAGTATGTTTCCTCGGTGGGACCCTATAATCGGAAGACGGGTACGCAACCTTGTCTCTTCTAAACCGATGTCCGGGAGGTAACCAACGTCTACGATCAAAATAAACCACCCCTTTATTCACCCTCAAGGACGGAGTAAAATCCACGCATTCTGGGCAAGCCATGTAACCTTGACCCGACCATCTTGAAGTGAATGACCGAGCGGAGTAATCATTGGTCGTGGACAACAAACAAACCTTCATAGTCTCTTGCTTTGTATAGGCATCATACGTAGGGATCCCTGTTTCCCACAACATGTCCAACTCATCTATAACAGGGCGGAGAAAGACATACATGTCCGTTTCGGGTGAGCGGGGACCCGGAATCAACAAACAAAGCTGAAATGTGGTATCATTCATGCATACCCACGGTGGCAAGTTGTAGACGGTCAATATAACAAGCCACATGCTATACGAGTTGTTCTGCATAAAAAACGGACAAAAACCATCGATACCCAGTCCCAAATATACATTTTGAGGTTCACTGGCAAACTCTGGATGTAACTCTGCAAATCGTTTCCAGCTATCACCGTCAACTGGATGACGTAACACATCTGGATCGGTACTCTTTTTTGGTATAGTGCCATAATATGTCTTCAGCAGTGTGCTTCGAAGCGTATAGTCGCTGCAATCTCGGGGCAATCGGAAAGTAACAGAGCTTCTTATGCGGTACTTTCTGACCCTTCTTTAGGTCCTATCTCGATTAACTGCAAACTGGACACTTGTCGAGGTTTTCATTCTATTTGTAAAAAATGGCACAATCGTTCAAACAGACATCGATAGTAATATACCCCATACCCAAACTTTTCAACGTCTTGTTGCATGCATCATAAGAATCGGGTAAATTGTGAGGTTTGGATAAAATACGACCAACCAACTCCAGTAGCTCGGTGAGTGATGTGTTAGTCCACTTGTTCTTTACTTTCACATGCATAAGCTTGGCAACGAAGTTCAAGGAACTCATCGCTGTACAACCAGGATATAATTTTGTCTCCAATTCGTCGAACAGCTTTTCGAAGTTGCTCCGACTTGGAATATTTGCGTCTCTCGTCTCGGTGTCACCCTGATTCCCACCAACATCGTAACTGTGTCTCACATCGTCATAAACTTCATGCATTTCATTATCTATATTCGGCATAGGATTATCGTCGGGAATTACCAACTTTTCACCGTGTTTTGTCCAAACCTGATACGTATGCATAAACCCATTTTTTAGAAGGTGGCCCCTAGCCTACTGGGTGGGTATTCGAAGATTATTTTTACAATAGTTACACGGACAAGACATATAACAAGTATAATCATCTTGTTTTCAGCATATTTGACAAATTCCAAAACCCCAAAAATATATTCTGGCGTGAGTAAATTCTTCGTAATGATCCAACTCTTATACATACCCGAAGCCATCTCTTAGCAACAATTTTATATAGTAGGCAACTACATTAATAGGAAAATAAAATAAATAATTATTACAACCCAATTAATAAAATGAATTGAAAATTACAACACAACAAATAACATAATAAAAATTACAAACCAATAAATAGATAAAATTACAAACCAATAAATAAATAAAATTACAATACAATAAATAAATAAACAATTTTATATAATTAATTACACAAATACAAAAATATATGAGAAGATAATATAAATAAATGAACATATGCATGATTTACACTTAATAATTAATTAGACAATCAAAAAAAATACCTAATCATATCTTATAGCAACTAATACACAATAATAATCCAATATAAAAAAAGTTTGAAATTTATAGAAAATACCTTGATTTGGTTGGAGAAATTGGAGATTGATGATCAAGCTTCCCACCTTGATAATGTATTACTTAAACTGATCACATAATAGTGTAAGAATTACACAATAAAAAAAATTATATTTCAAGAAATTACCTTCAATTTGTGGATGGAATTGTATATTTAATATGACCCACTATGATTATGAACCTGGACATGATGCAAGATGATTTGGAGAATCAACTGGAAAAATTTGAATGAATTTGGTTAAGGTTTTTGGGAGAAAATGGGGAAAAATAAATGGGATTTTGAGTTTTTTGAGATAAATAACTATATGTCCTTAATAAATACGTTTCTTATTTACCGACGACAAACGTGTAGTCGATTGTATAAAAAAATCGTCAGTAAAATAGAAATTACCGACGAACTGCTGTTGTTACTATAATAGTGACGACGTTCAAAACCAAAAAAAAATCAGAAATAATAAAAACATTTGCCGGATTAATCTCTTTACCTACGAATGTCTGTCGTCGGTAGGTAAAAAATGCCTACCGACGACGAACCTCGTCGGTAAACAGTTGTCGTCGGTAATCCTGTTTGTTTACCGACGACTCACGTGTCGTGGGTAAACTTTCGCCCCTAAAGATACGATCTGATGTAGTGACAATGCTTTCACTTCAACTTCAACGGCTTCATAACGATTTAGTACTAATCAAAATCCTCAGAAAGAAGAAACTAGAAGGGTGTAACAATAACGTTACTAACTTTGATACGGATGGAGAAGATAAATGTGGAATATGCTTAAAGTATTTCTCTAAAACGGTCAATTTCTCTCGCTATTGTTTAGTAACCTCTCCTCCCTAGCCCTTATTATGTAATAATCACACTGGATAAATCCATATAGGGACCTATAGTGAAATTAATTAACTCTTTCTTGACTTGCAGGAATGGAAATAAATCAAAAAAAATCTATGATATCTCTTTCACTTCAACTTCAATGGCTGCATAACGATTTAGTACGGGTCAAAAGCATCAGAAAGAAGGAACTAGAAGAGGTAATAATAAATTTGCTAACTTTGATATGGAGGACGAAGATTAATGTGGAATATTCTTAGAGCCTTGCCCTAAAAGTGTCAATTGTTATCGTTATTGATTAGTAACCTCTCCCTGGACCTTATTTAGTAATACTCACACTAGATATAGCCATGTATGGCCCAATAGTGGAATTAATTAACTCTTTCTCGACTTGTAGGAATGGTAGATTAGTGTGTATGTTCTGTCGTGGAAACTTACAAAGAGTAGGATCTAGAGACTTATGGATTCTTATTATTACTAGCAAAGATGTATACTAACAGTTTATCCACATCATATTAGATCTTTGACCGCAGATTCATCGATGTGGTGTTGAATGAGTGGAAGAAAACAATGATAGAATTACTAGCTAGACTCAGGCAAGCCTATGAAATGGTAATCATGTCATGTTATGTCGTTTGTTCAACAAGAAGTTGTTGGAAGACGTGAAGCATTAACTGTTTTCGTAATGGATTATGATACAAAGGATGGTACATTGGTATTTATGTCTTTTATACCATCATTAAATCTTAATCAAAATTATGATATATTGATTCTGAAAAAGAAAGAATATTTTCTTCTTTTAAGGTTCGTGATTACATTCATGTTGTGAATTTAGCGGATAATCAAATCATTGTGTTAAGCAAGCTAGCGGATCCAGCTACAGGTTAGTTGCACTTAAATCCCTATATTAATTGCACCATTAGTCCCTAATTAATACTTTGTATAGGTTACAAAGCTTACAACTTGGGAACGGAAAAAGAACGTCGGTGTTGAAAATGGTGGAGGCTTTGTAGAAGGTGTCTGGAAGGTATGTCTTGAGTTACTTGTGTATAGGTCCCTATATTATGTGAAAATTGAATTGAAGGTCCCTATAATTTATGATGCACAAATTTCCTCTAATATTGGCGGGTAGACGACCTGGTGATGCAAAGATTGTATACCCATCAACTGAGAAAGTGGAATGTAAATGAACTAGAAGTGAGTCATGAAATACACGTGTATAAAGTATTCATATTATAACCTAATTGACTAATTGTTATTGTTTTCTGTAGTAGTAAAAAATATGGAATTGATGAAATGTGTAGAGATCAGTAGAATTGGGCGAAAAAGAACCCTTATGGGTCTGAAACTCGGGAGTGAAAAAACTTTTTGTTTTGGGTCAAAGAATTGAACTTTTTATTTGCTAGACTTATTGTATTATTATCGATTATGGTTACAAATGAAGTAATAGTTAATTGATCCTCCTTAATTAATTCTATTAATATTGATTAATTAATGTTATGAAAAAAAGAGTAGTTGAACGAGTAGTGTATTGTACAAGTTATAATAATTATATGGTTGCAATTTGGAGTGTTCACTTATTTGATGAATGTTTTTGAAGTGTTGTTCTCTATTTGTTGGTTGTTTGTCTTATTAAATGGCATATGCGTCATCTCTGACGGAATAATGTTATATACTTTTATCACTTCATATTGATACACTTAGTGCTTGTTTGGGATTGCTTTTCAAAATAATCACTTAAAGTAATTTTAGATCCATAACAATAGTTTAGACTTTTAAAATCACTTTTTAGGAAAAGCACTAGATTAGTGATTATTAAAATAATCACTTAAAGTGATTTTAGATTTCAAAATATTTTTTAATAATATTTACAAATATTTTAATTTTAATCAAAAAGCACTTTTAGCTCTAAAATAATCAATCCCAAACGGGCACTTAGATATAAAGAATAAAGGAGAGATGAGTGGATCATTTTCTCCATGTGTTTGAGCCTGAAATTACTAGGTGTGGATCGTGCCTAAAGACACTATAAACAATAAAAGAAGAAACACGTTTTCATAATATTTATATAACAATTACTTATTTGTCTAAACTATGCTACTCTGCTTAGTCTAAAGACGAGTAATAATGGTATGTAACAATATGAGTTAATAACCCCTCTTTACATAAAACAACTTGTTTCATACCATAGTTCACGAATCGTGAATCGTATCGTGAATCGAAATATTACATTTTTGAATCGCGTATCGTATCGAATCGTGAACCGTAACGATTCATATATTAAATTTTAATATATTCTATATTTAATATACACTTTATTTATAATGCTTTTAATTAAAATTACTAGTAAAACTAGCCTTATATTATTTATATATCAATATAATAAGAGATTTATTATTTAGAGGCAATTACCAATACCACCCTTGAAGGAGGTGATATTGCCCATAAAAGTCATGTCTACTATTAAATACATAATTAGACAATAATACCCTTGATTAAATATTCCCACCAAATTAAAAATTTCCACCAAACTAATTTTTCCCGCCAAAAGTTTTCCGACCAACTTTTCCGGCCAAATTTTTTTCCCGCCAAATTTCTTCCCACCAAATTTTTCCGGCCAATTTTTTTCCCACCAAAATTTTAAGTTGTTATTTGGTGGGAAAAATCCCACCAAATTATATTTAGGGATTTACGTTGTTTGGAGGGAAAAATCCCATCAAATTATATTTGGAAGTTTACGTTGTTTGGTGGGAAAAGATTTCACCGAATTATATTTTAGTTTATTTAGTTATTTTCTATTAAATTATTTTTGTAATTATACATTAGGATTTATTATGTTGTTTGATGAATCGAATCACACAGAACTATATTCGGAAGTTTATGTTTTTTGTTTGGTAGGAATATCCCACGAAATTGTATTTAGAGTTTGTGTTGATTGGTGGGAAAAATTCCCATCAAATTGCAAAAATGTATCGTGATCCCAAAACAAAAAAATTACATCGCTTTTTTTTATTTTTTTATTTAGCCTGTCTAACAACCCATAGTCATCAAAATACATAAATCAATCCACACACACAAATCCATCCAAATCCAAATCTTTCTATATGAAGTCTTGAAATAAAAAAGACACTTTGCAAAAAAAAAAGACACGGACTTAAAACAGAAAAATAGAGCAAATGAATATATTCTTCTACTCAAACACACCATTATCATCTGGAAGTGGATGATTAGCCGCAGCTATAAGCTCTTCCTAATGCCTAAGACAATTCCAACAAAGTAACCAACCAACTCTTAATATCTCTAAAAAACAAAAAAGAAAAATTAAAAAAAACAATACTTACACTTGCTGAGCAGCCATATCAATTTGCACCTCAGGTGGTGCAAGTGCAGGATATTTAACAAAATGAAGATTCGCATCTCTGAACTAAAATAATATAATTAAAACTTGTTTAAAATAAAATATTTATATTAATTACTTACCCAACAAGTTTCCTAGCAAGGTACAAGAAAGGCTTCTCGAAATTGTACTTACTCTTAGCAGAGATCTCATAGTACTGCAAGTTTTTCTTCCTGTGAAAAAGTAACTTGCTTAGCCTTAACTTGCCTGTTCTTCACATCAACCTTGTTTCCACAAAGAACAATTGGAATATTCTCGCAAACCCTGCACAGATCCCTATGCCAAGTCGGAACATTCTTGTAGGTCAAATGAGCAGTTACATCAAACATGATAATAGCACATTGTCCGTGAATACTGTAATATAAAATTAACAAATATTAAAACAAATGTAAAAGATAAAAGCTAATAAATAACTACGAGAAAACTTACTAGTAACCATCACGGAGACCACCAAATTTCTCTTGTCCAGCTGTATCCCAACAATAAAAACGGATTTTTCCACAGTTTGTGAAGAAATCCAAGGGGTGAACTTCAACACAATAGTTGGTTCATATTTCTTCTCGAATTCACCAGTAAGATGCCTTTTCACAAAGGTTGTTTTCCCATATAACAACTGCAAAACCAACCACATTTAGATGAAATTACAAACACAATCAAATCAATTAACCATCCAGTTGTGGTCCTCCATTCATCTCCCTCTAAAGCTGGATACACAATTTTAAGAGGCATTTCACCAATTATTTCTGTCCATCGCTCCTCAATTAAGTCCATAATTGTTGTAGCTTGAGTTGGTGTTGCTAAAGAACATTCTTTGTCCATCGCTCCTCAAAACAATGTCTTGGGGAATTTATCAAACACTTATTATGCATTATGCAGTACCTGTTATCATTCGATGGAGCCCCAACAGGTATCGACAGACATGGACGGTCAATGTGAGGTGCCGGAGATGGACGGTGAAGTGTACACTGGCGTGACAAATCGAACCTTTACCTCTCACAGAGACGAACGAACTTTCTATGCGGATGATTTGGAAGCCATAATTTATTGTTGTTGAAGCTCGATTGAAGCTTGATTTCATCACGTATCCGCTAATTGAAGCTTGTTTCTCTTTGATTTTGAGTTTTATAACGATACTATCATATGTTGCACCAAGATAGTTTAACACAGGTGCCAATATTGGTGAGACTGAGATTCTAATTTTGGTGGTGGTGAGATGGTGGAGGTGACGCTGTGGAGGCGAAGTGGTGGAGGTGAGGAGGTGAGGGTGAGATGTGGTGGAGGTACGTGTGAAATGGATTGAAAGTTTAACAAAAGAATAATGAGTTATAATATTAAAATAGGGGTATATTTGGTACACATATATTTTGTTAGGACTTTTATAGACAATCTGAAACAAAAGATGCTACAGGGCTATTAATATTGAATTCATGACTTATATGGTAATTTATCCTATTATTTATTACTTTCATATATTTATATAATATATGCTCAAAAGTGCACTGCAATTACTGACCTTAAAAAAACAGTGCATTGCAAGTGATTTTAAAAAAAGAAGTATTCTGTATCATTGACAAACAAAAGAACGGTTATTCAATATTATAAAATAACAAAAGCCTTATCAGTTAAAGTAGTTTGGGTTCAAATTCACCAACTGAGAATATAAAAATCTTACAAAACTCAAAATTGTTTCAATTTTCAAAGTATACAATTCATAAGGTTAATGGTAAATATTCATCTAATTAGTGATTTTTTTATAATTATCTGAGTTCTTTAAGATTATTTCGTATATGTCTACGAATGTGAATCGCACGAATCAGAGTGATTCAGAACGATTCATGTACATCCTGGGCTAACAACGATTTAAAGCCTGATTCGAATCGAACCATATGTGCATCGTAATCGTATCGTAGAATCGTATCGTAAATCGTAGTGAAAAGAGCTAACAACGATTCAAAGCCTGATTCGAATCGAAACATATGTGCATCGTAATCGTATCGTGAATCGTAAGCTACGGTGAACAGAATTTCATACTAATTTTTAATAGGGTTTAGAATTTAAAAGACTCAGTGAAATTCAAGTTATAAGCTTGGTTTACCCTACTTACTGGATGATATACATAAAGAGCAGTTGAGATCGTCTACACACTCGAAAGTCACTCACTTCAATCCACTCTATTTTTTGAAAACTGGGGATTTGGATTTGATTTCCGTCAACATAGCATAATTTTTTCTTAAATGTATAGTGAGATTGGCCCTATATATGTGCTTCATAAACTCGAACACGGTCTGGTAAACATCTCTTATTGAAGTGTGGATTTCGCAAGGAAGTATGGTGAACGATTCGAGAATTTTTTGTCTACTATTCAAAACACCCTAAACTGACCTTCAGAGTAGTTCATTCTACTCTGACAACCTTGAACTTATTCAAGATATTTTGAATACGGCCACTATTCACTGGAAAGTAAGGCCTATTATTGAACACATCAACAGATGGCTTACACATTATCCGGGATGGACGATTGATCATATTAATCGCAAATTTAATGGTGTTGCGGACTTATTTGCAAGATATGTTAGGAAAGATATCAACCTTAATGTCGGGCACGACATGTCCCTTTTAGCAGGGCCGGTCCTGGTAATTTGGTGGCCCTGGGCAAAATTTAAAATTGGGCTCTAAGACGACTAATTTAGAAAAAGTTTTAAGGTGCAAAATTTTTCAAAAAAATCGACACTTCTAATTTATTTAATACATATTCCATAATAAATTTTTGATTTGAGCAAAATGACTACATATAAATTAATCTTTTCATTTATTACGTGAATAACATTCAAATATAAAAAAATCTTAGTATATGACATATTCATAGTGCACCTCGGGGGCAATGTTGATCGTAACTCTCATACCCTTTATTTTTATTAGAGTGTGATCCAGGATTTTCAAGGCACCGCCCCAGAAAAAAATTAGGCTAATATCTAGATCAGGTGGGTTTGAGGTGGGCGAAACTCTATTTTTTGTATGTTTTTTGCTAAAAATTTCAGGTAAAATTTGTATTGCGTCCCAAGACTAGGGTGGCAGGCGCCAGCACCCCCTTATATCTGCCACTGCTCCTAATCCAATCAAGATTTGACCCTTATAATAGTGAAATAAAAATTAAACTTAAAATAAGAATAAAAATCACAATATGATAACCTTATCTCGGTGAACAATGAAAATATAAGCTTAAAATGATATGAATTGCGTATGTTCAGGCAGATTCTAATGCAGTTAGCATATATAATGAAATATAAAATATATTAACTAATATCAAAATAAAACTTATATAACAGATGCACAAATGTAATATTTTTTAACTAATATTTCTTATTCTATTGAGATCTTTTTTATTCATACTTATTGTAATTAATATAATTAAACAATAAAAATATTTTATTTCTTTAAATGGCAAAAAGAAAAAGAGCAGCTTGATTTTTAAATGGAAAATAAAAATTTAAATTTTGAGTAAAATTATTTTTTATATATTTAGATTAAAATATATATAAAAATGATTTAAAAATATTATATAATTTTTTTATAAAATCATACACAAAAATATTAATGTAATTTTTTAAACAAAACATAAAGCTAAAAAAATTTGTAAAATAAATAGATTAAATTGTTATTTTTTAATTGTAAACAAATAAATGACTAATTAATTTAAAAAATTAAATTAATATTGCTATTTTAAAATAGTAATAAAAAAATACGACAACTTACCAGTGAGACTGGTACCAAACTTTGTTTTAAGACATAATTTATTCGTACATATAGCAACGGCGTACATATACATATATATAAATATAGCAAATTTGGGCCCCCTTTTTAGCTCGGGCCCTGGGCGGTCGCCCGGTCCGCCCATACCCTGGGCCGGGCCTGCCTTTTAGGGCCGTTTTTTTTTTTTTTCTTAACTAATAGTTATAAGTTATGTAACACCTAACGTTGTTGTATCATTCCTTCTGACGAAAAAAGAAAAAAAAAAACACCCTAAAATGGTTGAACAAAGGTTCCGCTAATATGTTCCACCGTATACTTAATTTGGCAAGCCTGGAAACAACTTTGCTTCGAAAGCGTGGTCCCAATCATGGAGATGGTCCCCATCATGGAGAGCGTTGTGAACAAGATAAAAGCTCTGTGTCTATTAAAAATTTTGCATGTTGTATTATCATTTAGGCACTTTAGATTGGATGAGAGTGGATTTTGTTCTATATTTGGATACTTGTATAAGTTGTTTACCGTAGGAAGAGACTTACACTTCAACATTTCGCTACAATAAAAATTTTCCGGTTAAGAAAAATTCCTAGTTTCCTTTCAATTCAAAGATCACGAGCTGCCTCTGTTAGTCACATACAATGCCGCAATTCAGAGGCTTATAACAAACTTAACTCCATCATATTTCTATAGATCAAGATCAGATTTCCAATATGTGAAACTATATAAACCAAGAAAACATTCAATAAACAGAGAAGGAGCAATCTAGGTAAGATCAAACCATATTTTAAACACTATTAAGTACGGAGCTAACACTTAAACATTCAATTTCTTCCCTTGTGATCTTTAAAGAGAACTTGCAATAGTCATTTTATTACACAACAACGGCTGAAGCAAAGCTCCAAATCTTTATTCACAGTCAGTACAGACCCCGCTAAGAAAAGGCTACTTTTTGAGTTCTTTCTGATGATCACTTGACGTATTTGATTAACCAGTCTAACATATCCTGATGTGCTTCTTCAGCAGCTTTCACAGCTTCGTTATCTTCCACATCATATCTCACTGCCCATCCATGGCTCATACCAGGGAAGATCTTCACATTCCCATCAACCTTATACACAAGAGATAATAAGAGTGTCACGCGATGTGAAACTAACATTTAATTATCTAAAACTTATGCAACATTTTAAAAGGGATAGCATATTAACTCTAGAATTGTATTTATTTCCAAAGCAGATGCTCAAATATTTTACAAAATATGATAAAAGATTATAAGCATCAAACATAAGTACCTCAGGTTTAGATGATAATATTTCCTCAAACTGTTTGATAAGTTCTAGAGGAGCATAGTCGTCAAATTCAGCTCCCAAAACAGTTATTGGTGCCTTAACATCTGGAGATGAACTGGAAGTTAGTTAACAGAACATGTATGTCTCCCTGGAAAACTAATATAATTCGAATAAAAAGAAATCCATACCCTTAATGTCCTCTACAGAACAAAATGATGGGTGTAACAACACCCCAGCTTGAATGCTTTTAGATTTCGCTAGTTCCACAACAACTTTGGCTGGTACAAGAAAATTCCTTATCAGTTATTAGATATTCGAGTTTTTTTTACACTTGTAGCAACAAAACTCTAATTTTTGTTCAGTACAAGAACAAGTGTAGTTGGGTATAAATCTCACCACCCCAACAAAATCCTACAGCTCCAACTGAAGTTACTCCTTGGCCTTTTAAAGCTACAATAACTTGTTTAGCGTCCTCAGCAGCTATTTCCTAACAAAAGAAATGCAAAGATTAAAATAAAGAATCATTTCATCATTCACGAGCCTTTCATAGGAGAGCACAGCGCATAACTATTTGATTTTCCAGTAAATTATAAGTATGACCTTTGATCACAAATGACAAAGCTATTGTAATTAAAAGGGACAAGAAACAAACAGGTGAATGTGGTTTAATCCACTCTAGTAAAGGCCTTTCAACATCTTCGAAAGTAAAGGCATCGCCCTTGAGGAAATCAGGAACCACTACATAGAAACCAGCAGCAGCAACTTTGTCAGCCAGCATCCTTCAAGGTCAAAATCGAATTTCTCAAATTAGACCATAAATTTTCATACGTAAAACATAATTAATCTTAGGCATACCTCAAATTCGGTGCTTCATAGCCTGCAAAGGGAGTACACTAATTAAAAAAGTGCAAAGGTAATTCTAACCAACCATATTTGCTTTTATTTTTGGTAAATGATCTCAGTTTTTTTGTGTAATGGTCTTGACATCTTTCTAACATTATATTATTGAAAGTGAAAATTATGTGTTTTATCAAAATTGCATACTACACCTATTAAGGTCATAACAAATTAATAATCTTCCTAACCAGTTAAAAAAACTTTTGCTTAGAATAGAGTAACCTGTAATGATTAAGAGGTCTTGTGATCGAATCTTTCTATTATTTCTGATCAGTTATTATGTCATCAACCTCCTGTTATCTGAATGAAAATATTCCATTTTATCTTTACAAACCTTAGATTCGTCTACATAAAAGATAATTGAAGAGAAAATGATCTTGATCTCAAACCCCAATATACATAAATCACAACATGAGTTGACCACCACAACCCAAATCAGAAGTCTTCCCTTTGTTGAGAAGAGATCTAAGATTATTGAGTCCCAATCCAACTTCAGTACAATCGGTCCAGAAATTTATTATTCTTAAGTTGTGATGAATGTCTATTTAATATAAGTATAGACTTGCATTGTAATACGCTTAACTAGGGTAATTTGATTAATATAACCATTGAGAAAAGATAATCCAAATGGCTATCTCATTAATTGTGTACCCAAAAATTTTCATATTTGATTATTATACCGTGATGCATTATAGCTTACTGTTGGAAAAAAAACAGAAAAATTAAAAAAAAAATTAAAGGATACACAAGATTTACAAAAAATTACAAACTATAAAACCCTATATATATATATATATATATTAAAAAACAAGTTTAATAATTTTTTAATATATTGTTACTTAAACCTCAAGTCAAGTTATATCTTTTTTGGTTTCTGAATTTGATTGAATTATTAAATTTTAACTTCAAGACAGAACCCGATAATTCCTTTCTTGACAAGAAGTGCCAAAAATCTTCATAGCACTTGAACTTCTTCCAAGTGCTAACACGATCATTTTTATTTATTTAACATATATTAGTCAAAAAAATCTATAAGAATCTTTATTGATTCTAAAATAAAAGTTTTGTACAATAGAATTCTATAGAATCTTATTAATTAAATCCAATAATTAATAAAATCGATAAAAATTTCAAAATTTTTGAATAATATTCACAAGATTTTAAAAGATTTTTTTTTATTGAATACCACAAGATTTAAAAAACATTTTAAAATCAGATAAAATTATCTATAAACTTTTGAAATTAAAAAAAAAGAATCAAATAAACTCTATATTAAGTGCAACCCCTGAAATAAGAGAGGCAAAAGTAACAAACTATAAATACATGCATACACATAACATGCCTCAAGTAATTACAATGGGACCGGAGGGCTAACCAGTTGGGATAGTTCAGACCAGAGATTTGATATTTCTTTTCTTGTTAAAGGAGGTAAAGCAAGAGGTGCAAAGTTAAATGGATAATCTAGTTCTGATTAAATGGGAATATATATGGCGAGGCGTATATATTCCCATGAAATTAGTTGTGGTACACTCTCATGTATAAAAAAAAATAAACAAGATTGGAGTGCTTCAATTCCATATCCCAAAATAATATTAATCGACTTTGGAGTTTTTTTTATAATTATATATAATTTTAGTTTAGAAGAATTATTGGCTTGAATCAATTAATGATATTAGTTGATCGATTCAAGAAAAGATTATTTTATATTAAAAAAATTGTTTTTAGTTCCTGCAAATAAATTTCTGAATTATCCCATGAAACAATTACGAGTATTTTACTATACACGGGGATTTTAACACTTTAACATATTACTTTCTTATAAAAAGATATTATATAGAAGCTCATTTTCAAAATCCTTTGCATGTACTTTTTTTTCTTAAAATACATGTTATTTTATTTTTAAAGAATATAGCCTTCGTGTAAAAAAAAAATTCAGTATATACTATAATTTTTTTTAAGTTATAAAGGTAACATAGTATCTGGTATGTAAGCAATAAATTACCAAATACATCGGAAATGAGAATGACAGCAAGCTTGGAATGTGAAGGAGTGGAGATGTAAGTGTTTAGACCAGCAAACTGAACAACCGATCCAGCTCCGCTGCTTGAGCTCAGTGTTGGTGGGTTTTTACAGCACTGCGTCCCTGCCATCGTTTTTTTGCTTCTAATAGAACAATAAATGAATCAGTAGGTTACCCACCGTTCAACCAAAACGAAAAAAAGAAGGTCGCCGACACGAACAAGCCAGAGAACTGATAGTGGTTTCAGCAGACTCTTTTCTTATCTTTTCAGCGGCAATATAAGATTAATATTTATTTACTTTTTGATAATATTTAATTAAATTATAAGACTTACTCTCCCATATAGTTTGAAAATTAAAGAGACGTAACTAACATTTCTTTATAATGGAGACAAAGACATTGACAGAAAGATGGATAGTGATATCAGTCATCAGATGAGAGCTTATTCAGTACAATAAACATTTCTTTATATATAATTATGAATTGACGGTGGTACCCTTTTTAGGGACCAAAATGCAATTATGGTTATATCTTTTTATAAAAAGGTATATATGGTCATTAAAGTATGCTGACTTTTCATATTTGACCTATAACTTTTCATAAATTCACAAATGGAATTAGTTTTCCAGTAGAGTATATTTCATAAAAGCTGACTTGTCAAATACATGTGGCATACGGAAGTTAATGTATTTATACTGATGTTTATACGATAGTGTATTATGTATTTTTAATTTTTTTTTATCTTTTATTATTATATTATACACGTTTTACACTTTTTTCTTATTCCTTATCCTTTACCACGTGCTTCCCTCCCTCAAACTCTCTCAACAACAAAGCTTCGTCTTCCTCACTACGCCAATGCCATAGCCTCCATCTTTTCTACTCACTACGCCTTGAACCACATCTTCTTCAACTACACTCATCGATCAAAGTGAAGAGGCGCCGTGAGTCCGTAACATAGCAGGAAGAAATCGGTGTTTGTAAGAAAAAATGGGAAGGACTCGTGTGAAGAAAAGGTAATATTGTTACTCTAAGCTTCCATTTTAATAAAATGGGTAATAGATTATTAGTTGTCCTTCCGATAGGTATGAAGGTTTAAGAAGTGATTTTGGGTTTCATTCGTTTTCATTCGTTTTAGTTTGTGTGTTTGTGTTTATTTGTGAAATTCACAAGCGTATTGGTTTTTCAAAGTGTTCTAGGGCTTGTATCTGTTGGTATTTTACTGTTTTGTTCGAAAAACTTATGGTCCCCTCCTTTTGTTCGATTTTGTGGTCCCCTGCTACATCTTGGACCACAATTTGTTTTTTAAGGAAAAGGGATTTTTTGGACCTTATAACGCATGAATTTTTTTTATATTTATGGTATTTCCTGTGCTTGTTATTTCCAACCTTAAATTCACGACTCTTTAAAATTTTGGGGTTATACTCTTAATTTGAATGTAAAAATGATATGTGCCCGGATGGTCATTTGTTCAGAGGGGGAGTATTAGTCAGTAGTAGTATTTTTGCTAGTTTAAAAAGGTATAGTATCCGGTTAGCAATCATTTTGAATCAAATGAATACTAACTGATTGTAATGTAATTTAATGCCCATTTTGAGATGAGCATATTTGTTTTCAATCTATGTTCTATTCCTGTTCTTCTTCCACCAATTCAAGTAAACCGTTTACATCTCCTTTAACCGCAGCTTCATATAGTATTTTCTCCATCTCTCTTTCTTTTATCTCTCACATTTCATTGTTTGATGCCTTTAATAGACTCTGAAAATTACTACAAATTAATTGTTGACTTGGCTATTCTTTCTTTTACGTGGGTTGACTAAACTTGACATTTTATTGCTTCATGTTACTGGAGTACTATTTTTTAACTATGACTTGAATGTTACCACTTACGGTTAATTAAAATTGAGGGATTTCAATTACTCTAGGTGAATTTCCATCTGTATCAGTTAATGAATTAAATTCGAAAGCACACTCTATATATATAAAGACACCATCACCATGTTATCACTTCTAGTTCTGGAACACTTTTATCAGTTTATGATTTTATGATTTTTATCTATGTTCGCTGTGAGAGTTGACCAAGTCAAAAAATTTAAACTGCTTCAATTATATGAAAGCTACTATGTACCTAACTAATAAAGACTTCTGCTATAACGATAACGAGGAGGAAATGCTCAGGAAATTATTTTTAGTGTTGATAAATCTTTTATCTCATGTAGGTGTCCGGAGTACTATACTGGGATGCCTAAGAAAGCACGTTCCAGCTTCGCGTGTTACTTGTAAGTGAACGGTGAATTTTCCATCATTTTTTGGTGTTTAGTTATGTGTATAGAATAGATTAGTAATGGGTTGTGACGTTAAATTTCAGGGAAGTTGTTAGTGAGAAAAGAAAAAAATCTTACAGTAAAGAAACACGTGACCAATTTGTTATTGATCTTAACAAAGAATTCAATCTTTTGCCTACTGAAGAAAAGTTGATGTATGAAGAGATGGCGGCAAACGATCTTCTGAAGTATTATTCTGAAATAGCTTTGATAACTAAAAAAAATGTAAGATAATGTCACAAATTTTTTTAATTTTTTTAGATTTAAGGACTATATTCGTATTAATAATGTAATCTTGTTTAATTTTTTCTTTTGTAGCTGAAGATTGCGACTCGATCATCTATCAACACTATAAAAACTCTTAACGATAGTCTATCGGAGGAACAAATTGACGCGGTGAAGCGAGTGGGTTTTGGTTCGCTATTGGATATTGATTTAGGTAATCTCAAGCATTCGGTTTGCATGTGGGTGGCTGAGTGTTTTGACCCCACAAGTAACTCATTTGATTTTCATGGCATCAAGTATCCATTTAATGCTAACGACGTGGAGGCTATCATTGGGCTAAGGAATGCCGGTGATATTATTGTCCTAGACGAAACAAAAGATAGGGAATATTTGAATTTGAGGGCAAGTTATGGAAATAGCGATGTTATAACTATGAAGAAACTTTTGGTGAGGTTGGAGGCGAATAATTCAGCAGATGATGACTTCTTAAGGACTTATTTGATGATTATGTTTGGTTACTTCTTGTTTCCCAACACTGATGGTGGAATAAAAGCCTATTATTTGCAACCATTAAAGGACATCGACTCCATTGCCAATTTTAATTGGGCTCAACTTGTTTTCAAATTATTGAGATCGGGAATTATGGAGTATAACAGTCGTAGGAAACAATTTGAGAGATATGATAGTGACGCAAAGCCTAAAAGCCTATCTTTTCGTGGATGCATCTACTTGTTGATGGTGAGTGTAAGTAAAAATATTGTTATTTTTTTTAATAAAAAGGATAGGTTTTCTAACGGTAATAAAATGTATTTATTTTAATATAATTTTTTTTATATCATTTACACATTTTTTTTATTTTTCAGATACTCTTTCTAGATCAAATTAATGGGCCCAAAGACTTCAACAGAGAACACCATGATCTACCATCCATCAAGTATTGGAGCGTCGCTAAAATTCAGTCGAAATTTAGGAGAGTGGGTGGTTGTTTCCGATACAAGGAAACTTGTAATGTAATTCCTCGGATAGTAGATTACCCAAATGAATTGAACAACAATGAAGGAAGCTCGCAATTCATTGAGAAGAAGGAGCTACAAGAGACCAATGAAAGGATCAACAAAATTGAAAAAAACGTGTCTAGGGTTGCAGAGTTTATTGCGGAGCGTGAATGCGGGAAAGATAATGATCCGGTAGATAGTCTGAAAAAACTTAATGATAAAGTGGACGAGTTGCAAGCTTTGTTGATTGGTAAATCTCAAAAAGAGCCCCCTGTGCAAGTTTGTGGTGATAAAGAAGAAAGATCAGTACCCTCTTTGGACATCAACAAATCAGTCCATGTGCTTTCGGACGATGAAGTGGTTGATAACAATTTTGTCATGTACGAGCATATGTATTGCGATACAAAGATTTTAAAAAACGAGGACCCCTCCTTACACAGTTATATGCTTCTTGGTCCCAATGAGTAAGTGTTACTTGTGTTTTCTTTATTTTATAGTGTTTTTTTTATTCCTTTTTGTTTTTATGACAGGGAGAGAGTTGTTGACTATATGGTTGGCCATGTTACGCGAGGGCAAATGAGGAGGTTGATAACCAAGGGGAGTATGATCGACGAAGAGGTTAGTTATATGTATGAATTTTCGTTATATAAATAAATGTAATAAAATTTTACTTTGTTGTTCATTTTCGCAGATAATATCTGCCATGGCTTATGCTTTAAATTATGACTCGAAGCTTTATGGACAAAGAAAGTATTATTGCCCTACTTCAATTTGGGTAAGTAATCTGAACAATTAGAAGTGTAGTTATTTTTTTACTTTACGGTATACGTAATTTATTTGGAATGTTTTTGACTTTGTGTTTAAGCAAATGGCACAACGAGAAGACGAAGACCTGGAGTTTAGAACAAATTTTTGGATAAATAACCAATTCGACGGGGATTTCAAGAAAATAAAACAGGTTATATTTTAATTTCTTGAAATTTGTTAGTTTTTTCATTTGGCATTTTATTGTTAACTCGCTACTGTTCAATATATTTTCCAGATTTTTGTTCCCTACAACAAAAACTTCCACTGCGGTTTGGTAATTATAGATTTTCACTTTCGAACGGTTTATAGGTGTGATACGTTAAGGCATTACATCAGGGCTGGGATATTTAAATATGAATTGAAGAAAACGGTAATATTTTTACTCTAGTGTTTAAAATGAATTTTTTTCTTGCGTTATTAATACGGTTTTCTGGTTTTTTTTTTAACAGTTAGCAGTTCTTCATGACCAATTCTCTCTCCATCCCTCGTACACCGAAAATATAACGTTATTCCCCGATGAAGTACCCAATTGGATCCCAGGTCAATCAGCAACTAGTAATGACTGTGGAGTTTACGTTTGCGAGATGATGAGAATTCGTAACGAAACAAGGGAATGGACAGATGATCTGTCTGCTAGTAAACGCTTTTTTATTGGAAGTTTTCTTTGGCGTCATGAGATCAATTGGATCAACACACATGAATGTGTTGCTGTGTATGGCTAAAGATTATGGTAGTTTGGTATTTTGTAATAATATTTGGACGGAAGGACCTATCTGTTTTGTGTTTTGGTATGGATTAATTCGCCTAACTAGGTTTATTGTCTTTAGAAGAAAAGTTATTTCATTAAGTTGGGCGGTGTCTAGCACTCACTGTATGTTTTAAATATTTAAGCAAGTTTTTGAGTTACCTTCTTTATCCTTACGTAAATAATCTAAACATGCCAAGTAGCTAATATGGTAATTTAGTATACTCCCGTGGAAGGAAGAAGGATAGCCGGGAGAGTGGAGAATGAAGAAGACAACAAATGTGATTTAGGGTTGAGTAGGGAATAACCTCGCTTTTATTTACTACGATTAATGGACCGGGCAACTCCTTATGGACATTAGTTGGAGTTGGCAATGGGCTTTGTCTTCAAAACTAATTCACAAAAACGTTAATGGGTTGTGGTTAATAAGGAATACCATATAAGTAACCAATTAGTTTATCTTTAATTATATATGTCATGTTATTATTTTTAATTTTTAAATTAAGCTCTTAGGATTCATGTAATAATTAAAAAAGGAGTTGCATAAAAAAAAAGAATTAAAAAAATGTGGATCATCTTACACCTCAAGTTATTATTATATTTTAAATCATGTGTATGTAAATTTAAACAGTAAATTGATTAAAGAATTAAAAAAATTAAAAAATGAAAACAAAAAGAATTATTTTCAAAAATATAATAATTTAATTAATTGGATAAAAACATTAAATCATAAATTATCAAATAATTTTTATATACTTACTTAATTTGCTTATTGCATTATACATTATAATGTAAATATTAATGTGTTAATTTATAAATACTTTATGAAAAATAGAAAATGAAATAATAAATGAACAAAAGTTGCGTGTATGCATATATATTTCGAAAAAAAAAATAAAGGGTAAAGACGTAGGATTGAGCTTACCCCATGGGGTTGTCACTACAAATGTTCGCAAATTGGTTCGCATCTACGTGGCATTATGATTCATATAGCTCATGTGGATAAGAACAGATCTTTATTGAGACTCAAAAATTGCTGAACAAATCTTTATTTATCTCACACGTCCCAATCATGCTTTGCTGAATCTTTCAGATGTGGGACCCGTGCCACTACAATACAAAACAAATGGTAAGGTTTTTTTGTCTTTTTCGTTTATGAATCCGTTGATTCAAAATGCGGATTTCTTTCATAATTTCTATTTTTAAATTTCTAATCAAAAATTCGAAAGCCTTTTTTTTTCCATTTTCCTAATCTAAATAACAATTAATTAATTAATTGAAAATCCGCTTTTTTTTATTAACCATAAATACATCTAAAGTTATTAAATGTCGTATTAACCATTTTTTTACATTTAAATTTATTTATTATCTTAAATGTCTATAAAATCTATACGTTCAACAACACCCTTCGGACACATCATATCCACCATAATATTACCATGTCAAGAGGCGATAACGATTGGCAAAATAAGTCACCAAAAGTCCATGACTACTCTACAAGTGACTTTACCGACGATCTTATATGGCCTTCTCCCCAAATGGGTATTGCAACGGGAAATTACTCGGGAACACATGTATGTAACTGTAGAATGCCAGCGTCGTTTCATCGTATCACAGTGGATGGCAATAGGGTTTTACATTCTCTTCGCTGTCATTTTGAGAATTATCGCAAGCAAGAGAATCATGTAAGGGGATGCGACTTCTCCCGTTTGCTTCATGTTGAAGCAGTAAATCCTACACCGGAGACTACACCAAAGCCAGATCCATCAGCTTTGGAAAGGGATGTTAAGGGTCCGTCATCGCAGTAAGATCACCTTCAAATGCCGGTGATGGAGAAGTCTGTTTAACTCATTCACCATGTACGTCTCTATCAAGTCACCATGTACGTCTATTGTTTAAGTTCGATGTTTTGTTGATGTTTTCGTGTCATTAATTGAACAATAGTTTTTTTTAAATGAATATATTTCTATTAAATCAGCAAAACACATACAAATACAACAATATTAGGATAACAGTTACTAAAAAAGGTCTCGCCAGATCCTTTATTACAACATCAACAGTTACACGAAATTTCAACAAGAAAGACACACACGATTATTCAAGACGACCTTAACCACTGTAGAATCGTACCGTATCAAAATATTAATTAGGATACAAAACAAAATGGTAGCATACAGAAGTATCTTCGTTACTCGGTGGGACATAATGGACTTTGTCGATGTACAAGATTAACTCCGTGTCCCCCCTAGCCTTAATACCATCGCACATCGGGATTAGATCTTCTTCTCTTTTGATTTCGACCAGTCCTTCATTAATTGATTGTCCTTGCGGCACATAGTAATACTTTGGAAGAACAGGATCAGCGTAACCAAGTGATTGGAACATGTGATAAAACTCCATGAAAGATAATCCTACGGTACTGTCAAGGTCTACGTCGGCTATACCCCCTCCCACGTATTTTACTTCTTCCCCGAACTCGAAATGCCCACCGTAATAGCAAGTGCAGTTTGTAATACCTGGATGATTACGAGCCACCATTTTTCCTTTTTTTTAATTATGGGAATAGTATATGAAATGTGGGTTGAGATCATACGTTTGGGGATTCTATTTATAGAAGAAATAGGGGGCATATTGAGTGTTTTTAATATATAATAAAGTAATGAAATGCATTATTGACCTATGGTTAGGTGATCTGGGTTAGGTGATCTGGGTTAGTTGATCCGGGTTAGTTGAGTGGGTGTAAGACAAATTAGAAGTCAATGGGGTGTATGAAAAGTTGTTTTTATTGGATTTGTTAAAGATTTTATGCTTCCCAAGGGAGAACGACAAGAGACTAGTCAATGACGTGTTTTTTTCGATTATCGTTCTGTCTAGTCAATATCAACTTGGATAGCGTGCACGTCTTGCTTTCTTTTTCATATTATACTCCTATTTTTTCCTATAAAATGACCATTTTCAAACCTACTCCAAACACACCAAGTAATACTAATACGAAAACATCTTAGAATTATGTCTTACGACGGCTCAGGCAACAGTCAAGGATGGCAAGACTCTCCTCCAAGAAGCCCGGAGTATACTTTGAGTGATTTTATACCGCCTTCTCCCTTGTTCGAAACGTCCCCCGAAAACTACTCAGAATCACGAGTATGTGAATGTGGTTGGCCGGCACTAATTTACCGTACCATAATAGACGGGAATAGGGTATTAAAAACTCTTCGTTGTCATTTCGAGAACTATCGCATGCAAGAGTTCCCATTAAGGGAATGTCGATACTACTACTGTCTTCAAGAGGAAAGGATAATTCCTCCACAAGCCCGTGCTCCGGAGCCAGATCTGTCAACCATGGACATGCGTGGTAAAGGTCCACCAACCCAGTAAGGTCGCCTTCAAAAACTGGTTATGTGGGAATGTGTTTTAGTATTTCAATTACGTATGTTGTTTTTACATTATTGTTTAATTAAGTGCAAGCTCAACGCACATTAGGAGATTGTTGTTGTAATGTTCCTTCCCAGATCAGCTCGCCTTATGTGTCGAAGTATCAATTTAAGTAATCTAAATTACGTGTTTTGTGTTACCTGTCAGAATTATTTAACACAAACAACATAAATTTTCATTATCCAAAGTAAAGATTACATGGATTTAGGGAATTTAAATAAATAAAAAAGCTTACATAACAACTAACAAACAACGAACACAAACTCACACAACACACCAACATCATGCAACCCCCCCACCGAGAATGTCATCCTCGTTATCATCGAAGAACATGGTTAGCGACTGTTGGCCGCGAGCCATTACCATTGCATTCATGTCTAGTAAATCTTGACGGGTAACAATTCTGCGAAGCCCGTCTTCTAGGCACCCCCCCCCCCAACTATGTAGTAGTACTTGGGTAACACTTCATAATCGAAGTTTTGAGCCACAAATACTAGTACTTGTCCCCTGATTACCGAGTCAGCAACGTGCACCTCTGCTCGGTAACCTCCTATGTACCTAATTCTTCCATCAATACGGGTGAAATGCCCGTTTACCCAACAATTAAAAAATGGTGACACCGGGTACATGGGTGGCATGTTAGGAGGATCCATGTTAGGAGTTGTGTTATATTGAAAGAAGATATAGTCTTATGTAGGAGTAGTGTATTTTTTCCAAATACCAACGTCTCTTATTTATACACAAAGCATGCGAATCTAGTTTATAAAAAAAATGTTTATCAAATTTTCCATTGTATCATCACATCCAAGATTACTTTTTCAGAAAATTTGGTTTGTCTATCCATCAACTTTATCTGATACAAGTCATTGTAAGTAGAATAGTGGTGAGATTCGTTCACGCATCGGTGTGATTGTGTAACTTAACAAGCTATCTATAAAGATTGTCTGAAAGATTTGATTGCTTTCTTAAATATTTATATTAATTGGACAAAAGAGAATAGGAATCAGAATATTTTCAAGGGAAAACCAATATGTCCGAAAAATAAATCTTATCCACACATCTAGTGGTTATTTACAAATCAAGATGTTTAATGTCCTATATAAGGTTACTAAACTCACGTTTTGCTAGTAAATGGAGAAATAAGGTGTTTGGATGTGTAAAGTCAAATCTAGTCAACTTTGGTCAACTCTAGTGGTTATTTACAGATCAAGATGTTTAATGTCCTATATAAGGTTACTAAACTCACGTTTTGCTAGTAAATGGAGAAATAAGGTGTTTGGATGTGTAAAGTCAAATCTAGTCAACTTTGGTCAACTCTAGTGGTTATTTACAGATCTAGACAATTAATGTCCTATATAAGGTTACTAAACTCACGTTTTGCTAGTAAATGGAGAAATAAGGTGTTTGGATGTGTAAAGTCAAATCTAGTCAACTTTGGTCAACTCTAGTGGTTATTTACAGATCTAGACAATTAATGTCCTATATAAGGTGTTAGCCTCACCTTGTTTTTATTCCCGTTTTAATATTTGACAAATCATCATTTACACTAAAATTCATTTTGGTATCACTTAAGATATTTTCCAAAACCCCTCATTAGATTAGTTGTGTTTACTTCATTGTTTTTAGCTTGAAATTCAAAATAGCAGCTCCGCGGTACACCGGACGAACCACGCGGTACACCGCAGAGTCACGGACCAGTATTGCGGTGCATTGAATAGTCCGACCAGTATGCTCATGAAATGCACGGTACACCGGACCTAGGCGCGGTACACCGGACCAAGGCACGGACCAGGGTTGCGGTACATTGTATGGTCCGACCAGTAAGCTCAAAGTTTAGTCGAACAGTTATGCGGTGCACCGGACCATATCCGCGGTACACCGCACAAGAGGGTTTTCTGCACTTTACAAGAGGACAAAGCTTATATCCGTTGGAGTTAAAATAGATCCGTTAGAGAAGAGCCTTTTGACCGTTGGACCACATTTGCAGCTATAAAATGGAGTTCATTCAAGACACAACTCAAGCCTTCCATCTACCAATCTTAAGAGCAATTAATTCTATCATTCAAGGAGGTTTCAAGGAGCATTCAAGTCATATTTATTGTGAAGCTAATTAGTTCTTATCTACTCATTTAGGAGTTTAGTTACAAAGCTTTTATAAGCACCCCTAAACACTTTTCCCTTTCCTCTTAGTTCTTGTAATAGATTAAGAGAGTAGTGTGAGCATAGGTTTATGCTTGGTTCCTTGTGTTGGTGATAACACAAGTGTATTTCCTTCAAAGGGTTTTTGAAGTGGTTGTAAGGGTTTGTATCTCACCCGGTTAAGAGTTACGAAGATTAGTTGAGAATCTTGCAAATCCTAAGGAGGCTTCCTTAGGTAGTGGATGTAGGGAAACCGAACCACTATACATCGTTGTGTATCGTATTCTATCTCTACACTCTTTATATTTCCGCACTCTATATGCTTGATAAAATGCCTACTTGAATAGTTTGATATTATTGTCTATTAGGATTATCTAGTTTTATACTATTTAGTTTGCTAATACAATAGGATTCAAATTAGCTTTTAATTTTATTTACTTGAAATAAAATTAGCCGATTAATTTCTATTGTCCTATTCAACCCCCCTTCTAGGACGCATATAGTATATCAATTGGTATCAGAGCCTAGCTCTATTGTACTTAATCGTTTCTAGAGTTAATACGATATGGATTCTAATCAACCGGAAGGTTCATGTTCTACTAGACCTCCGCTTTTTGTAGGAAAAGACTACTTTGGATGGAAGAAGAAAATGGAGATTCATGTGAAAGGAATTGATTACTTCTTATGGCTTGCTATCAAGAAAGGTCCTTATGTTCCTTATGTTACGGGTAGTACTACGGAGGTGAAAAATGAAGATGATTACAATGATCAAGACATAGCTAAACTCACCAAAAACAACAAAGCTATGAACATTCTCATTAATGGATTAAGTGTCACGGAATACGCTAGAGTTAGTGAATGCAACTCCGCTCATGAAATGTGGCAACTCTTGGAGCTATCATATCAAGGAACGGAAGATATTAAAGAAACTAAGATTGGTCTCTTTATCACTAAGTATGAGCTTTTTCGTATGGAGCCCGATGAAGCCTTGAATGCTATGCATCAAAGATTTTCTAACATTGTTAACACCTTGAAGACTCTTGGTCAAGAATACACCAACAAAGAACAATGCCGAAAAATCTTATTTGCTCTTCCAAGGAAATACAAAACAAAGATCAACTCTATAAGGGATACTAAAGATCTTTCAAAAATGACGGTTCATGAACTCATTTGCAACCTCATGACGGAGGAGCTTGTGCTTGAAGAAGAAAAGATAAGAGATGATGAGGAGAAAAAGATTAAGAAATCTATTGCTTTCCATGCTATGAGTACCAAGTTGAAAGAACGAAAAGAAAGAAAGGAAAGTGAAGAAGAAAATTCACATGAAGAAGAAACTAGTGAAGATGAAGGAGTAGCTATGTTGGCAAGAGATATGAAAAAATTCATGAGATACAAACGCTTTGCCAAGAAAGGAAGTTCTTCCTCACCTTACAAGAAGAATGATAGAGCTATCAAACAAGACGAACCCACTTGCTATCATTGCAAGAAAGTTGGTCACATCAAGACTTATTGTCCTCTTCTTCAAAAGGAGAAACCTAAGAGAGCAATGCATGCTAATATCACTTGGGATACTCAAAATTCGGAGGAAGAAGAAAGTGACAATGAAAATGTCAATCTTGTTGCTTTTATGGGAAAACTTGAAAATGATGAAGATGCTTCTTCGGATGATGATACCGGTACTACTCACTTTGCCTTTATGGCAAATCATGATGAGGTAACTCCAAAATCTAAACTCTCTTTAACTAATGATGATGCTAGTGAACAAGATATTCATGAGGCATTTGATTCTCTTTATAATGATTTTTTAAATTCTATTGAAACAAACAAAGTTTTAACAAAAGATTTAGAATTTGAGAAAAATAGAACTAAAGAGGTTTTGAAAGCTTTGGAAGATTGTCAAAATCTTTGTGATGAATGTATAGATGATAATGAGAAACTTCATCTTATTGAGAAAAATCATTTGGAAGAAAAAGCTTTGTTAGAGAAAAAGATTGTTGATCAAAATGCCATTATTTTAAAATTTACTAGTGGGCAAGAAAACTTGGATTTAATTTTAGGTTCTCAAAGAATGGCTTGTGAAAAAAGTGGTGTTGGATATGATCCATTCACTCACCAAAAACCTTTGAAAAATGTCTTTGTAAAATCCAAAATTTCAAACGAAATCCCATCTTCTTCAAAATCTTCTATCACTTGCACCTATTGTGAAAAACTTGGTCATGATGCATCTCATTGTTACTATCGTAAATTATTGGATTTGGGATCTCTTGTGCCAATTTGGAAAAGGCCTAAATGGGTCTTAAAAAGGAAATCCACTAACCCTCATGGACCCAATCCAAATTGGGTACCTAAAGCTTAAATTATTTTTTGTATGTAGGGATTGAGCATCAAGAAGCAAAACATATGGCTACTTGATAGTGGATGCTCAAGACACATGACCGGAAATCCATCATTATTTACAAATTTATATAAAACAAAAGGTGATAGAGTTACTTTTGCCGACAACACTAAGAAACGCGTTTTGGGTAAAGGTAACATTGGTAATATGAACTCTTTACTTATCTCTAATGTGTTACTTGTTGAGGGTCTCTCTTTTAACTTGCTTAGTATTAGTCAACTTTGTGATGTTGGTTTTAGTGTTAAATTTGAAGCATCTAGATGTGTTGTTTTCAAAAATGATGAGTTAGATACTATGTTTATTGCAAAAAGATCGGATAATGTTTTTGTTGTTGATCTTGAGAGTCTTATGTGTAAACATATTAAATGCTTATCCGTGGTAAATGATAGTTGGCTTTGGCATAGACGTTTAGGACATGCTAGCATGGATTTAATTTCAAAATTATCTAGAAAAAATCTTGTTGTTGGTTTGCCTATTTACAAATTTGATAAAGATAAATTATGTGATGCATGTCAACTTGGTAAACAACATCGTTCATCTTTTAAATCCATTAATAAGGTCATCACCGTTAGGCCACTTCAATTATTGCATATGGACCTTTTTGGTCCCGTTGATGTCACTAGTCTAGGAGGGTCTAGATATGTCTTTGTTGTTGTTGATGATTACACTAGATTCACATGGGTGATGTTCCTTGCTTTGAAAAGTGATGCCTTCAATGAATTTGCAAAACTTTGTAGAAAGGTGCAAAATGAGAAAGGCTACTCTATTACATGCATTCGTAATGATAATGGTAGTGAATATGTGAATTCTCCTTTTGTGCATTTTTGTGATGAATTTGGGATTGAGCATAATTTTTCGACCCCTAGAACTCCCCAACAAAATGGGGTAGTGGAAAGGAAAAACCGAACTCTACAAGAAATGGCTAGAACAATGCTAAAAGAACATAGCTTGCCTACATACTTTTGGGGTGAAGCCGTTCATACGGCTTGTTATGTGTTAAATAGAGTTCTAATTAGACCCCTTATTAAGAAAACCCCGTATGAGCTTTGGAATGGTATACCACCAACCATTGCTTATTTTCGTGTTTTTGGGTGCAAATGTTTTATCTTAAACACTAGGGACTATTTGGGAAAATTTGATGCTAAATCGGATGAAGGTATTTTTCTTGGTTATTCCACTAAGGGAAAAGCCTATCGCATTTTCAACAAACGTACTCGTACTATTGAGGAATCTATGCATGTTGACTTTGATGAGACTAATCCTTTTAATATCAAGAAAGTAGTAGATGTTGAATTACATGAAGATGCTCCACAAGATAAATATTTAGAATCTCCTACTCAAGAAATAAAGTCTCATGATGAATCTCCTAAGGAAAATGATCAAATGCTAAATGAAGCTAGTACGGATTTACCAAAGTGTTGGAAACATATCAAAGATCACCCAAGTGAATTAATTCTAGGTGATCCAAAAGAAGGTGTTACCACTCGCTCTCGTATTATTGCTCTATGTGCTCATCAAGCATTCTTATCTCAAATTGAGCCCAAGAATATTAAAGAAGCATTGTTAGATGATCATTGGATTAACGCTATGCATGAAGAATTAAATCAATTTGAGCGTAGTAAAGTTTGGACATTAATGGAGAAACCAATTGGCCCTACTATCATTGGCACTAAGTGGATATTTCGCAACAAGCTAGATGACACCGGTATAATCACTAGAAATAAAGCAAGGTTAGTTGCTCAAGGATACAATCAAGAGGAAGGTATTGATTTCGATGAAACTTTTGCTCCCGTTGCTAGACTTGAATCTATTCGTATTCTACTTGCTTTTGCTTGCTATATGAATTTTAAACTTTACCAAATGGATGTCAAAAGTGCTTTTTTAAATGGTTTTATAGACGAGGAAGTTTTTGTTAAACAACCTCCGGGTTTTGAGGATCCAAAATTTCCAAATCATGTTTTTAAACTTTCAAAGGCTTTATATGGTTTAAAACAAGCTCCTCGTGCTTGGTATGAACGATTAAGCAAATTTTTATTAGATGATGGTTTTAAAAGAGGAAAAATTGACTCCACTTTATTTATAAAAAGGTCTTCAAAAGATATCCTTCTTGTTCAAATTTATGTGGATGATATTATATTTGGTGCTACTAATGAAAATCTTTGTGAGAATTTTTCTAAAAGCATGCATAAGGAATTTGAGATGAGCATGATGGGAGAATTAAATTACTTTCTTGGACTTCAAATCAAGCAAATGAAAGATGGTATCTTTGTCAATCAAGCCAAATACACAAAAGAATTGATCAAAAAATATGGACTTGAAGATGCAAAGGAAATTGGAACTCCAATGAGCACATCCACAAAATTAGACAAAGATGAAGATGGTAAGGATGTTGATGAGAAACTATATCGAGGTATGATTGGTAGCTTACTTTATTTAACCGCTTCTAGACCCGATATTATGTTCCCCGTGTGTCTTTGTGCTAGATTTCAATCTTCTCCTAAAGAAACCCATCTTAGTGCCGTTAAGCGTATTTTTAGGTATTTGAAAGGAACCCTTAGTCTAGGACTTTGGTACCCAAGATTTACCTCTTTTGAGCTAATAGGCTATTCGGATGCCGATTATGCCGGTTGTAGACTTGATAGGAAGAGTACTAGTGGTAGTTGCCAATTCTTAGGTCAATCCCTTGTTTCATGGTCTAGTAGAAAACAAAATAGTGTTGCTTTATCCACGGCCGAAGCCGAATATGTTGCGGCTGGAAATTGTGTGACTCAAATTCTTTGGACGAAACAAACCTTACTAGACTTTGGCCTAGAATATGATCGTGTTCCCATTCGTTGTGATAACACTAGTGCTATCAATCTTACCAAAAATCCTATTCAACACTCTAGAACGAAACACATAGAAATCCGTCATCATTTTATCCGAGATCACACTCAAAAAGGGGATATTGTACTTGAATTTGTCACCTCCGAAAATCAACTAGCCGATATCTTCACTAAACCTCTACCCCAAGATCTCTTTGAGAAAATTCGTTGTGAAATTGGCATGCAAATTCTCTAACCTTAGTATCTTGCCATTGTTGTTTAGTGCTTTTTGTATATTCTCTTGTTGCTAATATTTTCTTGATTTTATAGGTTCTTTGAAGCTTCTAATTGTTATCCATTTATTCCTTTGGTCCTTGTTTTTTTACTCAATATGTGTTTTGACCCCTTACTATTTTCAAAATCGTATCATTTGTTCTTTTTGTTGTTGACAAAGGGGGAGAAATTTTAGTTAAACTTTTTCAAATGCATTTTGTGAGGGGGAGTTTTTATAAAAACTCTAGTGATTAGGTTGAGGGGGAGTTTTTGATCAAAACTAAATCTTAGGCATCTTCAAAAGTTTATGATTTGTCAAACATCAAAAAGGGGGAGATTGTTAGCCTCACCTTGTTTTTATTCCCGTTTTAATATTTGACAAATCATCATTTACACTAAAATTCATTTTGGTATCACTTAAGATATTTTCCAAAACCCCTCATTAGATTAGTTGTGTTTACTTCATTGTTTTTAGCTTGAAATTCAAAATAGCAGCTCCGCGGTACACCGGACGAACCACGCGGTACACCGCAGAGTCACGGACCAGTATTGCGGTGCATTGAATAGTCCGACCAGTATGCTCATGAAATGCACGGTACACCGGACCTAGGCGCGGTACACCGGACCAAGGCACGGACCAGGGTTGCGGTACATTGTATGGTCCGACCAGTAAGCTCAAAGTTTAGTCGAACAGTTATGCGGTGCACCGGACCATATCCGCGGTACACCGCACAAGAGGGTTTTCTGCACTTTACAAGAGGACAAAGCTTATATCCGTTGGAGTTAAAATAGATCCGTTAGAGAAGAGCCTTTTGACCGTTGGACCACATTTGCAGCTATAAAATGGAGTTCATTCAAGACACAACTCAAGCCTTCCATCTACCAATCTTAAGAGCAATTAATTCTATCATTCAAGGAGGTTTCAAGGAGCATTCAAGTCATATTTATTGTGAAGCTAATTAGTTCTTATCTACTCATTTAGGAGTTTAGTTACAAAGCTTTTATAAGCACCCCTAAACACTTTTCCCTTTCCTCTTAGTTCTTGTAATAGATTAAGAGAGTAGTGTGAGCATAGGTTTATGCTTGGTTCCTTGTGTTGGTGATAACACAAGTGTATTTCCTTCAAAGGGTTTTTGAAGTGGTTGTAAGGGTTTGTATCTCACCCGGTTAAGAGTTACGAAGATTAGTTGAGAATCTTGCAAATCCTAAGGAGGCTTCCTTAGGTAGTGGATGTAGGGAAACCGAACCACTATACATCGTTGTGTATCGTATTCTATCTCTACACTCTTTATATTTCCGCACTCTATATGCTTGATAAAATGCCTACTTGAATAGTTTGATATTATTGTCTATTAGGATTATCTAGTTTTATACTATTTAGTTTGCTAATACAATAGGATTCAAATTAGCTTTTAATTTTATTTACTTGAAATAAAATTAGCCGATTAATTTCTATTGTCCTATTCAACCCCCCTTCTAGGACGCATATAGTATATCATAAGGTTACTAAACTCACGTTTTGCTAGTAAATGGAGAAATAAGGTGTTTGGATGTGTAAAGTCAAATCTAGTCAACTTTGGTCAACTCTAGTGGTTATTTACAGATCTAGACAATTAATGTCCTATATAAGGTTACTAAACTCACGTTTTGCTAGTAAATGGAGAAATAAGGTGTTTGGATTAACAAATAATAACAATAATAACCTTTTAATAAACAATCCAACAAGATATACAATATCAAATACACTTGTTCATTACAAAAAGATCCCACTTAACAATTATAAAATACTACTTCATCTTTGAGTACGCCGCAGTGGAACTTGACAAGTGTCCGCCCGATGTCCAATAGCCCTGCATTTGACAAAATGTTGATATATAAGTACTAGGTTAGTTTTCAAAACATTTTGATATATTACACTTACCTGCATCGACTACAGCGTTGGGGACTCAGGCGTAATTTTGGCTGAGGCACGTTACGTTGAGGATCGTTCACGTGTGCACGAGGACCCTGAGTTTCGCTAGGTTGTTCGTCCCCCATAGGATTCGAATCCAAGTCATCCCTGACCATTCCAATTGCGTCCCTTAACAATTCCGTTACTAATTTAAATCCTTTGTCTGTTTTTTTTGCTAACGTAACCAGCTCGGTAAACATTGAGTGCATGAAGCCAGCCCTGCTAGTTTCTACGTCTACGGTTCTGTGCCTCGATAAGTTTTCCTCCCGATGCTCCACGCTACTTCCTGGAGTCCACCTATACAAAACCAATGACTGTGGAAACTCAGTTATCTGTTCTTTTTTCATAACGAAAAATATATGCCCACAGGGGATTCCATGAGACTGAAACTTCAAACAGTCACACAATATCTTGATGTTGGGTAGCCTTCGTAAAGTGACAGTACGAAACAAGTCCGGTGCATAATCGTCGCCAACGATGTATGTCCTTAGTCCGACGAAATCTTGCACGTTGCTCTCGTATAGCCATGCTTCTCTAAACATCTGTCTGCGTATTTTTTCGAATAACGCTCTAGTGAAGATATACGATGCATGACACTCGACCTCTACTAACTCCGTAGTCACTACAACGCCGGTGTTGTTCGTCTTGCACTCTTCACCTACTACATTCAACCGGACGTTTTCAACACCTCTATCATAATCTCTGAAAAACGATAACAGTGTCTTGTCGTTACCCAGATATCTGTTAAGAGTGGCATTTATTCCCTCACAGCGTTGCGTACTCTTTACTAAACCAAAAAAATGACCCCGTAAATAGGCCTCTGCCCATAACTCTCTCCGATCAAAAGTTTTTTTAATCCAATCATTTCCTCCAAGCCCGTAACTCTCCACCATTACATCCCATGCTAGATCGAATTGTTGTTCCGTGCAATCCAGGGACATGTAGTAACTAAAAATGGAACCAAATTCCCGAATACTCACGTTAGTTGACGCGTTACGGCCAAGATGCCACTTACACAGTCGATGTCGTGCTAGAGGGAAAACATGAACAATTGCCGCACGCATGGACTTATCACCGTCGGTGATGACTGAGGTAGGATGTACATTGTTTGTGGCGAACATCATCTGTTCCAAAACCCACGTATAGCTCTCAATTGTCTCGTTTTTTACCAAAGCGGCTCCAAATATGCAGGTTTGCCGGTGGTTGTTCACACCGGCAAGAATAATGAGTGGGAATCTGTAGGAGTTTGTCTTGTAGGTCGCGTCGAATATCAAAACCTTCCCAAATGACACCCATTCCTTTCTCGATCTTTCGTCTGCCCAGAATATCCTATCTAGTCTGTTCTGAGCGTCAGTAGTGTAAGAATAGTAGAAAGAGCTATCTATCACAGCTTTGTTGTGCAAGTATTCCAATGCAGCGTTAGCGTCCCCACCACTAATTTCTGCCACACGAATCCTATCTAGAATGTTATACAAGTCCCTTTTAATGAAGCCAACATTTTGATAGCCGTTCGCTTCAGACTTAAATACATCCATGATTTCTTTAGTGCGTACTCCAGATCCACGCAACGACAGGGCTTTACTAAGCTGTGCGGCATTAACTTTCCTGTGAGACCGTAGGTGGGGTACGCAGAACTGTGATACTAATGCGTGACTATGACAAAGCACTATTTTAGTCACCTTGTAACAAGACAATTCCGGTTTCCATAGTATTCTCATATGCGCATCACACTCACATCTAGTCACAATCCTGTGTCCCTTCTTTCTACCGACCATCTCTATATACTGGATTAGCCGTGTACCTTGGTTTGAACAGGTAAACAACCTATACAACATAACGCCATCTTTAATCCCCTTAGTGTTCTTCCTAACGCTAAAACCTTTAGCCCGAGCGTAGACGTTGTAAAAACCATACGCTTCGTCATCGCTCCGAAAACTCAGTTGCATGAAGTCCTCAGCAGTCAAGTCTTGCATTGAATCAACTGTATCGTAAAGTCTTTTCATCTTACCTAAATTTTAAATAAACAAGTTTTAATTATTTACTTGCCGCCAATTTTTTTAATTATTTGATAGCTAGAAAATTTTAAATATCTTTATTATAAATTTTTCTTTATATATTTTTGTGTTATAAAAAATTGTTTTTATTGTTTTTGTGGTATATAAAATTATTCTGAAATATATATATATATATATATATATATATATATATATATATATATATATATATATATATATATATATATATATATATATATATACTAGGGAATGCCCCGTACCTGAAGGTACTTGGGCTAAAATGAATTTAAAAAATTATAATAGATTGTGTAAAATTCATAATTGAATTATATTATTAAAGAAGGACAAATCATTCTATTTTTTAAAGAAATTAGCTAAATAAAATGATAAAAATTATATCAAAACATATAATTGGAGATTATAAGCATCAAGACATGTAAAGAATGTTGAAATATCCCAAACTTTCTTCAAAAAGATGTTAGACTCATCCCTTAATCCATCTTGAATTGAATTATTCATAATATGTAAACATCTAAATGCTTAAAGAATTGACCTACATTTGATCAATTTTCCGCCTGAACAACTTCTAACCTCTTGCGTAGTAGTGCAAAGTACTTCCTATCCAAGTTGACTCAAGATTTGATATACCAAGAACCTGGTCGGAAGTTGTCCGATCAGTAGCTGCACCTCATTAAATGCATCTCCCCATCATGTGAATGGACTATTGCTGCTGAATTACTATTGTACTCCCTTGATTCCTGGGACTTAGCAAATCTCGTGTCATAACTGGATAATGACTCAAATATGTGCCAACTCCCATTTTATGCATGGTGAAAGAGCGAAATTCCATTTTAAGATCTTCTGTCAATCCAAATTTAGATTAGTTGTTAGTTCAAACGATTAATAAAATACATGCATAAACATGAACAAAACAGCTTTTTTTGTCAACGTCATCTTTGAAGTTCATCGTTCCTTCGACCATAAAAAAAGTTCACCAGTACTACTAAAGTGTCAATTACTTTACTCAGCTTTTACTTTAATCACCTTTTGTATATCCATATCTTCGTACATATGAACTTATGAACTGAAAATTCACATTTATTTGCAATCAAATCATGTATAAATTTATCTCTCATTGCTAATATCTATATATTCACAAAAAATTCATTTCCACATTTCACCTAAACCTCCCTATCCACCGTCTTTATGATGTAGTGATTGTTGGTACTGGGCTAGCCGTCCGTTCATCCGTTGCAATAAGAGTGAAGCTGAAGCAATTGAGCATCGAACAGAATATTGATTTATCAATTTAGACTGTTGACGAAAAAGTTGAAATTGGTATATAAAAGCATTTTGTTGTTCCTATACTATTTCTAGCTGCTCATATCATATCAGGAAATGTATTCGAGTCTTGAGCATTGGAGTAACTTCTTCCCCAATGGAATGGAAGCATGAAGCTTCTGTTATGTTTTAAACTGTTCCATATTAATTGTTTTATTTTGTGGATATTTGTTGTAAAAATTGTAAGCTGGAGTACTAAAAATCATTTTTTTTGCTCAACTCATAAAGTCTTGTAATTTCTACTATTTTATATAGGCACCAATACATTGTGACCTGTTTCTTCAGATAAGTTTTGGTTAGTTTCAAAGAGTCGTGCTTTTTCTCTCCCTAGTCTTTTCAACAACAAAGGAAACTATATTATAAGGTAATTAATTGCTCTCCACAATTCTTTTCTATTAAGATATCATAAGTGTGATAATTTTAGCTTTTTCAAGTTAATATGTGAATGCAGTTTAACTCAATCGATAGTTGGTCAGGAAAAAAGGCTGAAGAATTAGGAGTTGAAATACCCAGGATTTGCTGCTAGTGAGGTATTATGAAAATTACTCTTCAAAATTTCCTATCATCTAGCATCGGGTTAAAATTGAAAGTGTAATTGGTTATCTAGCAGATAAAACTGAATGTGCCGAAACAGAAGTTGTTGGGCTATTAGGCTCACTTTCTCCATTTGTTACCTTCGTTTTCCCACTTAGCTTATCTTTGCATCTTGACTTATTTCATTAAACCACTCATCTTCCGCAAGTACACTAACACACACATATATATACATACAACATGTTATACATATAGATAGATAAATTAAAGAAAATACATCAAAACTAATACCTATATGGATCTTACAAAAAAGGCAGCTATCGAAGCAAATTTCTAGATAAGTATTGTCCTTGTGAAGCAAAGAAACAAATTCCATATCCAAGTTAAACTGTATAGGAAGAAAACAAATACTCAAACGAATTAAATTAAGCAAAAAATTCACAATTTTACAAACCTGTTGAATGCCAAGTAGGCCCAAAGGCAACGGCCCATCTTCAATACCATCCCAAAAAGTCTGATCTCCCGAAATCCATAAAATTAGCGGAAGAAAAAGAAATTTTTACCCTTCCTGCTCTTTCTAACCTTCCATCTTGAAGAAAATAAGCTGGACGAAACTTTTGTTCATTATTGATCGAATCTTTTATGCATAATTGCGCATTAGGGACTGTATCGTGAATACTCCCTACTGAAGTATAACTTTAAATATGCGAAACAAAAATAATAATTAATTAACAATAAATTGCATTCACCCCAATAAATATGACAGTTAGTACAAATTTACCCTCGATCATAGAGCGTACAGTAAGGACCCTTGCAAGTCAATAGAAAAGCCCATACATCTCTGCCATATAAACAACATACAATCTTTTAGTTAATTATGAAGAACTAAAATGCAATTAAAATTTACAGCTATTATCAGATGCTAATTAGTTTTTATTGCAGATATGAATTGCATTATCAGCTTATTACATTTGGAAAGATATTTTGCACTAAAATTCAACCCAACTGTAATGCATGCCCAATGAAAATAGATTGCAGACATTTTAAAAGTGCATTTGTCAGGTTTGTATAATAATATAGTTAACCATGGTTAAGTTAAGACACAAAGCTTATATAATCTGGACTGCTTTTCTTCCCTGATTCTGGACTATAAGGTAGTGATAAAAGATCTGGATCTACACTTTCTTGTTCGGTGGGCCCGGTTATACAAACCAAATTTTGGCCAAAACTAATATTCTCCGCACAAATCCATCAATATCAGGAACAAACCGCAATGCAAATCCATTATTTAATGTCTTGATCAAAGCTTGTAAGTAACAAACAAACAAAATGCTATCAGTACCTTTTCAAATGTGTAACCTTGATGCATATCTGCAATTCAAAACTAATCCAAAACAAAGTGCACTAAAGTTCCTATTTTATGCAAAATTGCATTGTGTTGTATATTACTCAAGGCAGGGACATTTTCTCCTATTTTATATCCAACTTTTCGGACTATAGAGAAACATCAAAATTACCTAATCTGCAATTTTTGCATAATATAGGGACCTATAGTGCAATACAATCAAATAACACGCAATTACATCTCTGTTTTTACCTTTCAGTTTGATGGAAGTGTCTCTTGGCCATTTGGTCGAACATATATAGCGCGAACAGGTCTTGGGTGTTTGTAATCTCTGTAATATCAAGCTTGTCATCATTTACAATAAACATATAGAACTGATTATACTGACCAGTAATACCTCCATTTCCCGGAATCAATTCAGTTCAAAAACCCTAAGGCAGCTTGATAATCATGGAGCTCTTCCCGTCCATGGAAAATCGTATGGGAGCTCTTTCCAATTTTGCGCTAAACCTTCATCTTCAATCATTATCATTGACACCCTGAAGGGACGGTGTTGTTGAAGGAGAAGGGATGAGAGAGGGCAATTTGCAGCGACCGAAGGACAAATTGAGTGAGGGTTACGTGAGGTGAGAGGTGAACGGAGGTGAGATTAGCGGTGGGTGAGGTTAGGTACGGCGGTGGTAAGATTTTCCCGGTAAGATTAGCGATGAGGTGAGATGTCTCCGGTGTGTTTTGTTTTCTTTTCACCGTGAATGTGTTTTAGAAATAAAAAACAAAATATAGAGTGAGAGAGAGGAGAGAGATTTTGTGGAGAGGTGAGTGGAGTGGAGTGTTTATTTTCAGAATTTCTTTTTAGGTATTGTTATATATAGTAGGGGCAATTTCGACATTTTTTAATTTTTTAAGTATTGAAATGATCTTAACCGTCGGATGTAACATATTTTTGGCTTAAAATCAATCTCAGCCCTTCTTTATACCCCCTTAGAGATATATATATGGATATATATATATAAAATACCTCAATAACAATCTAAAGTTATCCAAAAAAAAAAAAAAACAAGGTTACCGTCAACAATAATTAATAAATTCGACCAACATGTTTAAAAAAAAAAAAAAAAAGACTGGTAAGAACTTAGCACAACGGACATGGCCTTCTATGGGCTTTTGTTATGGACAATTAGTTATACGATTCATAGGCTTTTGTATGGGCTTTATTTCTAAAATTTATGGACTTTCTAAAATATAAGATCCATAATAGTTATAAGATATTATGGAACATTAAATTAGATATTAGCATAGAAAATAGATATTCTAACTAAAATTAATTAGTAATCTTGATAACGTTTATCTCTAATTAAACAATCTTATATATATCAATATTTCAACTATAATATTAAAATTTAGAACATAATTAATTAAAAAAATTATTTTACGCCTATAATAATTTATAATTATATTTAATATATTAAATATAATTGGCCAATAACTTATTTACAAATTTCTTATACCACAATAAAATTATTTCGTACTCTATTTTGTATAAATTCCCCATCAACAACAAATATTAAAAGTAGTAAACAAATTAAAACAATAACTAACTACCACTAATTTAGCAATTAGTTTTCCTTAATCACAAATTACCTAATTTCTGCTATATATTTCGGCCATAACTATAAATTTATTCCACCACATTTCAAATATTTTCTTTTCAATGGTTTATAAGATACGTTTAAAAAATGAAAAGAAAAATATTAGATAAATACAATAACTTAAGCTTTTTGTCTACTATAATCTTTATAATTATATAAAAATCTATATAATAAAGCAGAACCAAAACTAATTTACCCTATTTATCCTCAAACTCCCCCGTTAGTCTCATAATTCCCCCATTTGGCTCAAAATCCCCCCATTCATCTCATAATTTTCCTATTTTACTCATTCTTTTATTTATTATATACACATACGCATGGAAATATCTAATAATATATAATCCTTTTAACCTTCATATAAATAAAATTATAAAAATTCGAATTAACTTTTATATAAATAAAATTTATTCTTTTTTATAAAATTTTATAAAGTACAAAAAAATTTATTATAAAAAAAGTTCAACAAGATATAATATAAAATTAAAAAAAAAACACTTTACATTACAATATTTAAATAATTTTTTATTTCTTTTATTTTCTTTATTTTTAATCTCATTTGAACATGAACATTATGATAATGACAATGGGAACGTGATATCTTTTTTATCTCCTATAATAATAATAATAATTTTTCAATTAATTTTTTTTGTGACATAAAAACTTAATTAGTAGAATATCTTAATCACCACAGATAAATAAAGCCTTATCACCTTTTGGTTAACTTTTTAACGTAAATGGTATATTTCCTTTACATGCATTAGTTTAAATTATAATTAAAATACAAAGATAGTCATTAAAAAAACAAAAAAATGAATGGAAAAGATTGAGCAATGTTTCCCTCGAGGGGTCTAATTTACAAAATGAGACCCCTTTATGCAAAAATATTATAAATTGAAGACCCCTAAAAACATCAAAAAATTGGAGGCCCGAAGCAGTTGCCTCTTCAACCTACCCTCGGGACCGGCCCTGGGCCTTCCCTGTATAATCTACTTACTATATTGATTCATGACTTGAATTGATAATATATTTTTTAGGATTAAGGGACCAAATGTTAAATAGGATTAAATTGAACCTAACCCTCAACCTATTAACCATGACCTCAACTTCTTAACTATTATTTATTTAACCTTAACCCTAACATTGACCTTAAATTTTACCTTAAACTTAATCTTAACCTAAACGTTAATCTTAACCTTAACTTTAACCTTACACCTTAAACCTTAAACCCTAATCTTCATCTTCATCTTAACCTTTACTTTAGTCTTAACGCCTAAACATATATCCTTAAACCTTACATCTTAAACATTAAACCTTAAACCTTAATCTTCATCTTCACCTTAACCGTGACTTTAAACTTAACCCTCAACCCTTAAACCTTTAACCTTAACCCTTAAACCGTAAACCTTAAACCAAAAACCTTAACTTTTACCTTTACCTTCACCTTTATCTTAACTTTAAACTTAACCTTAAGCATAACCTTAACCTTGATGTTGAAACTTAATCTTAACCTTGAACCTTGAACCTTAAATCTTAAACCTTAACCTTAACTTTAACCTTAAATCTGACACCTTAAACCTTAAACCTTAAACCCTAATCTTCATCTTCATTGGAACCTTAAATTTAATCTTAATGCCTAAACATTTATCCGTAAACCTTACATTTTAAACATTAAACCTTAAAACTTAATCTTCATCTTCACCTTAACCTTAACTTTAAACTTAACCCTCAAACCTTTAACCTTAACCCTTAAACCCTAAAACTTAATCCTAAAACCTTAACTTTAACCTTTACCTTCACCTTTATCTTAACTTTAACCTTAACCTTAACCATAAACTTAACCTTGACGTTAATACATAACCTTAACCTTGAGCCTTAAACCTTAAACCTTAACCTTAACGCCAACCATGACCTTGAACCTTAAACCTTTAATCTTAAACCTTAACCTTAACTTTAACCTTAAGTCTTACACCTTAAACCTTAAACCTTAAACCCTAATCTTCATTTTCATTTTAACATTAAATTAATCTTAACGCCTAAACATTTATCCTTAAACCTTACATCTTAAACATTAAACCTTAAACCTTAATCTTCATCTTCGACTTAACCTTAACTTTAAACTTAACCCTTAAACCTTTACACTTAACCCTTAAACCCTAAACCTTAAACCTAAAACCTTAACTTTTACCTTTACCTTCACCTTTATCTTAACTTTAACCTTAACCTTAAAAATAACCTTAACCTTGACGTTAAGACTTAACCTTAACCTTGAGCCTTAAATCTTAAACCTTAACCTTAACTTTAACCATGACCTTAACCTTAAACTTTACCTTAAAACTTTAACTTTAAACCTTAAACTTAACCTTAACCTTAACATTTAACCTTAAACTTTACCTTAAAACTTTAACTTTTAAACCGTAAACTAACATTAACCTTTACTTTAACCTTAACCGTAACCTTACCATTAAACTTAACCTTAAACTAAACCTTAACCTGAACCCTTAATCCATTATCATTTTGCCAGCAAAGCTCGGGCATGGAGAACTCTTATTTTCAGGAATATCTCAAGTTCCTCACTTCTACTAGCAAGTGAGTATTAGTAAATTTTTTATTCTTTTTCCTTCGTCTTTTTCCTCACTAATTAAATGTGAAATCAACATGGAAGAGTTGAAAGGATTTAAGGGTATCAAAGTGAAGAGAGCTACTTATATTCTTGAATTACGTGAAGATTCTCCTAATCCATTCAAGTATGTAAGGTCAATATTTTTCTTTTGTATTGTGATGGATCATGGATGATAGTTTTTGTTGTTTGTTTTTAACAGCTTGACGAGTTGGAAAAAATTGGTAAATTTGCGAAGTAGGTATTACTTTAAACTTAGGTAGTTACTTTTTAACGTTGTATCAGAAATGTTTATTTTTTGAGTGATGTTAAAAAAAGAATCTCTTAATGGTTACAGGTGAAAATTATGATGAATAGGATAGTTGGAGATCTTTTCAGTTTTTTGTAATAATTTCATATGTTTTTTTTATAACCTGGGATATATGAAGTAAGGACAGCCAGAGATCTTTTACTTTTTTGTAATCACTTCATATGTTTTTTGTAACCAATGATATATGAAGTAAGGACAACTAGAAATCTTTTCAGATTTTGTAATAGCTTCATATGTTTTTTGTACACAAGGATATATGAAGTGTTATTGTGATTAATTCATAAAATCACTTCATATATCTGCAGTTTATCCCACAAAGGCCAAAGTGTAAATCTTTAATATTGCCTTTGGGAGGAAAATGCTTTTAATTAAAAAAAATTGTATTATATATGTCTCAAAAGTTTTGATTCAACTATACACGCGGAAGAATTGTTCATCTCAACTGTAAAGAGCTAGATAAAAATTGGAATTTGCACTAAACTGTATCAGTTGAATGTTAATATTATGGTGATAATTTGCAGAAAGGAGGAGATGCAAATGCAGCGGATCATACAAGTCAAACAATACACTAACGTGCAGTTTGAGGTGTAGTTCAAGTTGCTAAGCTTTTAGTACAAGAAGGTGGCATGTAAGATTTGGGTTTGATTGATCAGTGTTTATAATTTTTTTCTAATTTTGGGTGAAATGCTTCATTGGTACATGTATTATGGGAAATGACCAAATATATTGCATCGTTGGTCCCCGTATTCATATTCTTATTGTTAAAATGATAAACCGTTTTAACTGTCTCCGTTTTCAAATTGGAAAATGTACATGGATTAGTGGTCCAACATAAATTGAATAATGTGTTTCATGTAGCACTACTTGAAGAATCAGGTTTCATTATGATGATAACGGATGTTCAAGTGGAGCCAAAATGGGGTTGCGGTTTCATCGTATTGTATTAAGAATGAGGTGAACCGAGGAGTAGTTAAGTGCCAGATGATATGGAGAATTCATAATTGAAAATAATGTTAGGTTTTTCAGTTGGTCATAGTGAATAAGTGATATATTTCAGTTGGTCATTCCACAATAAAAAAATCATAATGTTTCATTAAGTTAGGGATGGCTTATGTTTCACTTTTTTTTTTAATTCATCGTAACTCTATGGGAAATTTTGTGGTTGTTATTCTTTTTTTTTAAATGTGGAATTAGGTGGAAACTCATTAGAGAAAACACAAAAAAGGTCCTCTTTTGATTTGTTTGGATTTTCTTCTTAATTTCTAATTTTACAGTACTTCTAGACATATTTCATGTTATTTAAAATAGCAAATTATATACATTTTGTAAAATGTCACATATATTCGTGGATTTTTTTAAAAGATTCTTAAATAAAATCTGAAAAAATGTAGGATCAAAGGTAAAATACGGTGGTTAAAGAGAATCTTCATGTTCTTCATATATCACTTAAGGATTTGAGAATCGTCAATATTTTTTGTTTTATATGTAAATTTTTTAGCTCAATTCAATCATCGACCTTTCTTATTATTGCATAACTTTTTTTAATCATCGAAGTGCCTTAAGGCACGGGTAATACCTAGTCTATATAATAAAGCAGAATGAAACCTAACTCTCCCTATTTATCCTCAAACTTCCCCATTCGTCTCATAATTCCCCCATTTGGCTCATAATTCCCCCATTCATCTCATTCTCTCATTTATTATATACAAATACACATGACTCAAATATATACACATTACTATATACACATTACTATATACGCATGAAAGTAATTAATAATATATAATCCACTTAACCTTCATATAAATAAAATTATAACAATTCATATTATTTTTTATAAAAATAATATAATTAATAATATATAATTCACTTAACCTTCATATAAATAAAATTATAACAATTCATATTATTTTTCATAAAAATAAAATAATTAATAATATATAATCTACTTAACCTTCATATAAATAAAATTATAAGAATTTATATTATTTTTCATATAAATAAAGTTTATTCCTTTTTAATAAAAGATACAAAATACTAAAAAAAAAATTCAAAATTTATTATAAGAAAAATTTAACTAGATACAATATAAAATTAAAAAAAAATCACTTTACATTACAATATATAAATATATATTTTTTCTTTTATTTTTGATTGTCAAAACATGTATAATTTTTACAGATATTATTTCGACTTTATAAAAATAAATTTTCAAGACAAGAAATATATTGATTCAGCCAATAAAAATTATAGAATACTATAAAGTCAAGATGAAATTCATAGAATTATATATATATATATATATATATATATATATATGTGTCTATCATATATAAAATTAAAATTAATAAACACTTAAAAGATTATTATGAATTAAAATTATTTGATAATTGATCATAATCTATATAATAAAATACTTTTTTAAACGGGTTGGACCCTCAACAAAAAAGACGAGCATGATCGTCTTTGGTCCCTTAATTTATTTCTGCACATTAATTGCATCAATTTTTTTCTAATAAAAACTTAATTGTCCCTTATCCCACTCCATTAGACATATAAAAGTTTCGTATTTGGTCCACGCTGACCGCAAACCTCTAACCTTAACCCAAATTCTTAACCATAACCTAAACCTTAACCTCAACCTCAACCTCAACCTTTGAATTAAACTTAACATCAACCTCTAACTTAAATTTAACCTTAACATTAACCTTAAACTTAACCTTAGCCTTCTCCTTAACCCTAGCCCTCGACCTATCCTTAGACTTAGCGTAAGCCTTAGTCTTAACCTTAACCTTGGCCTTACCTTTAGCCTTAGCCTTATCCTTAGCATTAGCATACTTTTAGTCTTAGCCTTAGCCTTAGCCTTAGTCTTAGCCTTAGCCTTAGCCTTAGCCTTAGCCTTAGCCTTAGACTTAGCCTTAGCCTTAACCTTAGCCTTAACCTTAGCATTAGCCTTAGCCTTAGCCTTAGCCTTAACATTAAACTTATACCTAGCCTTAGTCGTAGCCTTAGTCTTAGTCTTAGACTTAACCATAACCATAAACTTAACATTAACCTTAAACTTAACCTTTAACTCCTTAACCCCTTAACCTTAACCTTAACCTCAACCTCAACTTTTTAACTAATAACCTTAACCATATCCTTAACCCTAACCTAACATTAACGTTGAACTTAACCTTAAACTTAACCTTAAACTTAACCTTAAACTTAAACTTAAACATAAACTTCAACTTACACTTAAACTTAAACTTAAATATAAACTTAAACTTAACCTTATTGTTAACCTTACCCTCACCCTTACCCTTAACCTTAATAATAATATCAACCTCAACTTTAACCTTAAATTTAAACATAACCTTAGATATTACACCTTAAACCTACACCTTAAACTTTAAACCATAAATCTTAATCTTCACCTTCACCTTAACCTTAACCTTAACTTTAAATTTAAACCTTAAAAATTTACCTTAACCTTAAACCTTAAACCTTAAACCTTGAACCTCAAACCTTAACCTTTACCTTAACCTTAAACCTAAAATCTTAAATTTAACTTTCACCTTCACCTTCATCTTTACTTTTTTAACCTTTATCTTAACCTTAAAGTTACAACTTAACTTTAAACTTAATTATAAAATTAATCTTAAATTGAACCATGAACCATAAAGCTTAAAGCTTAAACCTTAAACCTTAACCTTAACTTTAACCATAACCTTAATATTTAACGTTAAACCTTATACCTTATACCTTAAATCTTAAACCTTAAACCTTAAATCTTAAAATTTAAACCTTAACCTTAAATCTTAAACCTTAACCTTAACCTCAACCTCAACCTTAACCTTAAACAACAACTATAACCTTCACCTTCACCTTCATCTTAAATTTTATAACCACTATCTTAACTCTAAAGTTAAAACTTAACCTTAACGTAAATGTTAAAACTTAACTTTTACCTTGAACCTTAGACCTTAAACCTTAAACCTAACCCTTAACTTTAACCATAACCTTAACCTTAAACACTACCTTAAATTTTACCTTTAACCTTAACCTTAACCTTTATCTTAACCTTAACCAAATAAATATTTATAGCGTTAATATCCGACCTTAAACCTTATATCTTATTAAACCTTAACCTTGAACCTTAAAATTTACATCTTAAACCTTAACTCTAACCATAACCTTAAAATTAACCTTAACCTTGACCTAAACCTTAACCTTATTCTTAAACTTAACCTTAACCTTAATCTTAACCTTGACTTCACCCATCAAACCTGCGTTCGATTCCCGTCAATGGAAAAAAAATCTTGAGTGTCTTCAGATATATGTATGTTGACACAATGATACTTTGTAGAGTTGTGAGATTTATGCACGTATATTGAAAACTCGAGATTATATGATTCACACATTTAGATTATGAAACTTTTTGATTATTTTCGTATTTTAATCTATTTATTAGTTGTTTAAATTGTACATGGATTTATGGTGCATTTGAATTTAATAACCAATTTTTTTATCTCACTTTCGTATTCATTCTATCTATTATTTCGGTTTTTACATATTCAAGACAAAATATCATCATATCTTTTAAACATTTTCTATGCTAAAACTGAAAGTAGACATGTAACTCAATTTTTATGTTTTGAAGTGCCTTAAGGCACGAGCTATACCTAGTCTATATAATAAAGCAGAACCAAAACTAATTTACCCTATTTATCCTCAATCTTCCCCGTTAGTCTCATAATCCCCCCATTTAGCTCATAATCCCCCCATTCATCTCATAATTTCCTTATTATTCTCTTTTATTTTCATTTTACATATCCTATAATCGTTCGAAAAAAAAACTTTTACCCATAAATCCCCAATCAAAATGTAGTATCATAGAACAAAAATATATTATTAAATTTTACATTTTTAAAAATATATTTAAAAAAAAATTTACATTTGTACAAGAATACGTTATACATGTTGGATTTAATAAAAAAATTATAAAAATATAAAAACAAATGAAATTTACGTGGGTTTAAGAAAAAAGTTGTAAAAAAAGAAAATACAAATAATTTAGTAAACAATAAAATATTTTATAATTATATTTTGATATAAAAATATTAAAATAATTAATAATTAAATAATTAAAATACTACTAAAACTAATAATTACTATTTATGGCATTTAGTATATCTATATTTTTATTATAAAATCGTAAAATCCTATTTATTTTTTGTTAATAAACTAAAAAAAGAATCTGAATAATTTAATTAGTAATCGTACTACTATTTGAGTAGTTTGTAGATAATATTTTCCATTTCGAATACTCACTTTTAAAAAAATATAGCATACAAATATTTACATATAATTTTTTCTGTTCATAGTTATTTTTTACAGGCTAAAACAAAAAATACAATGGACACACTCGAAATGCTAACTAAGACTATAACAAATTCATACGATGAATATGGTGAAATCGATAATATAACCCTTTTATGGACTGAATTCACTGACGAACCAATGAATTGAACTATATATGTGCTTGATCACATTAAACGAAAGGAAGAAATTTATTATTCCTTTAGGAGTAGTACAAACGTTCCTTTAGATCTGCCCTCCTTGCTATATGTCATAGTTGCCACGCTTCCTCAAGATTGGCCAATAGCAAATATTCTAGCTTTACTAAAAAAATATGGATAAACTAGAAGATTTGAAAGTTTTACTTGATGATATTGAGTTTAAGATGCTAGCAGATTTAACCATTGCTAACATGGAGCAGGGTACCTTATGTTCGAATGGTCATTAAATATCAATGTAATAGGTTTTTGGGAGTGGATTTTAATAACTTAGTCTAGATTCGACAATAAATTTATGGTATTGATTTGCTACTTTTTCATGAATAATCGTTTTTAGGGAGTCATTTGTAATAAATTGTTCTTGATTCGATAATAATTGTATTGTATTGGAGAGCTACTTTTTTATGTACTGAAATAAATTAGTTGAACTTATTAAAATTATACTTACGTGTGTCGTATTTCAGTATGTGTATTACTAGATTAATTGTTTCATTTGTATAACATGTAATATAGATTTATCGTTTTATTTACCAAATGTTAATAAATCCTCATATTTTCAGATCATTGTACTATCAAATGATGAGCGTATCGAATAACATAAACAAGGTCTAAAAAATGAGTGCATCCCAAGTCCAATCGAATGCAAAAGTTCGCAGACCTCAAGTAAGCCTATAATTTCACTTTATGATCGAATACATGTATTTCTTCTTGATATTGAACAAACAACACCTAATATTATATACTCTGAAGTTTCAAAATAATGTTTATTATAAGTAAACACACAACACGAATGTCATTATATTGTAACTAATACATAATTGATATTATTATACAGGTTTCGTAGAAAAATAAAAGAATCGAAATGACTATCTACACAACTCGCGCAATAAACCGTGCTCCAATTTTGAAACAAAATCCACAACTCATGAATTGGAACTTGGTTGTGGAAAATCGATTAATAAGAGAACATTTACAACTTCAAAGGAAAGCGAAAGATAGGGATGCAGATATAAACGTTGATCGACTTAATAGTGCACAAAGGCGCGCATACGATAAGATTGTTGATTCCATGTTTAAAAGTAAAGGTGTAACTTTCTTCTTGAATGGAGGTGCTGGAACTGGAAAAACCTTTTTATACAATACGATATCAACAAAATGTCGGAGTTTAGATTATTTTGTGATTAATGTAGCTTCGTCAGGAATCGCATCTTTGTTATTGATTGGAGGTCGAACTGCACATTCCACATTCTCGATACCACTGAATATTGTGGAAGATTCAATTTGTCATATATCTAAACAATCCCTCCAGGCTGAGTTGATACGAAAAACAATTCTCATAATTTGTGATGAAGTTCCGATGCAACATCGAAATTGTGTTGAGGCTGTTAATCGAACGTTACAAGATATACATAAAAATGAGAAGCCATTCGGGGGCATCACTGTTGTTCTCGGAGGTATTTCCGATTTTTTTTACCATTTGTACCAAAAGGTGTACGTGAACAAATAGTCAGAGCCTCATTAAGACGTTCTATACTTTGGAGAAAAATTCACGTGCTTACATTAGATGTTAATATGCGTCTCAACGACTCAATTAGCGGGAACTCTGATTTTGCCGACTTCCTACTAAAGGTAATTTGAATGGCTCTAAATTTTGTTATAAATTTTTTTTTATACTCATAAATTTAAGTGTTTGTTAATCATTCTAGATTGGCTCTAACTCAGAAAAATTAATGGAGATCCCAACAACAATGTGCAAGTGCACAAATTTTAACAATTTGATATCAACTACATATCCTAACTTGCATGACCTTGAAACTGTAACTAACATAAATCTCAATGAACGCACTATACTATCCGCGAGAAATGATGATGTTAGTGAGATCAACAATCTTGCACTTAAGATTTTTCCTGGAATACAGAAGACATATCTAGCAGCTGATAAGATGGTTGAAGAGGATCAAGTAGATAAATCTATCACATCTCGATATCCAAATGAGTATTTAAACTCACTGAATCCAAGTGGGTTACCTCCGCTCAAATTGGAATTAAAAGTGGGTGCTCCTATCATGTTGTTAAGAAATATTGCACCGAAGGATGGATTGTGTAATGGCACGCGGTTAATGGTTGTCAGATGTTCAACACGTGTTATTGAAGCCCGCATTTTAAATGGAGATAAATCCGGTAATTTGGTATTCATTCCAAGAATATCATTGGCACCTTCTGACTCGGAAATACCCTTTGTGATGACAAGGAGATAATTTCCTGTGCATTTGGCCTATGCCATGACCATCAATAAATCACAAGGTCAATCTGTGAAATTCGTTGGGATCGATTTGCGAACACCAGTATTTAGTCATGGACAATTGTTTGTTGCATTATCAAGATGTACGAGTTATGATCGCATAAGTGTACTTCTTCCCGATGGTGAACAAACAACAACTAATATTGTATATCCTGGAGTTTTAATATAATGTTTATTATAAGTAAGCACACAAGACGAATGACCATATATGTATTTTCGATTCCGATTCTTTTTAATTTTTTTCGTATTTCAACTTCTTTATTAGTTGTTTGATAAATTATACACATATTTATGTTCATTTGAATTTTATAACAATTTTTTTATAATTTCTAAATAGCACACTATCTATAATTTCAGTTTTTACATATTCAATACCAAAAATCATTCTAATTTTTAAACATTTCCTATGTAACAATAGTAAATGCACAAGTAACTGGAATATTATTTTTTGGAGTGCCTTCAGGCACGGGCTATACCTAGTACCTTAAATATCAAGAATATTATTAATGTTCAACACTAAAAAATTTACCTTACACTAAAAATTATATCATACCAAATTAATAATATTTCCATATTTAAAACAACATTAACTAACTACCACTAATTTAGCATTTAGTTTTCCTTAATCACAATTTACCTAATTTTTCCTATATATTTCGGCCATAACTACAAATTTATTCTCCCACCATTATTATATATTCTTTTCAATGGTTTATAAGATCCGTTTAAAAAATGTAAAAAAAAAAGGACATTAATTTAAACATTAGTTAAATACCATAATTTAACTTAATCTTTATAATTATATAAAAATACCTTAAATATCAATAACATTACTAAAGTAAAACACTAAACAATTTACCTTAATTGAAAAATATATCCTACCTTACATTTCGTTAAAAAGTAACAATCAAAATTTAGGAAAAACAAACCTAGCTAAAATCTAGGTTAACAAGAATAAATATTAAGCTAGTTTAATAAATAAAAATTAAATAAATAAACACTAACCACCTTATTTGCTAAATAAAACGTGATGAGCTTGGAGATCCTTCACAAATGTATGTAAAAAGTAATGCAAACTAATTACATATTTATAGTCAAATTTTTGAAACAAATAGGTAGTTGAAAATGATATTAATTTGATAATTAATTTTTCTACCAACCTCAACAACTAAATTAATGTCCAAAAATCACAAAAAATATAAAAAATAGATATATACAAAATAAATATATACTACATAATATTTGGAATTAAAATTAATTAGTGAAAAAAAAATATATATTTATAATTTATATAATTTATTAACAATATTCTATTCAAATCACTTAATTTACAAATTCTAAATTCTTGTATACAAATAATAATTATTAAAACGGATTAAATTTCAACCAATCAAAAACATCCACATGTAATTTTTATGAATACACACTTCCTCCTTTTCGAACCAATAAAAAAAAACAAGTGTCCGGCTTTATGAGTTATACCATACACTAAAACTAATTCAGTCAACTTTTTCTTACTTTATTGACCGGCCATTCAAGTAATGCCACGTGCCGGTCTTATGAATACTTACCCCCTCCAATTCTACCGGTGGGCATTTAAGACTTATAGGTAAAAATGACCTATATGCAGTATACACTTGGCGTAATCTTCTCTCTCTGGCTGACACGTGGCAACATCCGAATGACCCATGAGTCATAATCAGCAGCCGTTATTGTATTGAATAATAATCCGTCATCAGATGTAGAGTAATTTAATCTACTTGGTGGGAGAGCTTATTCAGTACAATAAACATTTCTTTATATATAATTATGAATTGACGGTGGTACCCTTTTTAGGGACCAAAATGCAATTAGGGTTATATCTTTTCATAAAAAGGTATATATGGTCATTAAAGTATGCTGACTTTTCGTATTTGACCTATAACTTTTCATAAATTCACAAATGGAATTAGTTTTCCAGTAGAGTATATTTCATAAAAGCTGACTTGTCAAATACATGTGGCATACGGAAGTTAATGTATTTATACTGATGTTTATACGATAGTGTATTATGTATTTTTAATTTTTTTTTTGTATCTTTTATTATTATATTATACACGTTTTACACTTTTTTCTTATTCCTTATCCTTTACCACGTGCTTCCCTCCCTCAAACTCTCTCAACAACAAAGCTTCGTCTTCCTCACTACGCCAATGCCATAGCCTCCATCTTTTCTACTCACTACGCCTTGAACCACATCTTCTTCAACTACACTCATCGATCAAAGTGAAGAGGCGCCGTGAGTCCGTAACATAGCAGGAAGAAATCGGTGTTTGTAAGATAAAATGGGAAGGACTCGTGTGAAGAAAAGGTAATATTGTTACTCTAAGCTTCCATTTTAATAAAATGGGTAATAGATTATTAGTTGTCCTTCCCATAGGTATGAAGGTTTAAGAAGTGATTTTGGGTTTCATTCGTTTTCATTCGTTTTAGTTTGTGTGTTTGTGTTTATTTGTGAAATTCACAAGCGTATTGGTTTTTCAAAGTGTTCTAGGGCTTGTATCTGTTGGTATTTTACTGTTTTGTTCGAAAAACTTATGGTCCCCTCCTTTTGTTCGATTTTGTGGTCCCTTGCTACATCTTGGACCACAATTTGTTTTTTAAGGAAAAGGGATTTTTTGGACCTTATAACGCATGAATTTTTTTTATATTTATGGTATTTCCTGTGCTTGTTATTTCCAACCTTAAATTCATGACTCTTTAAAATTTTGGGGTTATACTCTTAATTTGAATGTAAAAATGATATGTGCCCGGATGGTCATTTGTTCAGAGGGGGAGTATTAGGCAGTAGTAGTATTTTTGCTAGTTTAAAAAGGTATAGTATCCGGTTAGCAATCATTTTGAATCAAATGAATACTAACTGATTGTAATGTAATTTAATGCCCATTTTGAGATGAGCATATTCTCCCACCATTATTATATATTCTTTTCAATGGTTTATAAGATCCGTTTAAAAAATGTAAAAAAAAAGGACATTAATTTAAACATTAGTTAAATACCATAATTTAACTTAATCTTTAAAATTATATAAAAATACCTTAAATATCAATAACATTACTAAAGTAAAACACTAAACAATTTACCTTAATTGAAAAATATATCCTACCTTACATTTCGTTAAAAAGTAACAATCAAAATTTAGGAAAAACAAACCTAGCTAAAATCTAGGTTAACAAGAATAAATATTAAGCTAGTTTAATAAATAGAAATTAAATAAATAAACACTAACCACCTTATTTGCTAAATAAAACGTGATGAGCTTGGAGATCCTTCACAAATGTATGTAAAAAGTAATGCAAACTAATTACATATTTATAGTCAAATTTTTGAAACAAATAGGTAGTTGAAAATGATATTAATTTGATAATTAATTTTTCTACCAACCTCAACAACTAAATTAATGTCCAAAAATCACAAAAAATATAAAAAATAGATATATACAAAATAAATATATACTACATAATATTTGGAATTAAAATTAATTAGTGAAAAAAATATATATATTTATAATTTATATAATTTATTAACAATATTCTATTCAAATCACTTAATTTACAAATTCTAAATTCTTGTATACAAATAATAATTATTAAAACGGATTAAATTTCAACCAATCAAAAACATCCACATGTAATTTTTATGAATACACACTTCCTCCTTTTCGAACCAATAAAAAAAAACAAGTGTCCGGCTTTATGAGTTATACCATACACTAAAACTAATTCAGTCAACTTTTTCTTACTTTATTGACCGGCCATTCAAGTAATGCCACGTGCCGGTCTTATGAATACTTACCCCCTCCAATTCTACCGGTGGGCATTTAAGACTTATAGGTAAAAATGACCTATATGCAGTATACACTTGGCGTAATCTTCTCTCTCTGGCTGACACGTGGCAACATCCGAATGACCCATGAGTCATAATCAGCAGCCGTTATTGTATTGAATAATAATCCGTCATCAGATGTAGAGTAATTTAATCTACTTGGTGGGAGAGCTTATTCAGTACAATAAACATTTCTTTATATATAATTATGAATTGACGGTGGTACCCTTTTTAGGGACCAAAATGCAATTAGGGTTATATCTTTTCATAAAAAGGTATATATGGTCATTAAAGTATGCTGACTTTTCGTATTTGACCTATAACTTTTCATAAATTCACAAATGGAATTAGTTTTCCAGTAGAGTATATTTCATAAAAGCTGACTTGTCAAATACATGTGGCATACGGAAGTTAATGTATTTATACTGATGTTTATACGATAGTGTATTATGTATTTTTAATTTTTTTTTTTGTATCTTTTATTATTATATTATACACGTTTTACACTTTTTTCTTATTCCTTATCCTTTACCACGTGCTTCCCTCCCTCAAACTCTCTCAACAACAAAGCTTCGTCTTCCTCACTACGCCAATGCCATAGCCTCCATCTTTTCTACTCACTACGCCTTGAACCACATCTTCTTCAACTACACTCATCGATCAAAGTGAAGAGGCGCCGTGAGTCCGTAACATAGCAGGAAGAAATCGGTGTTTGTAAGAAAAAATGGGAAGGACTCGTGTGAAGAAAAGGTAATATTGTTACTCTAAGCTTCCATTTTAATAAAATGGGTAATAGATTATTAGTTGTCCTTCCCATAGGTATGAAGGTTTAAGAAGTGATTTTGGGTTTCATTCGTTTTCATTCGTTTTAGTTTGTGTGTTTGTGTTTATTTGTGAAATTCACAAGCGTATTGGTTTTTCAAAGTGTTCTAGGGCTTGTATCTGTTGGTATTTTACTGTTTTGTTCGAAAAACTTATGGTCCCCTCCTTTTGTTCGATTTTGTGGTCCCCTGCTACATCTTGGACCACAATTTGTTTTTTAAGGAAAAGGGATTTTTTGGACCTTATAACGCATGAATTTTTTTTATATTTATGGTATTTCCTGTGCTTGTTATTTCCAACCTTAAATTCACGACTCTTTAAAATTTTGGGGTTATACTCTTAATTTGAATGTAAAAATGATATGTGCCCGGATGGTCATTTGTTCAGAGGGGGAGTATTAGGCAGTAGTAGTATTTTTGCTAGTTTAAAAAGGTATAGTATCCGGTTAGCAATCATTTTGAATCAAATGAATACTAACTGATTGTAATGTAATTTAATGCCCATTTTGAGATGAGCATATTTGTTTTCAATCTATGTTCTATTCCTGTTCTTCTTCCACCAATTCAAGTAAACCGTTTACATCTCCTTTAACCGCAGCTTCATATAGTATTTTCTCCATCTCTCTTTCTTTTATCTCTCACATTTCATTGTTTGATGCCTTTAATAGACTCTGAAAATTACTACAAATTAATTGTTGACTTGGCTATTCTTTCTTTTACGTGGGTTGACTAAACTTGACATTTTATTGCTTCATGTTACTGGAGTACTATTTTTTAACTATGACTTGAATGTTACCACTTACGGTTAATTAAAATTGAGGGATTTCAATTACTCTAGGTGAATTTCCATCTGTATCAGTTAATGAATTAAATTCGAAAGCACACTCTATATATATATAAAGACACCATCACCATGTTATCACTTCTAGTTCTGGAACACTTTTATCAGTTTATGATTTTATGATTTTTATCTATGTTCGCTGTGAGAGTTGACCAAGTCAAAAAATTTAAACTGCTTCAATTATATGAAAGCTACTATGTACCTAACTAATAAAGACTTCTGCTATAACGATAACGAGGAGGAAATGCTCAGGAAATTATTTTTAGTGTTGATAAATCTTTTATCTCATGTAGGTGTCCGGAGTACTATACTGGGATGCCTAAGAAAGCACGTTCCAGCTTCGCGTGTTACTTGTAAGTGAACGGTGAATTTTCCATCATTTTTTGGTGTTTAGTTATGTGTATAGAATAGATTAGTAATGGGTTGTGACGTTAAATTTCAGGGAAGTTGTTAGTGAGAAAAGAAAAAAATCTTACAGTAAAGAAACACGTGACCAATTTGTTATTGATCTTAACAAAGAATTCAATCTTTTGCCTACTGAAGAAAAGTTGATGTATGAAGAGATGGCGGCAAACGATCTTCTGAAGTATTATTCTGAAATAGCTTTGATAACTAAAAAAAATGTAAGATAATGTCACAAATTTTTTTAATTTTTTTAGATTTAAGGACTATATTCGTATTAATAATGTAATCTTGTTTAATTTTTTCTTTTGTAGCTGAAGATTGCGACTCGATCATCTATCAACACTATAAAAACTCTTAACGATAGTCTATCGGAGGAACAAATTGACGCGGTGAAGCGAGTGGGTTTTGGTTCGCTATTGGATATTGATTTAGGTAATCTCAAGCATTCGGTTTGCATGTGGGTGGCTGAGTGTTTTGACCCCACAAGTAACTCATTTGATTTTCATGGCATCAAGTATCCATTTAATGCTAACGACGTGGAGGCTATCATTGGGCTAAGGAATGCCGGTGATATTATTGTCCTAGACGAAACAAAAGATAGGGAATATTTGAATTTGAGGGCAAGTTATGGAAATAGCGATGTTATAACTATGAAGAAACTTTTGGTGAGGTTGGAGGCGAATAATTCAGCAGATGATGACTTCTTAAGGACTTATTTGATGATTATGTTTGGTTACTTCTTGTTTCCCAACACTGATGGTGGAATAAAAGCCTATTATTTGCAACCATTAAAGGACATCGACTCCATTGCCAATTTTAATTGGGCTCAACTTGTTTTCAAATTATTGAGATCGGGAATTATGGAGTATAACAGTCGTAGGAAACAATTTGAGAGATATGATAGTGACGCAAAGCCTAAAAGCCTATCTTTTCGTGGATGCATCTACTTGTTGATGGTGAGTGTAAGTAAAAATATTGTTATTTTTTTTAATAAAAAGGATAGGTTTTCTAACGGTAATAAAATGTATTTATTTTAATATAATTTTTTTTATATCATTTACACATTTTTTTTATTTTTCAGATACTCTTTCTAGATCAAATTAATGGGCCCAAAGACTTCAACAGAGAACACCATGATCTACCATCCATCAAGTATTGGAGCGTCGCTAAAATTCAGTCGAAATTTAGGAGAGTGGGTGGTTGTTTCCGATACAAGGAAACTTGTAATGTAATTCCTCGGATAGTAGATTACCCAAATGAATTGAACAACAATGAAGGAAGCTCGCAATTCATTGAGAAGAAGGAGCTACAAGAGACCAATGAAAGGATCAACAAAATTGAAAAAAACGTGTCTAGGGTTGCAGAGTTTATTGCGGAGCGTGAATGCGGGAAAGATAATGATCCGGTAGATAGTCTGAAAAAACTTAATGATAAAGTGGACGAGTTGCAAGCTTTGTTGATTGGTAAATCTCAAAAAGAGCCCCCTGTGCAAGTTTGTGGTGATAAAGAAGAAAGATCAGTACCCTCTTTGGACATCAACAAATCAGTCCATGTGCTTTCGGACGATGAAGTGGTTGATAACAATTTTGTCATGTACGAGCATATGTATTGCGATACAAAGATTTTAAAAAACGAGGACCCCTCCTTACACAGTTATATGCTTCTTGGTCCCAATGAGTAAGTGTTACTTGTGTTTTCTTTATTTTATAGTGTTTTTTTTATTCCTTTTTGTTTTTATGACAGGGAGAGAGTTGTTGACTATATGGTTGGCCATGTTACGCGAGGGCAAATGAGGAGGTTGATAACCAAGGGGAGTATGATCGACGAAGAGGTTAGTTATATGTATGAATTTTCGTTATATAAATAAATGTAATAAAATTTTACTTTGTTGTTCATTTTCGCAGATAATATTTGCCATGGCTTATGCTTTAAATTATGACTCGAAGCTTTATGGACAAAGAAAGTATTATTGCCCTACTTCAATTTGGGTAAGTAATCTGAACAATTAGAAGTGTAGTTATTTTTTTACTTTACGGTATACGTAATTTATTTGGAATGTTTTTGACTTTGTGTTTAAGCAAATGGCACAACGAGAAGACGAAGACCTGGAGTTTAGAACAAATTTTTGGATAAATAACCAATTCGACGGGGATTTCAAGAAAATAAAACAGGTTATATTTTAATTTCTTGAAATTTGTTAGTTTTTTCATTTGGCATTTTATTGTTAACTCGCTACTGTTCAATATATTTTCCAGATTTTTGTTCCCTACAACAAAAACTTCCACTGCGGTTTGGTAATTATAGATTTTCACTTTCGAACGGTTTATAGGTGTGATACGTTAAGGCATTACATCAGGGCTGGGATATTTAAATATGAATTGAAGAAAACGGTAATATTTTTACTCTAGTGTTTAAAATGAATTTTTTTCTTGCGTTATTAATACGGTTTTCTGGTTTTTTTTTTAACAGTTAGCAGTTCTTCATGACCAATTCTCTCTCCATCCCTCGTACACCGAAAATATAACGTTATTCCCCGATGAAGTACCCAATTGGATCCCAGGTCAATCAGCAACTAGTAATGACTGTGGAGTTTACGTTTGCGAGATGATGAGAATTCGTAACGAAACAAGGGAATGGACAGATGATCTGTCTGCTAGTAAACGCTTTTTTATTGGAAGTTTTCTTTGGCGTCATGAGATCAATTGGATCAACACACATGAATGTGTTGCTGTGTATGGCTAAAGATTATGGTAGTTTGGTATTTTGTAATAATATTTGGACGGAAGGACCTATCTGTTTTGTGTTTTGGTATGGATTAATTCGCCTAACTAGGTTTATTGTCTTTAGAAGAAAAGTTATTTCATTAAGTTGGGCGGTGTCTAGCACTCACTGTATGTTTTAAATATTTAAGCAAGTTTTTGAGTTACCTTCTTTATCCTTACGTAAATAATCTAAACATGCCAAGTAGCTAATATGGTAATTTAGTATACTCCCGTGGAAGGAAGAAGGATAGCCGGGAGAGTGGAGAATGAAGAAGACAACAAATGTGATTTAGGGTTGAGTAGGGAATAACCTCGCTTTTATTTACTACGATTAATGGACCGGGCAACTCCTTATGGACATTAGTTGGAGTTGGCAATGGGCTTTGTCTTCAAAACTAATTCACAAAAACGTTAATGGGTTGTGGTTAATAAGGAATACCATATAAGTAACCAATTAGTTTATCTTTAATTATATATGTCATGTTATTATTTTTAATTTTTAAATTAAGCTCTTAGGATTCATGTAATAATTAAAAAAGGAGTTGCATAAAAAAAAAGAATTAAAAAAATGTGGATCATCTTACACCTCAAGTTATTATTATATTTTAAATCATGTGTATGTAAATTTAAACAGTAAATTGATTAAAGAATTAAAAAAATTAAAAAATGAAAACAAAAAGAATTATTTTCAAAAATATAATAATTTAATTAATTGGATAAAAACATTAAATCATAAATTATCAAATAATTTTTATATACTTACTTAATTTGCTTATTGCATTATACATTATAATGTAAATATTAATGTGTTAATTTATAAATACTTTATGAAAAATAGAAAATGAAATAATAAATGAACAAAAGTTGTGTGTATGCATATATTTCGGAAAAAAAAATAAAGGGTAAAGGCGTAGGATTGAGCTTACCCCATGGGGTTGTCACTACAAATGTTCGCAAATTGGTTCGCATCTACGTGACATTATGATTCATATAGCTCATGTGGATAAGAACAGATCTTTATTGAGACTCAAAAATTGCTGAACAAATCTTTCTTTATCTCACACGTCCCAATCATGCTTTGCTGAATCTTTCAGATGTGGGACCCGTGCCACTACAATACAAAACAAATGGTAAGGTTTTTTTGTCTTTTTCGTTTATGAATCCGTTGATTCAAAATGCGGATTTCTTTCATAATTTCTATTTTTAAATTTCTAATCAAAAATTCGAAAGCCTTTTTTTTTCCATTTTCCTAATCTAAATAACAATTAATTAATTAATTGAAAAACCGCTTTTTTTTATTAACCATAAATACATCTAAAGTTATTAAATGTCGTATTAACCATTTTTTTACATTTAAATTTATTTATTATCTTAAATGTCTATAAAATCTATACGGTCAACAACACCCTTCGGACACATCAAATCCACCATAATATTACCATGTCAAGAGGCGATAACGATTGGCAAAATAAGTCACCAAAAGTCCATGACTACTCTACAAGTAGGGCTGAGCAAAACAAAACCGAAAAACCGAACCGACCCCTAAAACCGAAAAAACCGAACCGAATAAAACCGAAAACCGAGAAAACCGTTCGGTTCGGTAAAAACTTATTAAAAAACCGAAAAATTCGGTTCGGTTCGGTTCGGTTTTTTTATACTAAACCGAACCGAAAAACCGTTAATGCACCGAACCAACTTTTGTAACCGTAGAATAGGATCATCCGCTGCATTTTGATAATGTTATTTTATTATTTTAAATTTTCTTTTATAGAAAAAACATCAATTTTTCTTGTGATTAGTAATGATTTAATTTTATTGGTGTGGAAATGATAATAAAAAATTTAATAATACAAAACTTTTAAAAGAAATATATGGAAATATAATTAACATGTTTCTGTTGTTTTCTTTTCTTTTTTTTTTTTTTTCCATTGAAATCAAAAAAAATTTACAGATTGTAATACAAATACATTGGAATTATACTACTAGTGTCTATTTCAAACAACCATTGATCTATTATTCCTGTTTTCCTAATCTCTTTTGAAGCTCCATCAGCCAGTTTATTATGTTCTCTTGTGATATGGTTGAGTCTCCACTCCGGGTTTCTTTTTAACATATTCCAAATAACTTCAATTAACGGGTGATATCTCCATTCTGTTTTCCGTAATTTAAATATTTCTTGTATTGATTCCAAATTGTCAGAGTAATAATTAACTTTTTTGAGGTTGTGTTCTTCCGAAAATTTCATAGCTTGTATTATTGCCCATATTTCACCTTCCTTTGCGCTCCTTACTTTTTTCCTTGTACTTATTGTATGAATAATATTTCCGTCATGTTTGACCCCGATGGATGCTATTCCAGCGTCTTCTCCAATATTCGTGAAGGATACATCATTGAACCAACTAATGTCTGCTGTAATGGTATTTTTATTTTTTATTATGCTTTTGTTAGATGAAACTGTTTCTTTCTCGCCTTCCTTGATCATATCCGTATTTATTGACTTTTTATTTGATACGTACAACTTTTCTATTATACGCTTTGAGTTATCTATAATTTCATGTATGTTCCACTTTTTGAATTCATGGAAACCTTTCATACGTGCTTTCCAAATGCTCCAGAGTATTGATATCAATATGCTTGCTAGTTCTTTTTTGTTCCATTTGTTTGAATATTCTGTGATAGTATTAGTAAACCATTCCTTGAATGACATTTTCTCCTCCATATTTATTTTTAGTTGAAGCGTTGATTCTGACCACACAGCTGCACTAAAAGGGAATTGTAGGAATAAATGTTCGATCGATTCTTCGCCATTTTCACACCATTCGCATGTTACATTTTGGATGCATTTCTTCTTTTTCAGGTTCTTCTTAGTAGGTAAAGCATTTCTAATTAGCTTCCAAGCAAAATTTTTCATCCTAGTAGGGACATTATTTAACCAAATGATATTCCACAATGATGATTTTCCTTCTTCCCTTTCCTTGGTTGAACTACTTGCTTCATTATTGATCTCTTCGTTAACTAAAAGGTGATACCCTGATTTAGTTGTATACCCTCCGTCTTTTGTATGAGGCCATATAATTTTATCTTCTTTTTGAATATTTATTAATTGATTATTATTAATTTCTATAACCTCTCTTTCACTGCATATAATATTGAGCAAGTTATTATTCCATCCCGAGTAACCGTTATTAAATAATTCTGCAACCTTGTTAATTGGGATCCATTCACATTTGTCCAATTTCATTCCCGGACCAATCCAACTATCTTCCCACACATTCGCTGAGAGACCGTTACCAATTTGCCAGCAGCATTCTTTTTTCAAAAATCCTAGACCCTTCATTATACTTGCCCAGCTCCACGACCTATTTTGTTTAAGTCTTGCATTCCACATATCTTCTTTTGGATGATAGATGCCTTTATATACTTGCGCAATTAATGAATCTGGATTGTTAATTAGCCTCCAAGCTTGCTTTGCCAGCATAGCTAGATTCATTTTATGGAAATCACGAAAACCTAGCCCCCCAATTTTTTTTGATCTTGTAATATTCTTCCAAGAAACCCAATGAATTCTTTTCTTGTCTTTCAGGTCCCAATAAAAATTTGATGTAATACTAGACAACTTCTTGCATAAAGATTTTGGAAATTCGAATATCGACATAGCGTAGTTTGGAATGGATTGAAGAACCGCCTTTATTAACATCTCTTTACCACCTTCCGAAAGATATTTTGATGTCCAACTGGCCGCCTTATTTATTAACTTGTCTTTAATATAATTTAAATTTTCGGCTTTGGACCTCTTTAGTGTGAGAGGAATACCTAAGTATTTGCCCAAAGAGTTTGTACTCGAGATTCCTAGTTTATTTTCTAGTCTGGCCTTTACTTTTTCATCTATACCTTTGCTGAATAATACTGAAGATTTATTGTAGTTTACCGCTTGTCCCGAGGCATCACAATATTTTTCCATGATTTCCTTGAATTTTTCCATATTTTCTGAAGTCGCTTCCATGAAGAATAAAGCGTCATCGGCAAATAAAAGATGAGTCAGCGTTGGGCAGTTTCTAGTTATTTTTAGTCCCTTGAAGTTTTCATTATCCGTATATTCTTTGATAAGATAGATAAGAGATTCCGTCATAATACTAAATAAAAGTGGCGATAAAGGGTCCCCTTGTCTTAGTCCTCTTTCCGTTGTGAAATTTTCGAGCCTTTCGCCGTTGATTTTTATCTGCATTTTAACTGTAGATATACACAAATGGACCATCTTCCTTCACTTGTCACAGAACCCCATTTTTTCCAACACCCTCATAAGAAAATCCCAGTCCACTCTATCGTATGCCTTAGCCATGTCTATTTTTATCGCCGCATATCTTTTTTTTGTTCTACTTTTATTATTCAGAAAGTAAGAAACCTCTTGTGCCACTAGGATATTGTCCTGAATACATCTTCCTTTTATGAAAGCTGATTGCGTAGGAGAAACAATAGTGTCCATATACGGTTGGAGTCGATTAGCCAAAATTTTAACAATAATCTTGAAAATAAAATTAATGCATGCTATTGGTCTAAAATCCTTTGGTTCTTCCTGTGTTTCACCTTTCGGAATTAAAGTTATAAGTGTGTCATTGATATCTTCTACGTTACATTTGAAATTGAAAAAATCTTCCACTATTTTTATCACGTCTTTTTTGATAATTTCCCAAAATTCCTGATAGAATTTACCTGTAAGTCCGTCTGGGCCCGGTGCTTTAGCTCCCGACATACTAAAGACAGCTCCTTTTATTTCATCTTCCAAAGGCATTTTTGTCAACTCTTTATTCATTTCTTCTGTGACTTTACAGGGTATAAACTCCGTTATATCCTTCTCAGAATTATCTACTTTTTCTTCTTTTTTGAATAAGTTGACATAATATGTTTGAAATATTCTCTTAATCTCCTCAATTTCTTCATTCCAATCACCGTTTTCATCCTTAATAGCTATTATTCTATTGATATTTCTTCTTATTTTTGTACTATTATGAAAATAAGTAGTATTTTTATCTCCACACTTAATATGCAGATCTCTAGCTCTATCGGCCTAATAGATTTCCTCTTTATTCCAAAGACTATCAATTTCATTTTTAATCGCCTTCACTTTGTCTTGTTCATAATCTTCATTGTGTTTGTCTTGTAGGGCTTCTAATTCTTTTTGTAAATCCATTATTCTTTTTTTTTGAATTAGGGAATGATTTTTTGCTCCACCTTGTTAGAGCACAACAAGTTTTATCTTTTTTGTTTTGAAAGTTCTTGATCGAGTCTCCTTCCTCAGATGTTGTCCATGCATTCTCTATAACTTCATAACACTTTTCATCTTCTAACCATCTTGAGTCAAACATGAAATGTTGTTTCTTTGTCGTGTTTTTTATCTCACGTTGAAAAATTAAGGGTGAGTGATCCGAACCCACCGCTGGGGGTACCTTGATTAGAGAATTTGGGTATAATTCAAGAAATTTTAAATTGCATAACCCTCTATCGAGCTTTTCTCTTACATTTTCTTTCCCCTCCCTATTGTTATTCCATGTGTAGAAGCAGCCTTTTGATTCCAACTCAATTAAACTATTGTCTTTAAAAAAGTTATTAAAGTTAATAATTCTCTTTAAGTTTGCTTGGTTTTTACCTTTTTTCTCCGAGAACTTTGCAACTTCATTGAAGTCCCCTAGTAACACCACAGCTTCAGTTTGATTGTTGTTCCAGATTGTTAGGTCTTCCCACAGTTTTGATCTCATATTTTCATCGCAAGGAGCATACACAAACACTAGGAACCAGGTCCTATCACATAGTTCATTCATTTTGCAAATTACATAGTAGGGACTCGAGAAACAAATAGATAGCTTAATATTTTCTTTCCATGCCACTAGAACACCACCTGACTTTGAATGGGAGCCAGTGGGGTTAACACAGTGGATGTACTTGAAAGACTCTAAAAGCTTAATAGAACTAACATCATTACATTTCAACTTCGACTCGATTAAACATAATACTGAAATATTGAAACTAGATAGTAGGGACTTTAAGCTGCGTTGAGTCAAGGTTGCCCTCACACCTTGGCAGTTCCACACCATGCAATTATCCATAAAACAAGTTTACTCCAGTGTTGACTCCAGCCTCCAAAGCGTTTCCAATGCTGCCTCTTCTCACAGGTGGCTCCTCGGAAGCTGCAGCATTATTTGAATCACTTGCACTTTCCATATCCTTATCAAAGTGTCCATCACACGAAATTCCTTCACAGTAGTACATCTTGTTGTTATAGTTCTTGTTGTTCACCATTGTACCTTTAGCTTGTGGATAAAGTCCCTCTTTAAGCATGAATTGATGCTTCACATCACTTAAACAATCATATAAGTCATCCATAAACAGTTGCATCTCTCCAATCTTTTTCCCCATCATCTCAAATTCTTCTTGCTTCCTTCTTTTACTCGCAAAAAGTTCATCATTCAACTCCACAGGCATTTTCCTTTTCTGATTATTATTATAGTTCAAGTTAATGAGGCCTTGTGCAGCCTGCACTGTTTCTTTAGCCTTCCCCTCTAATCCAGCTTCGTTCGTATTCCCCACGTTCCAAGGATTGTTATATAAAAGATTGTTCAAACCCAACTGTGCTTCAACCCTAATATCTGGCACAACAGCATCATTATTATTTATATTGATTTTATTATCCGCTCTTCCATCGTATTTGTATTCTGTTCTTCTTTCCCTGTCCTCAGTTGTAGCTACCAAAATTGCTTTCCCTTTATTCTTGATCTCGTTGGTTTGTTCCTTCCTAGCCAGGATGTCCTCTTTGCCACCATGTAAAAACTCCTTGTACAGCTCTTCAATGGAACTGTATTTTTCGTTCATCAGTTCTTTTACACTGTCCCCATTCACAATCAAACTCTTCCCGATGTCTTTCCATTCATTTTGAAAGGCCCTATATAAACCAGGGAATTGGGTTGCTGAGATTTCAAATGGCTCCTCAGGAAGCTCTAGACCATTAGTAATGTCTCCCAGTAAACCAGTGTTTTCCCTCTTTCTTTTACTTGACTCCGAGCCGTCATTTTTCTTATCTTTGTTTGAGTTATCTGTTGTATTCTGCACAGGTACTTGAATATCTCCCACTTTGAAAGTTGAAATATTTTGAGTATTTCCGCCTTGTTTGGGCTCCTTGTCTGAGTCTTCATCATCGCCTTTGAATCTCCGATAAGGGTAAAATCTAATAATCTCATCGAATACCCCCCATCTATCTCGCTTTCTGATCACAAAAAGTGGCCTATCTTCACTTTTAACCGTGAGCTCCTTACACCAATTAGTATACTTGAAAGCGTTGTCATTCCATCTTGGTTTGGTTATGCATGTGGAACATGCATTCTTGTTATGACCAAGAACTCCACAGTTGTAGCAGAACATTCCTATATTTTCATAGATGAATGCTACCCACGCTGGTCCTTCATATTGTTCTATATAAACCCCTGTCTTTAAGGCCTTCCTTGTATCAAATTTAACCCTAAATCTTATCAGCTCTTGATCATCTTTGTCCACCACAGGGTGATCAATTTCCGTTACTTCTCCAATAAAGTTCCCCAAAGTCTCTATAGTGTCGATGTTGCATTGGAAGCCAGCTAAACCATAAACGCGAATCCACGCCGATGAATTGATAAGATCCACATCTTTTATTTTTTCCCCCTCATTTAACTTCACAATCACCACATGCATCGATTGAACAAGACACGGGCGAATGAAATAGAGCCTATTCGCTTCCTCCTCGTCATCAAGTGTTAGTTTGAAGACATTTGGAGATTCTTCTTCGAAGATGATTCTACATCTCACATTCCAGTTATCAAGAACAGCTTTTCTGAAAACTGGTAGTGGGATGATTCTTTCAGAGATGATTCTCGCAGCGAGGTTGATTTCAATGGTTTTAGGTTTGATTGATGCAGCTTTGGTTGATAGAGAAAGTATGACAAACTTTTCGAGATTCTCCTCTGAGATTTTTGCTATAGGAAGAGAGTGATTTATTTTATTGGCCATGATTAAGAAGAGCTTGGTATTGGTGTGGTAATGGCTGAAGATATCTGTAGTGTAGTTAATAGTAAAGCTCCTCATATATAGGAGATGAAAGGTCTCATTAACGTTGCCTATTTCGCCTTTATTGCATGTCCAGCAGAAATCAATTGACACACGTTCAATTGGAACCTCGAGATGCAGAAAATGGAGCGTGCACGACACCATAAAGATCCTAATATAGGTTAAACATCTAGTTTTTTTTTATTTTTAAGCTGTAATAGCCACAGATAACCTCAGATAGTATACTCTTTGTCCTATAGATTGTATTCACTCTAGATATATTCTTCTTGGTTACTGTAATAGGTTTTTTCGGGGCTAACAATACACCACGCTCAATGCAAAGATAAATTATGATTCTAAGAGATATAATGAGATATGCATCATCAGAAAGTTTAATAATCTGATCCAAAACGTATTTAACGAAAATGCCTTCGATATGCATAGCCCAAAACATATTAAAGCCCATTAAACTCATTACAATCCATTTAATTACCTCTGATGACCCGTTGTCCTCTGAATTGATTTTGAGCCCAAGAAAGGTTAGCCCAATTGATAAGATTATCTTTTTCAAACCTCCTTTGATCTCTTCAGTGATCCAAATTGCTTGCATGTGTATGCATGTTCCTTGATACATCGATCGATTCAAATCGCTTTTTGAATTCATAGGTCCTCCCGATTTGATAATCCTCTGAATCAGATTGTTCCCGCAGATGAGAAGATTAGCGTAATCAATGATGACAATGAAACTATTCTCCAATTTCTTGAGGTTAATCTCTTTATAATCAACTTCCGAGATGATCTCTCTCCAAAACAATGACACGGAATAAATCCATATTAGCGAAATTGCATAGAAGTGACTACAGAAATAATTATTAGGAAAGGAAGGAGATTAAGGATTTAATTTAAAGGGTTTTTGGGAAAAGAAATTTTTTGTCATTTTTGAGAATTTTTGGTTAATGATTTGTACAGTGAATGTTAGAGTTGAGAGCGTTTTTTTGTTTTCATGACTTTTTTTTTTTTTTTTTTTTTTTTGTTTCTGTTGTTTTCAATAGAACATCAATATACACATGGGCATACTTAATTCATTAAGATGATATGGGATTTGCTTTTTTGTCCAAGAAAAGATGAAGTATAAAGTTTGCTACAATTTTTTTCTACATCTACTTTACCGTAAATAAGTTGGCTCTATTTCATCATCTGAAGGTCAAGCGCGTCTTACTGGTTTCTGAATTCTGTTATCAATAAATTATAACATTGAAGATAAATATTTATACATTCAATAACCCTAAAAAAATTAGAATAGCAAATTAATTAGATTTATAGATATCAAGAGTTGCAGCTTCTTGTCGAACAAAACACATAAAAAAAACCGAAAAATATACCGAACCGAAAATATATTTAACCGAAAACCGACAAAACCGAACCGATGAAAACCGTTCGGTTCGGTAGCAATACCCTTAAAAACCGAACCATTCGGTTTCGGTTTCGGTTTTGACCAAAAACCGAGCCGAACCGCACCGTGCTCATCCCTATCTACAAGTGACTTTACCGACGATCTTATATGGCCTTCTCCCCAAATGGGTATTGCAACGGGAAATTACTCGGGAACACATGTATGTAACTGTAGAATGCCAGCGTCGTTTCATCGTATCACAGTGGATGGCAATAGGGTTTTACATTCTCTTCGCTGTCATTTTGAGAATTATCGCAAACAAGAGAATCATGTAAGGGGATGCGACTTCTCCCGTTTGCTTCATGTTGAAGCAGTAAATCCTACACCGGAGACTACACCAAAGCCAGATCCATCAGCTTTGGAAAGGGATGTTAAGGGTCCGTCATCGCAGTAAGATCACCTTCAAATGCCGGTGATGGAGAAGTGTGTTTAACCCATTCACCATGTACGTCTCTATCAAGTCACCATGTACGTCTATTGTTTAAGTTCGATGTTTTGTTGATGTTTTCGTGTCATTAATTGAACAATAGTTTTTTTTAAATGAATATATTTCTATTAAATCAGCAAAACACATACAAATACAACAATATTAGGATAACAGTTACTAAAAAAGGTCTCGCCAGATCCTTTATTACAACATCAACAGTTACACGAAATTTCAACAAGAAAGACACACACGATTATTCAAGACGACCTTAACCACTGTAGAATCGTACCGTATCAAAATATTAATTAGGATACAAAACAAAATGGTAGCATACAGAAGTATCTTCGTTACTCGGTGGGACATACTGGACTTTGTCGATGTACAAGATTAACTTCGTGTCCCCCCTAGCCTTAATACCATCGCACATCGGGATTAGATCTTCTTCTCTTTTGATTTCGATCAGTCCTTCATTAATTGATTGTCCTTGCGGCACATAGTAATTCTTTGGAAGAACAGGATCAGTGTAACCAAGTGATTGGAACATGTGATAAAACTCCATGAAAGATAATCCTACGGTACTGTCAAGGTCTACGTCGGCTATACCCCCTCCCACGTATTTTACTTCTTCCCCGAACTCGAAATGCCCACCGTAATAGCAAGTGCAGTTTGTAATACCTGGATGATTACGAGCCACCTTTTTTCCTTTTTTTTATTATGGGAATAGTATATGAAATGTGGGTTGAGATCATACGTTTGGGGATTCTATTTATAGAAGAAATAGGGGGCATATTGAGTGTTTTTAATATATAATAAAGTAATGAAATGCATTATTGACCTATGGTTAGGTGATCTGGGTTAGGTGATCTGGGTTAGTTGATCCGGGTTAGTTGAGTGGGTGTAAGACAAATTAGAAGTCAATGGGGTGTATGAAAAGTTGTTTTTATTGGATTTGTTAAAGATTTTATGCTTCCCAAGGGAGAACGACAAGAGACTAGTCAATGACGTGTTTTTTTCGATTATCGTTCTGTCTAGTCAATATCAACTTGGATAGCGTGCACGTCTTGCTTTCTTTTTCATATTATACTCCTATTTTTTCCTATAAAATGACCATTTTCAAACCTACTCCAAACACACCAAGTAATACTAATACGAAAACATCTTAGAATTATGTCTTACGACGGCTCAGGCGACAGTCAAGGATGGCAAGACTCTCCTCCAAGAAGCCCGGAGTATACTTTGAGTGATTTTATACTGCCTTCTCCCTTGTTCGAAACGTCCCCCGAAAACTACTCAGAATCACGAGTATGTGAATGTGGTTGGGCGGCACTAATTTACCGTACCATAATAGACGGGAATAAGGTATTAAAAACCCTTCGTTGTCATTTCGAGAACTATCGCATGCAAGAGTTCCCATTAAGGGAATGTCGATACTACTACTGTCTTCAAGATGAAAGGATAATTCCTCCACAAGCCCGTGCTCCGGAGCCAGATCTGTCAACCATGGACAGGCGTGGTAAAGGTCCACCAACCCAGTAAGGTCGCCTTCAAAAACTGGTTATGTGGGAATGTGTTTTAGTATTTCAATTACGTATGTTGTTTTTACATTATTGTTTAATTAAGTGCAAGCTCAACGCACATTAGGAGATTGTTGTTGTAATGTTCCTTCCCAGATCAGCTCGCCTTATGTGTCGAAGTATCAATTTAAGTAATCTAAATTACGTGTTTTGTGTTACCTGTCAGAATTATTTAACACAAACAACATAAATTTTCATTATCCAAAGTAAAGATTACATGGATTTAGGGAATTTAAATAAATAAAAAAGCTTACATAACAACTAACAAACAACGAACACAAACTCACACAACACACCAACATCATGCAACCCCCCCACCGAGAATGTCATCCTCGTTATCATCGAAGAACATGGTTAGCGACTGTTGGCCGCGAGCCATTACCATTGCATTCATGTCTAGTAAATCTTGACGGGTAACAATTCTGCGAAGCCCGTCTTCTAGGCACCCCCCCCAACTATGTAGTAGTACTTGGGTAACACTTCATAATCGAAGTTTTGAGCCACAAATGCTAGTACTTGTCCCCTGATTACCGAGTCAGCAACGTGCACCTCTGCTCGGTAACCTCCTATGTACCTAATTCTTCCATCAATACTGGTGAAATGCCCGTTTACCCAACAATTAAAAAATGGTGACACCGGGTACATGGGTGGCATGTTAGGAGGATCCATGTTAGGAGTTGTGTTATATTGAAAGAAGATATAGTCTTATGTAGGAGTAGTGTATTTTTTCCAAATACCAACGTCTCTTATTTATACACAAAGCATGCGAATCTAGTTTATAAAAAAAATGTTTATCAAATTTTCCATTGTATCATCACATCCAAGATTACTTTTTCAGAAAATTTGGTTGTCTATCCATCAACTTTATCTGATACAAGTCATTGTAAGTAGAATAGTAGTGAGATTCGTTCACGCATCGGTGTGATTGTGTAACTTAACAAGCTATCTATAAAGATTGTCTGAAAGATTTGATTGCTTTCTTAAATATTTATATTAATTGGACAAAAGAGAATAGGAATCAGAATATTTTCAAGGGAAAACCAATATGTCCGAAAAATAAATCTTATCCACACCTCTAGTGGTTATTTACAAATCAAGATGTTTAATGTCCTATATAAGGTTACTAAACTCACGTTTTGCTAGTAAATGGAGAAATAAGGTGTTTGGATGTGTAAAGTCAAACATAGTCAACTTTGGTCAACTCTAGTGGTTATTAACAGATCAAGATGTTTAATGTCCTATATAAGGTTACTAAACTCACGTTTTGCTAGTAAATGGAGAAATAAGGTGTTTGGATGTGTAAAGTCAAATCTAGTCAACTTTGGTCAACTCTAGTGGTTATTTACAGATCTAGACAATTAATTTCCTATATAAGGTTACTAAACTCACGTTTTGCTAGTAAATGGAGAAATAAGGTGTTTGGATGTGTAAAGTCAAATCTAGTCAACTTTGGTCAACTCTAGTGGTTATTTACAGATCTAGACAATTAATGTCCTATATAAGGTTACTAAACTCACGTTTTGCTAGTAAATGGAGAAATAAGGTGTTTGGATGTGTAAAGTCAAATCTAGTCAACTTTGGTCAACTCTGGTGGTTATTTACAGATCTAGACAATTAATGTCCTATATAAGGTTACTAAACTCACGTTTTGCTAGTAAATGGAGAAATAAGGTGTTTGGATTAACAAATAATAACAATAATAACCTTTTAATAAACAATCCAACAAGATATACAATATCGAATACACTTGTTCATTACAAAAAGATCCCACTTAACAATTATAAAATACTACTTCATCTTTGAGTACGCCGCAGTGGAACTTGACAAGTGTCCGCCCGATGTCCAATAGCCCTGCATTTGACAAAATGTTGATATATAAGTACTAGGTTAGTTTTCAAAACATTTTGATATATTACACTTACCTGCATCGACTACAGCGTTGGGGACTCGGGCGTAATTTTGGCTGAGGCACGTTACGTTGAGGATCGTTCACGTGTGCACGAGGACCCTGAGTTTCGCTAGGTTGTTCGTCCCCCATAGGATTCGAATCCAAGTCATCCCTGACCATTCCAATTGCGTCCCTTAACAATTCCGTTACTAATTTAAATCCTTTGTCTGTTTTTTTTGCTAACGTAACCAGCTCGGTAAACATTGAGTGCATGAAGCCAGCCCTGCTAGTTTCTACGTCTACGGTTCTGTGCCTCGATAAGTTTTCCTCCCGATGCTCCACGCTACTTCCTGGAGTCCACCTATACAAAACCAATGACTGTGGAAACTCGGTTATCTATTCTTTTTTCATAACGAAAAATATATGCCCACAGGGGATTCCATGAGACTGAAACTTCAAACAGTCACACAAGATCTGGATGTTGGGTAGCCTTCGTAAAGTGACAGTACGAAACAAGTCCGGTGCATAATCGTCGCCAACGATGTATGTCCTTAGTCCGACGAAATCTTGCACGTTGCTCTCGTATAGCCATGCTTCTCTAAACATCTGTCTGCGTATTTTTTCGAATAACGCTCTAGTGAAGATATACGATGCATGACACTCGACCTCTACTAACTCCGTAGTCACTACAACGCCGGTGTTGTTCGTCTTGTACTCTTCACCTACTACATTCAACCGGACGTTTTCAACACCTCTATCATAATCTCTGAAAAACTATAACAGTGTCTTGTCATTATCCAGATATCTGTTAAGAGTGGCATTTATTCCCTCACATCGTTGCGTACTCTTTACTAAACCAAAAAAATGACCCCGTAAATAGGCCTCTGCCCATAACTCTCTCCGATCAAAAGTTTTTTTAATCCAATCATTTCCTCCAAGCCCGTAACTCTCCACCATTACATCCCATGCTAGATCGAATTGTTGTTCCGTGCAATCCAGGGACATGTAGTAACTAAAAATGGAACCAAATTCCCAAATACTCACGTTAGTTGACGCGTTACGGCCAAGATGCCACTTACACAGTCGATGTCGTGCTAGAGGGAAAACATGAACAATTGCCGCACGCATGGACTTATCACCGTCGATGATGACTGAGGTAGGATGTACATTGTTTGTGGCGAACATCAGCTGTTCCAAAACCCACGTATAGCTCTCAATTGTCTCGTTTTTTTACCAAAGCGGCTCCAAATATGCAGATTTGCCGGTGGTTGTTCACACCGGCAAGAATAATGAGTGGGAATCTGTAGGAGTTTGTCTTGTAGGTTGCGTCGAATATCAAAACCTTCCCAAATGACACCCATTCCTTTCTCGATCTTCCGTCTGCCCAGAATATCCTATCTAGTCTGTTCTGAGCGTCAGTAGTGTAAGAATAGTAGAAAGAGCTATCTATCACAGCTTTGTTGTGCAAGTATTCCAATGCAGCGTTAGCGTCCCCACCACTAATTTCTACCACACGAATCCTATCTAGAATGTTATACAAGTCCCTTTTAATGAAGCCAACATTTTGATAGCCGTTCGCTTCAGACTTAAATACATCCATGATTTCTTTAGTGCGTACTCCAGATCCACGCAACGACAGGGCTTTACTAAGCTGTGCGGCATTAACTTTCCTGTGAGACCGTAGGTGGGGTACGTAGAACTGTGATACTAATGCGTGACTATGACAAAGCACTATTTTAGTCACCTTGTAACAAGACAATTCCGGTTTCCATAGTATTCTCATATGCGCATCACACTCACATCTAGTCACAATCCTGTGTCCCTTCTTTCTACCGACCATCTCTATATACTGGATTAGCCGTGTACCTTGGTTTGAACAGGTAAATAACCTATACAACATAACGCCATCTTTACTCCCCTTAGTGTTCTTCCTAACGCTAAAACCTTTAGCCCGAGCGTAGACGTTGTAAAAACCATACGCTTCGTCATCGCTCCGAAAACTCAGTTGCATGAAGTCCTCAGCAGTCAAGTCTTGCATTGAATCAACTGTATCGTAAAGTCTGTCCATCTTACCTAAATTTTAAATAAACAAGTTTTAATTATTTACTTGCCGCCAATTTTTTTAATTATTTGATAGCTAGAAAATTTTAAATATCTTTATTATAAATTTTTCTTTATATATTTTTGTGTTATAAAAAATTGTTTTTATTGTTTTTGTGGTATATAAAATTATTCTGAAATATATATATATATATATATATATATATATATATATATATATATATATATATATATATATATATATATATATATATATATATATATATATATATATATATATAATACCTCAATAACAATCTAAAGTTATCCAAAAAAAAAAAAAAAAAAAAACAAGGTTACCGTCCACAATAATTAATAAAGGGTCAATGACCCAAAAAATCAAAATAATATTATACTTGCCCCAAAGAATCATCCATTAACTTACTATTATAAGATTACATGTTTACCCGTCAAGGACGATTCCCGTCAAGGACGATTCCCATCAAGGACGATTCCCGTCAAGGACGATTCCCATCAAGGACGATTCCCGTCAAGGACGATTCCCGTCAAGGACGATTCCCATCAAGGACAAAATTTAGTTAATGATGTTATTGGGAAGAAATTTTGTCATTGATGTTATTGGGCTGAAAATAATATTATTTTGATTTTTTGGGTCATTTTCTCATTAATAAATTCGACCAACATGTTTAAAAAAAAAAAAAAAGACTGGTAAGAACTTAGCACAACGGACATGGCCTTCTATGGGCTTTTGTTATGGACAATTAGTTATACGATTCATAGGCTTTTGTATGGGCTTTATTTCTAAAATTTATGGACTTTCTAAAATATAAGATCCATAATAGTTATAAGATATTATGGAACATTAAATTAGATATTAGCATAGAAAATAGATATTCTAACTAAAATTAATTAGTAATCTTGATAATGTTTATCCCTAATTAAACAATCTTATATATATCAATATTTCAACTATAATATTAAAATTTAGAACATAATTAATTAAAAAATTTATTTTACGCCTATAATAATTTATAATTATATTTAATATATTAAATATAATTGGCCAATAACTTATTTACAAATTTCTTATACCACAATAAAAATATTTCGTACTCTATTTTGTATAAATTCCCCATCAACAACAAATATTAAAAGTAGTAAACAAATTAAAACAATAACTAACTACCACTAATTTAGCAATTAGTTTTCCTTAATCACAAATTACCTAATTTCTGCTATATATTTCGGCCATAACTACAAATTTATTCCACCACATTTCAAATATTTTCTTTTCAATGGTTTATAAGATACGTTTAAAAAAGAAAAAGAAAAATATTAGATAAATACAATAACTTAAGCTTTTTGTCTACTATAATCTTTATAATTATATAAAATTACCTTAAATATCAAGAATATTATTAATGTTCAACACTAAAAAATTTACCTTACACTAAAAATTATATCATACCAAATTAATAATATTTCCATATTTAAAACAACATTAACTAACTACCACTAATTTAGCTTTTAGTTTTCCTTAATCACAATTTACCTAATTTTTCCTATATATTTCGGCCATAACTACAAATTTATTCTTCCACCATTATTATATATTCTTTTCAATGGTTTATAAGATCCGTTTAAAAAATGTAAAAAAAAAAGACATTAATTTAAACATTAGTTAAATACCATAACTTAACTTAATCTTTATAATTATATAAAAATACCTTAAATATCAATAACATTACTAAAGCAAAACACTAAACAATTTACCTTAATTGAAAAATATATCCTACCTTACATTTCGTTAAAAAGTAACAATCAAAATTTAGGAAAAACAAACCTAGCTAAAATCTAGGTTAACAAGAATAAATATTAAGCTAGTTTAATAAATAGAAATTAAATAAATAAACACTAACCACCTTATTTGCTAAATGAAACGTGATGAGCTTGGAGATCCTTCACAAATGTATGTAAAAAGTAATGCAAACTAATTCCATATTTATAGACAAATTTTTGAAACAAATAGGTAGTTGAAAATGGTTTTGGATCCTCTCCTAACTAGTTTCTATACTAACTATCCTAACAACCAATGTTATCATTGATTATAAACAATAAGATTTGAAAATATATTATAAATGGTTGGTAAATCAATTAAAAGATTATAATATAAGTTTTATAATAGATGTAAATTGTGTAGTATTTTAGGAATTAAAAAATTAATTATAGATAAATATAATAAAATATAATTTTCTTAATTATGATTGGTTGTTAGGATAGTTAGTATAGAAGCTAGTTAGGAGAGGATCCAAATCCGTTGAAAATGATATTAATTTGATAATTAATTTTTCTACCAACCTCAACAACTAAATTAATGTCCAAAAATCACAAAAAATATAAAAAATAGATATATACAAAATAAATATATACTACATAATATTTGGAATTAAAATTAATTATTGTAAAAAATATATATATATTTATAATTTATATAATTTATTAACAATATTCTATTCAAATCACTTAATTTACAAATTCTAAATTCTTGTATACAAATAATAATTATTAAAACGGATTAAATTTCAACCAATCAAAAACATCCACATGTAATTTTTATGAATACACACTACCTCCTTTTCGAACCAATAAAAAAAAAAACAAGTGTCCGGCTTTATGAGTTATACCATACACTAAAACTAATTCAGTCAACTTTTTCTTACTTTATTGACCGGCCATTCAAGTGATGCCACGTGCCGGTCTTATGAATACTTACCCCCTCCAATTCTACCGGTGGGCATTTAAGACTTATAGGTAAAAAGGACCTATATGCAATATACACTTGGCGTAATCTTCTCTCTCTGGCTGACACGTGGCAACATCCGAATGACCCATGAGTCATAATCAGCCGCCGTTATTGTATTGAATAATAATCCACTTGGTGGGTAATATTTACTTTTTTCTAGTTAACTTTTGAAAGATTACAATTAACATTAAAATAAATTGCGATTTGGAATTCAGAGCCATACTTGTAGTTGATAAAAAACAGTATACCTGTAGTCTGTAGATAATAGATTTACAATAATATACATAAAATTGTGTGCCTTAGTCGAATGAGTCTAAGAGTATATAGAACTCACTCAATCCACTTTGAAACGGTACTGATTGTTTCTGTTGGAAACCGAGCCTGTCCTGAGAGAATCTTATATCTTTTTGGTTTTAATTTTCTTTTATATATAGTAACTTATGTTATACTCTATATAAAAAGACTCAATTTTAGTTCAGTTCAAAACAAAAATATTAGTTTACTTTTCTATTTTAAATAAAAAATTATTTAATTAATTTAAAATAAAAAAATAATCATCTATAAATACATAAAAAAATTTGAGGAACTTATTTTAAAAAATTAGCTTTGTACCTCCAAAATATCAGGTTTGGCTCTAGTTGAAAACTACAATATCGTTAAAATCATGGATGAAAAAAGTTGGCTACGTTCTTTGAGAAAAAATTTGTTGACACTTCCCTTATTTTCAAATTTTTGTCAACATTATTAAAAAAAAAAAAAATGGTTATACTTAAATATTTATCCACTTTAAAAAATAAGAGATCTTTTTATATATTTTGTATTCACCATATTAAAATTTATAATTTAACTTTAATAAAAATATTATAATAAACATGGTGTTATTTACTAAAAATTTTTAATCCCACATCAACACAACTTAATGGAAAAAATTCATTTTTTTTACTTTGTAATCTCTTTAGCTTCCAACAATTTCACCGCATGCATAAAATTAGATATGAATTATTCCCACATGCACAAACCACGAGTGGCGGAGCCAGAAATTCAGGTTGGGGGACCAAGGGGGTTCGCGGGCAATGCCTCCGAAAAAAAAAATTGGACCTATATGCCCTATAGGTCCATACAGAGGCGGAACTAGGACTTTTTGTTAGTGGGGCAAGGGGTTTCGGTGGTAACGTCCCCAAATTTATTTAATTTTTTGAGTTATTTGCAATATAAGTCCATATATTATGAAAAATTTCAAAACCAGTCCTTATATAATGCAAAAGTACAAAATAAGTCCTTATATTATACAAAATTACCCTATAGGTTTCTATATTAGGTAAAGCGCGATAAGTCTCAATATTAATTTTTTAAAATTAATTATTCTATAAATAAAATAATTATAAGGTTAATAAAATAAATTTTAAAAGTTAGGGGGCCCAAAAGAAAATTTTGAAAAATTTAGGGAAGGTAAATAACTATAATTTTTGTAAAGTTAAGTAATTTTTTTTCTTTTTGGAATATCGAGAGGACATGGACCCCCTTGGCCAAAGGGCGGAGCCCCCTGGGTCCACATATTATGCAAAAATTATAAAAAAAAATTCTTATATTGTACAAAATTGCACTATAGATCCCTATATTATGTAAAAATTACACTATAAGTCCTAATATATTTTTTTAAAAATTCATTATCCTTTATTTAATGTAAAATGACATATAAATTATTGAAAAAAAAACAAAATATTTATATAAATAAAACAATTATAAGTCTAATAAAATAAATTTTTAATAGTTAAAGGGATCAAATTAAAAATTTGAAATTTAGGGAGGGTCAAATAGAATTTTTCTAAAACATTTAGAGGCAAAATACCTTAAGTTTTTTTTTATAGAGGCTACTTTTCTTTTTTCTTTTTTTTGAAAAATCCAGGGAGGGGGGGGGGGGGGGGGGGGCATGGCACCCCCAACCATAACGTGGCTCCGCCGCTGCACACCACCATGACCCATGAACCAGGTTTTTGGGTAAAACTAATCTTCTTACCAAATTTACTTAATATTTTTCTATGAATTTTCCAATGGTTGAATGAATCTTTGTGACCAAATATCCACGTTTTTTTGTAAACATCTCACATTTTGTAGCAGCTATATTATAACATCTCAATCCACATTTTTAACCCACGTTTACAGCCTTGACCTGTGTAACGACTACATTACAACGACTAGATTATGTTGTATATAGTTGATGCTTTAGTTCATTTCACAGTATTCATAATACAATTCAGAAGTTTACGAAAATACTCTCATTCTCTTCTCATTTCTTTCTTGAGCGATATAATACAGATTACGTACCTTCTTTTGTGAGTGCACAAGAGTACATATAAACAATTTAGCATTTTGGTTGTCCTAGAAATTATACGTAAGACAGTGGATTCTCCACGCCACTGTAATTAATTGCTTCCCTTGCTACTCTGGTTTCATAAACTTAGTTATGTCTATAATATTTCTATAGTTTATTGATTAACTTTAAGCCAAAGTTTCAATAGTACTACAGAGTATTTTTATTTCACAAACAACAATTTAAGAACACAATTTAATGTTATATTGTAATGAATACGCCTTTGATTTAACTAATACTACTTTGTATGCTTTGTCGTATATGTCAAAACTCGAACCACTTGACGATTCTAATTTTAAACATTAGTCATATTATATCTTCTAAAAAATTGGAGGTCGACTATGTATAACTTGACAATCTCCATGTTTTAGTCATTGACGCAGATGTTGTTGCAACTACCGGTCACAATCTTAAGATTTCAAAAAATTAATAAATAAACTAGCTCGGGTTTATCTTTTAAATTATATGACGAACCCCCTTTTTGATTTATTTGTGAACGAACAATCTTCAAAAAGCAGTTCGGGCCATTTGGACACTATATATGGAGTTGATGATGCATGTAAAATAAATATGTGGTTAGAAATCAGCTCAAGTTTTCAATCACCGGCCAAAAGTCAATCATGGAACAAGTTCACGTTTATGAGAACCTGTGTGCAAAAATTGATTCCAAATAAATGAAAATGTGAGAGATCTTACAAGCCAGTGCGTTACTTGATAAGATTCCACTTTCTTGGATTGACTACCGCAACCACCTCAAGCACAAGTAAAAAATACATGACCATCCAGGAGCTTATCATCCACATGAGATCTGAAGAAGCAAATAACCTCAAGAAAAAGTTCAAAGCTCTCCCTCATTTTTCTTTAAAAGCAAACTTGGTCAAGTCTTTCGGTCTGGACAACAAAGATGGTTTCAATGGTACAGGAAAACATCAAGGGCAGAATAAGAACAACGAAAAAACAAATAAATGAGTAAATTTAACAATTCCGGAGGTAACTTTAATCCAACAAGTCATATTCAATAACTCAAGGCAATCTGCTATTGTGTTGGAAAGGAGGGAAACAAGGCCTACCAATGCAAGAATAGGTTCAACTCTAACAATCCACCTCGCGCCAACTTGACTGAAGTTGAAAAGGTTATTGTTGCGGTAATGGTCGAATCCAACTTGGTAGAGAAAAACGCAGAGTGGATTCCAGATACCGGAGCATTAAGACATTTTTGCTCCAACAAAGAGTTATTCCAAGAATTTAAAGATGTAGTTGATGGAGGTTGCGCCTAGATAGGGAAACCTACAAATGTGGGTGTTCTTGCAAAGGTATATGTGTGTCTTAAACTTAATCCTGGCAAGGAATTAGCCCTTAACAATGGTTTATGTATCGCCATGCTCCGTAGAAATTTACTTTCAGGGTGTCTTCTCAATAAAGTAGGTTTTAACCTTGTTTTTTATTATGGGGGGTTATTATTTCTTGGAATGTTGACTTTGTTGGGAAAGGTTACCTAGGTGTAGGACTTTTTGTACTTAACATTGTTTATTCTATTAATGAGAATGCATCTACTTCTACTTATATTGTTGAATCTCTTGATATGTAGCACATTAAATGATTTTTCTATTAAAAGACTTAGCATGGCCTAATACTTGAAAACTATAATGAAGGATTAATTAAATGTCAAGTATGTGTAGAGGCTAAATATGCTAAGAAGTTTGTGACCACTTGAGTAACTCGACTTTTAGAACTAGTGCAATCTGACTTAGTCGGCTTCAGAAATACTGCAAGTAGAGGAGGAAAACTATACTATATGAGCTTGGTAGATGACTACTCTAGGTTTAACAAGTTTTACCTTTAAAGGTCAAAGGATAAAGTAGAATCCATTATTTTGAAGTATAAGGCTGAGGTTAGAAATCGGATAGTAGTTCAAACACCCTTAAATAATTTAGTGAACCTAATGGAATTACTTACAAACTTAGTGCCTCATATACACCCCAACAAAATGGAATCCCTTACAGATATAATGAATGTCATGTAAATAAATTCAGTCCTACCATCCAACATGTGGGAGGAAGTTGTCTTGTTTGCTTATTATGTGTTAAACCGAGTACCTCATAAACGTATAAACAAGGCCCCTTAAGGGGTATGGAAATGATATCCACCTAACCTGAAACTCTTAAGAGTGTGGGGTGTTTGGCCAAGGTAGGGATATCTGACTTGAAGAAAGTCAACATTAGACCCAAAATCATAGATTTATGTCCTTAGCTGATAACACTATTAGTGAATTTAAAGACACAAAATTCTTTTTTGAGAATGTATTTACCTTGAAAAAGAATGTTGATCTTAATTCCTCCTTATCTACCAGTAATGACTTGCCAGTCAATACTGAAATATATGTTAGTGATAATTAGTCTACTTCTTTACCTTCCCTTAGTTCTGGAATGAACCTTGATAGTAAAATTAGGAAAAGTAAGAGACGTAGAATTAAGTCTAGTTTTGGACCAGGATTTGTCACTACTTTCTTAACGGGGTATTTTCACATAGATATGCTATGTGAATGGTGTCGCCTAGGGTGTGATAAAAATAAGATAAATAAAGTCTAGAAAACTACGCACTCTCACCCTAGACAGGCACAGTACTGCAAGTATTACAGGACGTATGCAAGTTTTAGTTAGTAAGTTGAGTTCGTTCTCAGGGACTTAAGTGTGTTATACGAGTAGGTAACAATAACTAGTAAGCAATAATTAATTAGAAGACAGAAAATAAAAGGAATAGATTTCGAAATTAAGAATTTAAACTGAGAAAATAAAAGACAATAAAGTAAATACTAAGAATATGAGATGAGAGATATAGCTTAGGTTTTGCTAGTATGCACTAATCCTTCTAATTCTTTCTAAAGATCTAGTTTATAAGGGAGAATATTAGCTCTTGTATACTTAGTCAGGATTCTAAATTCCCATACCTTAGACCTTGAAAGCGACTAAGGGGGCTACGGCACAACCAAGACGTGGTTTAAAATAGGGTTATCAAGCGCTACCAAGGCCCTAAGCAAACACTTCAATCAATTGGTGATATGGTGATTAAAACAAACCCTAATGAATATCTACTTAGAATCATGTTTCGTCAGAACTAATATCGACACTAGACGTTATGTGGTGGTTCAATAGTTAAACACCCAGCTAAGGTGATCATCTAACTACTATTAAGGTAATCCTATACTCGTGCACTAGCAAGGAAAACAATCATTAAATCAAAACACATAATCAAATATAAAGGTAAGTAGCTAATATCAAATTAAAACATATAATTCCCAAAGAAACTTAGATAGAAGAATTAGAATTCATAGTTTATACATGATGCAAAACCCAATCTATGGGAGGTTTGGTTCATACCTGATGGAAATAAACTAAAAGAAATTACAAAAGACATCATCTTGCTCTCTACAATAAACTGGAAGAATAAAACCTTAAGAACTAATTACTATGAGGCAAGGATTATTTTACAAGTTATATAAGGGTGTATTTATAGGTGTTTAGAAGACCTAATTCGTTTTCTTGAGGAAGAGGCAAAGTAGTGGACTCGTAGCCCAACTCAAATTCGTATGGAAATAAAGATAAATTCTGCTGAACTGTTTTGAGCATATCTTCTTCGTTATTGGTCGGTTTTTGCTCCATAATATACCAAAAGAATCCTCAGCGAATTATCTACGTCCCTATGAAAGGAAATTACCAAAATCGGCTTCCTTGTAGGAGTAATCACCACTTCTTTAGGCGTGTGCTGCAGAATCTCAGATTTAGGCAGCTTTTCCTTTTCCATATTTTTAGCTTTTGTTTCCTTATCTCCAATTACCATGCTAATCTCTTTCCATATCTTGTAGTCTTTGACTTGGACTCTAATTAATCTCCATAATTATCTTTAAAGCTTCACACTAAATAAACAATTAAACCCAACATGCTCTAAAAATATTATTTTACTAAATCAAGACTCAGAATAGGAAAGTGCACTATTTCTCAAGAAAAACGACTATTATGACTTCTAAATCACTAAAAATGATGTATCATCCTAATATAAATCTATCACAAATGAGGAGACATCAATGAAGAACTAGTCACTTGTTTTCTTCTTGAAGAAGATCCTAACACTTTTAACAAGACTATGAGATCATAGACGCCAGATCTATAAAGAGGTAGTATACAGTGAGATATAATCCATTAGATCAAACCATTCTTGGGACTTAACTGACTTACTATAAGGTTGTAAGGAAATTAGTAGAAAATGGATCTTCAAGAAGAAATTAAGACCTAATGGTTCTATAGAGAAATGTAAGCCTAAACTTGTTATTTGAGGCTTTACTTAAAATAAAGACTTGGACTACTTTGACACCTATTCCCCAGTGACCAAGATAGATACCATAAGAACCTTAATAGCCTTATCTTTTATTCATAAACTCACTATATATCAAATGGATGTTAAGACCGCATTTTTAATAGAGATCTAGATGAAGATATATATGGCCCAACCCGAGGGTTTTGGCGTATGGTTCAAGTGAGCAGAGTATGCAAGCTTAATAATTTGTTGTATGGCTTGAAACAGGCACCCAAACAAGTTCGAGAAATTGGATAGTACTTTAGTTAAAGATGGATTTATATTCAACACTTCTGATTTATGTGTTTACATAAAAGTGTTAGGATCAAATTGTGTGATCATATGTCTATACGTAGATGACATGCTAATATTTGGTACCAATCTTTGAGTTATTAATGATACAAAGAACTTCTTGTCATCTAAATTTGAGGTTAAAGATATGGGAGAAGCTGATGTTATCCAAGGGGTCAAGATCATAAGAAACGAAAGTGGTATATCCTCAATCAGTCTCATTATGTAGAGAAGATGTTGAGGAGATTTAATTCCTTTGATGTCATGCATGCTCAAACCCCCTGTGACTCTAGCATTCATTTGACGAAATATAGTACCGTAAAATGAATATGATGAGATTATAGAAACTGTGATGTTCTTGATGAATTACACTCAGCTTGATATTGCCTATATAGTAAGCAGACTTAGTCGATATACCCATGAACCTAGCAGTGAACATTGGGAATCACTTAGAAGTTAAATAAAATACCTAGGAGGTACTATGGACATAGGTCTACACTAGAGAAAGTTCTTTGCTATCTTGGAAGGGTACGATGATGCGAATTGGTAATCAAATAATGATGAAGTGAGCTCCACTAATAGTTATGTGTTTTCTTTATGTGTGGGGATATATATTGGAAGTCTTCGACAAAACTTGACATCACATTCCACCATGGAACCTGGGTTTATAGCGCTAGAGTTGGCTGATCAAGAAGTTGAATGGCTGAGAAGTCCCCTAGTAGATATACCATTATAAGATGATAAATTTGTTCATGTTTCCCTTCATTGTGACTCTCTAGTATCCATTAGTGTTGCTCATAATAGCGTCTATAATGGTAAACATAGATATATTTGTATCACACATAGTTCAGTGAAACAGTTATTGAAAAATGGTTTGATAGCATTGGATTTTGTCAGATCAAAGAAGAATTTCGTTGATCCATTAACTAAAGGTTTAACCATAAGAGAAGTCCTGGAGACGTCGAGAGGTATTGGGCTTAAGCCTATTCATGGGGGACATATGACAGACATATGATTCATTACCTTCCCATTCCTATGGCATGCAACCATGAAAATGAAATTAAATTTTGACTCTTAATGATTCACATCCTTTGTGGTGGTCACTTTGAGACGAACTTAATAAAATCACCGATAATAAATTCAGGTTTGATTTTAACTCTTAATGACTTTCATAGCCCTTCCTGGTGGTCCGACTGAGATGAACTTGATGAACTCATTGTTGTGTTTTATTTGTATAAACGAGTAAAACAATATAGTAACTAATGCAGAAATAAAATAAAAGTAAATAATTAAATAACAATAATTAAATAACTTTACTTGTCGAGTCTCGGATTGGATTCGATGTCTTTAAGGTATTTAGGCCACGTACAGGTGTCTTACGTTTGTTGGTTTCAACCTTCAGGATACAACGACAAAACTATTCAAAAGAAACTGACACACGAATTCTTAAGAATCTCAGCGAACTTAATAATGCTGCTTCTTTCTATCTCTCTCTCTTATAATTTTAATGCTTTGGAAAATGAATGAATGAAAATGTTTGAGTTGGCCAACTATTTATAGAAGATGTAAAGGTGGATTTGGCAAAAGAGTTGTGATGGTTCATTTGAAGATACGTTATATTAAAAGACAAAACGTTTAGTTTAGTATAGAAGACCAAAACATAAGCTGGTCCAGATGGTATGAAAGTCTGGCCCAAAAGCCCACTAGCTTGGAGGCCTAGATTCAAATCCCAGCAGTACCCTCTTTTTTTTTTTTTCTGCTTTTCTTTGCTTCATAACCAAAGAAAAAAAAACATGTATTATTATTTTTTTTAATTTTTTTTCTCTTTTAGTTTCTTCAAATTCTATGACTTAATTTCAAATGATTTTAACCAGATGAATATATTACGTTAAATAGAATAAACGTATCAATATTCGAGAATCATTTCTTTAGAATGAGTCACCCACTGTCATCATAGACATGGTCATCACTTGGGTAATCTCATTTGACCAACAATCCCCACATGAATGGAAATTGACTAACCACCTTAAAAAAAAATTATGTAAAAGAATGCTAAACACGAGAGAGAGCGAGAGAGAAGCGTAGAAGAATAATACATCGAGAGAGGTAGCTTTTGGCCTTGAACCTTCTGTAGTAAGAGCTATCGGATTTACTTGCTAACTAGTGAACGTGATGTCTTGAACTATTCGGCTTTTGTGCAAACCAAGACAATAGAAATTACATAGTATACTTCCAAACATTATTTAGTTCTCACGGTTGTATCCATTTACGGCCCTGGACAACTCCTGGTATTTCATGAATAACCGTTAGAGAATTTCGCAATTAAAAATTCACGTAGGGCGGCCCTACCCATGTTATTCATATAGGTGGTCTCTTATCGAGAGTATTCTGCATTACTCTATCTTATGTTATAGAAGATACAAGAACCATTAAAAGTTTAACTTATCCTTCACTTTTACATGTAGCACTGTTTAATTTTTGTCCTAAGAATGGTTTTGGGAGGTTCCCCATAGTGCATCGCACCAAATTGCAGTTTCATGATTCAGTTTTCCCTTTGAACCTAGATTGTGGGATCTCCACTCTGCTAGGTAGGGTTCCCATCATGGCAACTCAGCTTTCGTAGGCTTAAGACCCATTCTCCTTGACAACACTCGCACTTGCTCTCTTTGTAGACCTTTGGTCAGTGGATCTGCTATATTATCCTTTGATCGAACATAATCAACTGTGATAATATATGTTCGATCAAAGGATAATATAGAGGATCCACTGACCAAAGGTCTACAAAGAGAGCAAGTGCGAGTGTTGTCAAGGGAAATGGGTCTTAAGCCTACGAAAGCTGAGTTGCCATGATGGGAACCCTACCTAGCAGAGTGGAGATCCCACAATCTAGGTTCAAAGGGAAAACTGAATCATGAAACTGCAACTTGGTGCGACGCACTGTGGGGAGACCTCCCCAAACCATTCCTAGGACAAAATTAAACAGTGTTACTTGTAAAAGTGAAGGATAAGTTAAACTTTTAATGGTTCTTGTATCTTCGATAACATAAGATAGAGTAATGCAGAATACTCTCGACAAGAGACCACCTATATGAATAACATGGGTAGGGTCGCCCTACGAGAATTTTTAAAGGCGAAATTCTCCGAAGGTTATTCATGAAATACCAGGAGTTGTCCAGGACCGTAAATGGACACAACCGTGAGAACCAAATAATGTTTGGAAGTATAATATGTAAGTTCTATTGTCTTGGTTTACACAAAAACTGAATAGTTCAAGACATCACGTTCACTAGTTAGCAAGTAAATCCGATAGCTCTTACTACAGAAGGTTCAAGGCCAAAAGCTACCTTTCTCGATGTAGTATTCTTCTACGCTTCTCTCTCGCTCTCTCTTAAGTGTTTAGCATTCTTTTGCATAATATTTTAATGTGGTTAGTCAATTTTCATTCATGTGGGGATTGTCGGACAAATGGGATTCTACCCAAGTGTTGACCATGTTTACGATGTTAGTCGGTGACTCAATTTAATGAAATGATTCAGATATTAATACGTTTAATCAAGTTGTAAAGATTAACATAATATATTCACTTGGTTAAAATCATTTGGAATTGAATGAGAAATTGAGTCATGTAATTTGGAGAAATTAAAAAGAAAAAAAACAATATATGTTATTTTTTTTTTTTATAAAGCAAAGAAAAAAAAGCCTGATAGGTGTTGAACCTGAACCATTAGTTTTGTTGGGCTTTTGGACCTTAGGGTCATACCTTTGTTGGGCCTTAGGTGGGATATGAACCTGGACCATCATCTTTGTTGGGCTTTTGGGCCTTAGGTTCATACCATCTGGACCAACCCAAGTTTTTTGGTATTTTAAGTAAACATTGTATCTTACATTAATACAACGTATCTCCAAAATGAAACATCGCAACCTTTGGCAAGAAACTTTTTCATTTTCTATAATTAGTTGGCCAACTAAACCATTTTCTTGATTCATTTTTCAAAACATAAAAGTCATAAGAGAGAGATAGAAAGAAGCAGCATTATTAAGTTCATTGAAATTCTTAAGAATTCGTGTATCAAGTTTCTTTTGAATAGTTTTGTCGTTGTATCCTGGAGGTTGAAGCCAACAAACGTAAGACACATGTACGTGAACTAAATACCTTAAAGACATCGGGTTCAATCCGAGCATCGACAAGTAAAGTTATTTAATTGTTGTTATTTAATTATTTACTTTTATTTTATTTTCGCATTAGTTCCTATATTGTTTTACTGTTTTATAAAACACAACATCATTTTATAACACAACAGCCGACGCAGTGCAAAGTTCTAAATAGTTAGTTCCAGCCACCCATAATACTAATAATACAGTAACAAGGAATTCTGCACTCAATTTTATTCCCTAATATAAGACCCTCAATCAAAAGGTGCTCTTCAAGCTCTCTCTGGTGATCACTTGACGTATTTAATTAACCAGTCTATCATATCCTGATGCGCTTCTTCAGCAGCTTTCAAAGCTTCCTTATCTTCCACATCGTATCTCACTGCCCATCCATGGCTCACACCAGGGAAGATCTTCACATGACCATCAACCTTACATACATGATTATATAACAAGAGAGTTAGGCGATAAAAGATGATAAGTATTAAACATAAAATACTATAGTACCTCTGGTTTAGATGATAAGATTTCCTCAAATTCTTTAACAAGTTCTAACGGAGCGTGTTGGTCAAATTCAGCTCCTAAAATAGCTAGTGGTGCCTTAACATCTGGAGACAAATTGCTGATTAGTAAACCCAACATGTATGTCTTTCTGGAAAAATGAAATAAAATTTGAAATAAGAATTAGAGAATTCATACCCTTTATGTCCTCTGCCGAACATAAAGATGGGTGTAACAATACTCCAGCTTGAATGCTGTTAGATTTCGTTAGTTCCACCACCACTCTAGCTGGTAAAAGTCAATTATTCGTCAGTATCTAAAAATTTGTGCTATATCCTTGTTATGTACCAGAAGAACAAGTGTACTAGTACATAAATCTCACCGCCCCAACAAAATCCAGCAGCTCCAACTGAAGTTACGCCTTGGTCTTTTAGTGCTGCAATAACTTGTTTAGCTTCCTCAGCTCCTTTTTCCTAACAAAAGAAATGAAAATATGATGAGAGCTTGTCAGTAAATAAATTCATATAAAGGGGAGAAGAAACAAACAGGTGAATGTGATTTAAGCCACTCTTGTATAGGCCTTTCAGCATTTAGGCGATCAAAGGGATCACCATTGACGAAATCAGGAACCACTGCATAGAAGCCAGCAGCTGCAACTTTGTCAGCCAGCTTCCTTCAATGTAAGAATTAAATTCTCAGATTAGACTATATATAAATCTTCACACATAAGAGTAAAACGTAATTAATCTTAGGCATACCTCAAATTTGGTGCTTCATAACCTGCAAATGAAGTACACTAATTAAAAAATGAAAATATGTGTCTTTATAGGTAAAATAGTCTTATAATTATATATATTGCGGGTAGCTTATTTATCTAGAATGGTCCTTGAAATTTGGGAACTTTGAAAAAATTCATCACTTATGTTTTAAACTGAACCTATTTGTCCCTAACATTTGAATTGTTCCTCTCTCAAGGCTTTGGCTTTGAAATGAACCTTTTTGTCCCTAACGTTTGACAGGTTCATCATCCAAGTTTTAGAATGAATTTTTTCATCCCCTAATGCTACAAACATGTGTCAACATTTAATTTTTAAGGACAAATTCAGTAATTCAATATAAGTAAGTACAATAATTACCATATACATCGGAAATGAGAATGATAGCAAGCTTGGGATGTGAAGGAGTGGAGACGTAAGTGTTTAAACCAGCAAACTGAATAACTGATCCAGCTCCGCTACTTGAGCTCAGTATCGGTGGGTTCTCACAGCACTGCGTCCCTGCCATCGTTTTTTGCTATGCAGAATCAATTAATCAATGAATGAATAGCCACCGACACAGAAAAAGCCAGCAAAGTGAGCACTTATTTTTCGGGATCTTTTGGATAGTAAATAGATAAGGTTGATAGTTACCAAATCAGTTGTAATTTTTTTTTTTTTTTTTTGTTCAAAAAAGACTTGAGGTTAGAAAGAGAATAAATTACACGGAGCTAGAAGTAGAAATAAGGCCACTCAATGAATTATCAAACATGAGTTTTTTAGTATATTGTTTGGTAATTGAGATAAGTTGACTATTATTATATGTTCTAAGAATGAGCATATAAAGATAGGCTAAACTTTTGTAATATTTTGAAATTTATTATCTATCTATCTATATTTTATGCTTTGGAAAAAAAATAAAGATAGGCTAAACTTTTGTAATATTTTGAAACTTATTATCTATCTATCTATATATTATGCTTTGGAAAAAAAAAAAAAACGGAACGAAGTACAAAACTGTGAACCAGAAAAGAAAAGCAGAGATAAGAGTGAGGTTAAAGAGTATTTTTTGAAATTATTTGGATTTGGCATCTATTTCATTGTTTTGATCATTTTTCCTCTGCCTTTTTGATAAGCTTACTTCACTCACATCATCTTCCAGGCTCTTCTTGGTCGATCTTGATCCGAGAGATGCAAATAAACTATTTTTTAAGGCCGTCGCTAGAAAATCACAGGATCAGAAACCTCACGTCTTAAGCAAATTCGGATACCCAGTTTATTGTGAGTATGAGTAAGCTCATGCTACCACATAACTCAGCGGAGTAGGGTGCTTTTGGAGCTTCTATGGGTGTCTTCCAAGTACAAAACAAATTGGATTTTGTTTAAAAAAACCTTAAACTATAAACTATTAGGGAGAAAGCTTTGGAGGTCTTCTCTTCACTTCCTTTGGAAGTCACGATCTCGGAGCCACCACAACTCACCATTTGCTCCGCCAAGAGTGAGGTGGATAGTACTCCACGGCCAAAATCCATGGTGGGGAAGTGGAGCAAACCTTGATTGCGGGTAAACAAAGTGAAAAATTCGATAATCTAGGTGAATTTGATATTTTTTTGGAGTCCAAAGCAAGTTTATTTCATGGTGTGGATGAGAAAGATAGGGCTCTATTAGAGAAAGATTGTGATGAACTTGTTGCTCACCTAGTGTTTGTGAAAATGTTCAATAAAAAATTGTGAAAATATTTATGCATCAAAGAATGTGGCCGACTTAGGGCGTGAGAGGGTTTGGTGGATTGCAAGCCCAATGGTACTCCAGTGATGGTGAACCACAAACTCAAGATGATTATGAACGTTGAGCCAGCAAGTCGAGAAAAATATCAGAGGTTGGTGGGAAAGCTAATCTACATAGCCCATATAATAAATATGATATTGTATACGATGTTGGAGACTTGGAGTATTAAGACAATTCATGCACCAACTCAAGTAGATCACATAGAAGTAGCCATGAGGATAGTATGCTATCTTAAAAGCACTCCTGGAAGAGGTGTGGTCAGACATAACAGACACCTAAATATTGAGGCCCTCCCCGATGCTGATTGGTTGGTAACCCAGATGATAGACGGTCTATTTTAGTGTACTTTACCTTAGTTGAAGAGATGTTGGTCACTTGGAGAAGTAAATAACGAAAGGTAGTGGCACTATCAAACACAGAAGCTGAATCAAAGAAATTCTTTGGTTGAGAAAATTGATGAACGAGATCAGGTTTCCACTAAAGCTTCAGACCCAGTTGATTTATGATAATAAGGCGGCAATTAGCATTCAGATTTTCCTGTACAACATGATTGAAAAAAACACATAAAAGTGGATAGACTTTTTATTAAGGAGAAAATTGAAGATGACACTATTGAGATACCCTTTGTGACATCTGAATATCAGTTAGCAGACATTCTCACGATAACAGTTACAGGAAAGATATTTGAATCAGTATTGTGCAAGTTGAGTATTGGATCATCCCACAACTTCCTTCGTTTCAAACTGTTTATCCACTTTGTTTTTCACACATATTAAGAATTATAAGAATTACAGTTCCTATTACAAAATTACCCTTCATAAAGTGTCTTGATATCTTAAATGTGTATTGAAAATATAAATTTTAATTTTTTAATAGAAGTAATAATGAAAAATTTGGGAAAAAGTGTCTTAAAATACTAAATAAAAAATATTTTCAAACAACAATTTTAATAAATGGACAAACATTTTGAAATAGAGGAAATATTTTTTCTTTTCAACTTCCTACTACTTCCCTTGTAAGTGAGTGTCCAAATATTTTACAAGTGTAATGATATTTATTACCCATTTTTTTCATCCTTATATCATTCTGATATGTCATATCTTATGTGGTATTAAATCAAGAACACGGTCAAAACTTTGAATCATAACGTTCGTCGTCAGATCCAAAGCTCGAAATACGTCTTTGAAGGAGACATCATATGAATTAAAGTGAAAAAATGTCAACTATGAGACTTGGTACACAAAAGATCAACAAGCGTATCACTTAAAATAATAATACGTGAGGGGAGCATCTTAAAATAATCATTCGTGAGGGGAGCATCGATGAATAGACAAAATCTTTTATAAGGCCTTTCTTTTCAAGGTCCTCATAGACTATCAAACCATGATCAATATGCCAAAGCTTTTGTTCTGTGTCTTGTATGTTTCATTTGCTTTGCTAGCAAAGTTGTCAAACTGTGACAGTCAGTCTCTAATTCGGACCAGAAGAGATGTTAAAGTAGGTGGACTAAATGCTTACGTGTCCGGCTTCCCCCATTCCAAGCATGTCGTTATTCTTGCTACCGATTTTTTAGGTAATCAGGCAAATTCCATATTCGACAACTCTTGTATAAAAAACCTTAATTATAATGTTTTCTCATTACTATACTTCTTGCAGGTTACAAGGCACAAAATCTGAGGTAAATCCTAACTCATCAAGCTAAAACTTTTCAGATATTGTGAAGATCATGTGTTATGTAACTTTTCACGTGGTCTAATTTTGAGAAAATCCATGTTTTTACCATGTAGGACTATTGCTGACAAAGTTGCAGCTGCAGGATTTTATGCCGTAGCTCCTGATTTCTATGATGGAGATTTCTTTGATCCTCAAAATCCTAATAGGACTGTCATACAATGGCTACAAGCGCATCCACCATTAGAAGCAATCAAGGATGTGAAGCCAGTAATTGCAGCTCTGAGAAAACAAGGAGCACATACAATTGGATTTGCTGGATTTTGCTGGGGAGGCAAATTGGCTGTTGAGCTAGCTAAAACTCATCAAATTCACTCTGCAGTACTGTTACATCCAGTACAAATTACCGTGGATGATATTAAGAGTATGAATTTATTTAATGCTTAAATGTTTTTTTCAGATTATACTAATTTGAAATTGATTTATTTTATTTCCAGAGGTTAAGGTTCCGATAGCCATTTTGGGAGCTGAATTAGATACAGGCTTACCTCCTTCGCTTCTCAAACAGTTCCAGAAAATATTTCTATCGAAACCTAAGGTAATTCCTACAAGTTAAATTGATTATCATGAACTTCTTTTGTTAACGTAAATTATGTCTCGTTTTGCAATAAAGATCGACAGCAAAGTGAAAATCTTCCCAGGTGTGGTTCATGGATTTACATTGAGGTACAATGTAACAGATGCAAAAGCTGTGAAAATAGCTAATGAAGCTCATCGGGACATGATTCACTGGTTCATCAAACATGACAAATTGAATTAAAACATCTGATGGGAAATTTTCCCTAATATGTCTCATGTTTTCAATAAATTGTAACAGATTTAGTGCTTGTTGTATTTTTCAAAACCAATTCAAACTATAAGTAGGGAGCCTTGCACTCGCTTTATTTGTTTGGTTCTGCAGTTTTATGTATTGGGCGTGGGTTTATGCCTTCGTCTATGAGTCCCTTGCATGTAATATTCTTACAAAAAAAAATTGAGCATATATAAAATTCTACAATCAATCATTCTTGTTACACTTTAGAATTTAACTCTAATTAACCAAAATTATGCAATCATTTTCTTGGTATATATCAAAACAAATCAATCTAGTTGACGTATTCGATGAACCAGTCTATCATGTCTTTGTGGGCTTCATTAGCAACTTTCACAGCCGTGGAGTCTGTAAGATTGTACTTCAACGCAAATCCATGGCGAACATTAGGAAAGACTTTCACTTGGCTGGCTTTTACCTTATTGTTAGATTTTAAGCTTTTTTCAAACTCTTGGATAAGTGAAACAGGTAAGTTTGTATCAAATTGAGCTCCCAAAATAGCCATTGGTACATCAACCTCTGTAAAACAACTAAGGATTAGTAGACTTTCGTAAAAATCAATAAAATGAATATAAGCGAGGCAACAAAAGAAATTCATACCGCTAGTATCATTTACAGTAACAAAAGAAGGATGTAACAATACAGCAGCTTTAATGCTGTTAGTTTTCGCTAATTCAGCGGCCACTTTGCCTGATCGCAAATCAACATATCAGTACCTCACGACCCCCAAAAAGAAAAAGAAAAAGAAAAATTAGTTATTAAAGATTATCTCACCACCCCAGCAAAACCCTGCAAATCCAATTCCACTTATGCCTTGCTTTTCCAGAGCGGAAATAATTGGTTTCGAATCTTCAACTGATTTAGCCTAAAAAGAGAAAATAAATGATATCCTTTTCATAAAATTTATCAAATATGTAGTTATATAATCTAGTAAATTTGCTATTTATGACGGTAAAATTGAGAAAAAACAAACCGGTGGATGTAAATTTCTCCAGACTTCCTTAGGCTTTTTAGGATTTAGAGGATCAAAGGGATCCCCACGGAAGAAATCAGGAACCACTGCATAGAATCCTGCTTCCGCAACTTTGTCAGCTATCAACCTTCACGTCAAAATTTAAATTTTCAAATTAAACCACGTATTCAATTTCATACCCGAAATCTATAATATGCTGAAATAGTATTACCTAATATTTGGTGTCGTGTAACCTGCAAAACATAAAAACACAAAATTAATCAATCTTGCTCATATTTGACCAAAAAGTAAAAAAAAAAAAAAACGCTAGTATTACTTGTAGATTTAATATAATTTCATAATTTGAACAAAAAAATAAAAATAATTTCATAAGTTTGGTGTAAATTGCACCATTCATTCTTGTTTATGTACTAACGCTGCAAATCTGCCCTCTAGCAGGGAGTAGAGACCAATCGTTTAATATTTTTTAATAACTCATGTTTATAATTGCCTATCTTTTGATAGATAGAGGTACTTTCACTTATTATAAGTTATTTAATCTAGACTATCAATTGTAGGGCTGCAGATGAGCATTAATTACATGAGTGTATCATCAAGTTAAAACATTAGAGACGATGTGTTTATATGAATATAAGGATTACCAAAAACATCGGAACCGATAATGACAGCATGCTTGGATTGAGGGGAGCCGGAGACATAAGAAATGAGATCGCCTACTTTAACAACCGAGCCCACTTCATTGCAGGTTGAGCTCTTTATTAGTTGTGAAAATGATATAAAGAAGATCACACAACACACAAGTTTCATTGTATTGGTCATGGGTAGCAGAGATCGCACGAATGGCATAAGGAAGAACGTGGAATGGTCTCTTATATAAAGGTCGTTAAGTGGTGTTATATGGATTATGGAAGCTATAAATAGAGGGTTGACTCTTTTTTATTTCAAGGTAGAAGAAATATAATAAATGCGTCATATAATATTACATGTTCATTTTAAAAAATGGTAATGAGGGTAGAAAAAGATTTAGAGTATTATACTCTGAGTAAATTAATATTTTACCAATTCAAAATCAATCTTCTAAAAGTATTTATTCAAACAAACATTATATAATAATATCTATTCAAATTCATACCACCCAATATACAACTCATGATTTGATGTGATTTGAATAGAAATAAATCGTCAATCATTTTATCAACTTGATTTGATTGATATATATATATATATATATATATATATATACACCATTACTCATATTATTATACTATTTGTGATGTTATCAGTCAAATAATTATTTTTTTAACAAATTGATAACGTCATTACCTTATTACTAGATATATTCTTTAATACTCTAAATGAGAGGTACAAAGTTTATATCTCTCCCTAAATCTGAGCAATCTAGTTTTTATTTACCTTATTTGTGTCTATGTGAGGTTTGCATGTTCTCCATGAAACAAGTCGAGGTGTGCGCAAATTAGCGCGAACCACCCACGTTTTAAAAAAAAATATTAATGATATTTCAACTTTATATTTACAAATATACAATTTAATTTATTTTTTATCTTAAAAATGTTTAATTTAGTCTAAATTTTATCTTGAAAAATATCTAATTTAGTCTGAATATTATTTTAAACGTACTCATATCAATTCGAATTGTTTACATGTCGATTATCCCGTCGTCCCGACCACACGTAAATAGCTTATAATAGTGCGTAAATAACTTAAAATATATCACCGTTTAATTTTTTTTTAACTATTATATTCAAATACAATATATCTATTAAAAAATGTAAACATTGATATTTTATAATTATCTTATTTAAAATAACTATTGACTCTGTCATAATTTTTTATAATTTAAATTCTATAAAAATACAATAAATTTGTAAATAGTAAAGTTAACTTATAAAAGCATTATATACCATAAAAATTAAGAATATAAAAAATATAAATAAAATTTGTTTTTAATAATTAAACATAAATCCCATACTAATCCTCTTTTTTTTTTTTTGTAAGAGTTGTATTAAAAGGTGAAAAATGTACACTATACAAATTACAAGTTCACGTAGGTCCGAGATTCGACATCTTTTTATTTAATACTATTTTTAAAAAGGAAATACTGTACTAGAATTTGTAGACTCGACAAATCAATTGGCCGAAATCTTCACAAAGCCGCTACCTTAAGATCAATTTGAGAAGATACGATGTGACTTAGGCACGCAAGTCCTATGAAGTCATCTCTCCTCTTTATCCCCTAGTTTCTTCATTTTGATTTTTCCAGTGGGCGGAGAAAGAAGAGTTATAAATCGCATAACGTGTGCATTATCTAAAAGGAAAACAAAATAATGGAATCATCTAGGGGGTCTTTCTTTATGATTACATAAAGCCGAAGAACGAGTATTGTCAACAATCAAAATGGGTGAGAATGTTAGTCCAAAAGAGGTTTTGATTGATTGAAACACAAGAAGGAAAAACTAAGGAACTACTTGCTCCAATAAAAGACAAACAGAGACAGATCTCCAGAAATACAGAGAAGTCGACTACCTTACAAGAACAGCTGGAGACAGGACGGACCGTCTAAGCTACATAGAAGTGGTCTGCCTAAGAAGACCAACTGGAGATGAAGACTGAATAGCAAGTAGATGAACCTCCTGGAAGAAGAAATAGAGGAATGACTATATTCATTAGAGAGAGAAGTTTAGAAGATCAGACAAAGGAAAGATAGAAGACTATGTCAGAACCCTGTACAGATATGAACCAAACCTATGATATGAACATTCTAGATGATTCTGGCATCAAGATATCAGGTACACAAAAATAAAACAGACACATGAAGTGTCAAAACAGAGTCATTTTTATAGAATTCATCTGCATGTTGGAATTAGGGGTGTGCATCGGGTTAGAAAACCGCATAACCCGACCAACCAGATCACACTAACCCGAAATTATACGGGTTAGTTTTTAATTGGGTGGGTTGCGGTTTACATTTTTGAAAAAATATACACATTTTTGTGGGTTGTGGATTTTAAACTTGAAATCCGCAAACCCGCATATACTCGATTACCTTGTAGTATAAAAATTAGAAAAATTCATATGGCTCATTTTATTCAAATAAAATAGTGGGGGTCATGTGCTTTTCACTTTACAATTTTTCTATTCCTCCCCCTTTTTTAAAATTATTTTGAAATCCCTCAATATTTCAATAATATTTTATCTAATGAATATGTTTTTCATTTCAATTATGATATTATCTGTACTCTTTGTTCAGTTCATATATTTAGTTTCCTAAAATCTCATTTTATATCTTTTAATCATAGATGATTTGAAATGCATATGCGTATCCTAAACAATAGTTTTCGTTATAATTTCATTTGTAATATAAATTTGACTCGTCAAATGAATATGGATACAAATTCGTTTTCTTTATCGAACTAAATCACCCGCAATGCACCCGCAACCCGCCTAACCCAAAACTCAATGGTTTAAGTAATGTATTGGGCGGGTGCGGGTCTTATTTTTCAAAATCCGCACAAGAAAGGGCGGTTTGTGGGTTGAGCATTTTTCATACAAAACCGACCCGCACACACCCCAGTTGAAATATATATAGTACTTACATCATGTATCTGATCTAACTCAGGATGACGTCCAACCCACCAGTATGAAGACCAAGGAGAGAGAATCTTGAGTCAGGTTTTTTCCTATAAATGCAATACCATTATCTCTTAAGAAAATTTAACCTCTCACAACATTATTTTCGAAAGCTACTAAGTCAATATTCAAAAAGTTTAGCGTAGAGAGAGAGAGAGAGAGAGAGAGAGAGAGAGACCCTCATTATAGTTATTAAAAGGTTGCTTATTTAGGTCATACACATTACAAAACTACTCAGTAAGGAGTATATGTCCAATAGGTTATCTTATAATCCACAAAACCTAAGGAGTGTGTTCCTTTTTGTCTCTACAATAGGATAAATTTTCCTAGCGGTAGAGAAAATGAGTCATCTGAGTGGATATGTCCACTTGGTTTTCTAGTGTTGGTGATAACATTAGTATGTTACTTTGAAGGGTTATTTCGAAGAGGTTGTAAAGGTTTGTGATCTCGCCTTCAAGAGATACAAGGAGTTATAGTGGAGGAGTATGAAAATACTAACGGTGGACAAACCTTAGGTAGTGGATGTAGGAGAACTGAACCACTATAAATCTTGTATTTGTATTCTTCCCTTAGATCTTTACATTCTTGCATGATATATTTATGATTCATTTTCCATCTAGAATCGCTTAGTCTAAATAATTATTATTTCATGCATAGTATTTGACTTATCGTCTCTAGATATAAAAATACCAAATGAAAGTCTTTTTATATTAGATTGGCTTAGATAATTTTAAATTTTCCATAGTCTTATTCTCCCTCCCCCCCCCCCCCCACCAGGACCATATCGTGGTTTTCAGTTAGTTAGTTAATAATTTTATGACATGAGTTTCAAAGTAGGTCCTTAACTTTTAGGAAGCATGAGTAAGAGCCAATGTTATATAGTTAAGGGGAATATATCGAGCTTTTTCTTCTTGCAATTGCTTGCTTATATGATAAATCAATTGGTTTTCCTTCTATCTCTCATAGTAATACCAAAGCCATAATATCATGTGTCTCCGAGAGGTATACACATAATTTACACCTTGTACGAGTTGTGAGCATAGGAAGAGAAGCCAAATTAATGCTCTTTTAGTGCTTCAAAGGAAGTTTGGCATTGGTTATACCATTAGGAGTTACGAGTGTGTGCGGGTCGTTTTGGGATAAAAAAAATCAATGCGTAAACCACATGTTCTTGTGTGAGTTCTACAAAGTTAGACATGCATCCCGCCCAATATATTATATAAACCATTGAGTTTTGGTATGATCGGTTTTGGGTAAATTGCGGGTGACATGGTTGATAACGAGTCAGGTTTGTATTCAGATTCATTCAACAATCATTTTTTATTTTACAAATGAAGTTGTAACAAAAAATATAACTTAGAATTCTCATATACATTTTAAATAATCTTATGATTTAAAAAAATATAAATAATACTTTTTGAAAAATAAATATTTAGTGAAATAAAAATAGAAATAATATCATAATATTTGATGAAATATTATTAAAATATTTCCAGGTCTTCAAAGAGAATAGAGAAAAATGAAACCTAGCTAGAGTGAAAAGCACATCTCTCCACCTCCAGACCCCTGAAAAATCGTCAGTAAAGCTTATTAATCCATCCTTATAATTGCTTTTCTCACCCTTCTTTTACCTCACACAGTTACCAATTTAGCCGATTTGTTTCCTATTTCTTTTATAATTTAAATTCCTAAGTTATGAGTCTAAGTTCATATGGGTCTTGTTTACGGGCCGGATGATTGGATCTTTGAACAAGTTTTATCTCTTAAAGAAACTCGATCTAATACATGCAAGCCTTGGGGTTTAAAAGATAAGAAAAAATTGAAAGCTTATCATTACATGCAAAAGGAAAAATTGAAAGCGGTTGATGTATCTGATAAGATTTTGAGATAAAGTGTGTTGAGATTACTAAAGATATCATTAACCTATAGAAGAAATATCCACATAGGTTTATTGACTAAGCTAGTCTCCTGTTTATGAATTTTTCGCAAAGATCAAGTCTGAATGCGCAGTTTAAGGGAGTGCCTGCTAAATACTTCCTTAAATCAATGCTTTCTCGGTTATCAAGAGACAAATGGTATTTACTGCATATTGTAAACATTCCTTACCTCGTTTTGTGGAAAGGTATTTTATGTTGTAGGGGAAATACTACCTCCATTCCTTAATAATTGTCTCTTTAGCCAAAAAAAATTGAGTAATGATATTTGTCACCCTTTTTGTATCACCCTTTTATCACCTCCTACATGTATATCTACATGTACCAATGAATGAATTTCTCTATCTTACTTAATTTTTCTCTATCTTCTATTCATGGAAATCAGAACATATATATAGAAGGGTGATAAAAGGGTGACATGAAAAGGGGTGACAAATATCATTACTCAAAAAAATTATTCCACAATGTTTGTCATATTTAGAGTTCCAATACATAATAAATGATCTTTTTCCCATTCTACCCTCTTTCTAAAATCTCTTATTAACTAAATATTTAATTTTCTCTCTCTTATCATTAGGGATAGGTTGGTCATTTTAAACTATTTTTTGTCTACTTTTTAGGTTCCTTAATAAGTGTGAAAACCTCTAAAGAGACTATTATTATGGAATGGAGGTAGTATGGTAGTATTATTACGTTAAAGAGGAAAGTGCAAGGGATTTTTGACATTCAAGTGTTAAATAGCATTAATGAGTGCTATAGACTACATTCTCACATATTAGCATAGAATGTTTGCTTCAAAAATTGACACGAAGCATCAAGAAATAAAAGTCTCATTGTTCAACATAAAATCTATTTTTCTATGTCTTATTCGAGTCATCTTATTTCTGTTCAAGTCTGTAAATATGCCAAAATAATTCAAATTTTAAATTTGCTCCATCAATCGAAATGCTTATAATGGCTTCTATGTGTATTGTATGTACACGATTTGTTTAAAGAGAGAGAGAATTGATTGTACAACCATTTAATGTTTTCTAATTATCTGTAAAAACTAAAGTATTAAATTTGTCTCTGGTATGGAACAAGCTCATGTTCAATCGAACATACCTTTTAAGGCCACTAAGATAATTTAAAATAGTTTATTTAGTTTTTTTTTTTTTTTGGACGGTGGTTGGGTGCCAAAGCACCCGGAAAGAAGCAAACCAATCATCCTATTCCTATCTTACTAAAAGCCGAAGATAGCTCGAAAATACTGCAAGTATTCCGACAAACAAAAGTTGCTGCGTGCCTAGCTTTCTTCGCCAATTTATCCGCTTTACTGTTGAGCTTTCTACTGATGTGTTTGAAAGAGATTTGCCCAAGCTCTTCAGCATTGTGGATAATTTTTTGTAGGATGGGTTGGATATTCCAACAAGCCGCTGACACCTGCTTTATACCTTAAATAATTTCAAGATTATCTGAGTGGATTGTAATTTTTTTCCCCGGGAAGTACGTTCCAATCTGTGTTGCTTTAAGAACTGCTTCTGCTTCTCCTTCCAGGGCCGAATTGCAATCAATACTTGTACTTTGTTTGATGGGCGCACTTTGTTCCTTTTGGTAGCCAATAACTGCTATTCCCGTTGGTTCTCATTTGTTTGAGAAAGATGCATCGCAAAATAAAGTAATATCATGTTCTTGTTCTTCATTAGTTGTGTTCCCATTTAGTTCTTCTTTGTTATTTAGTCCTTTATAACCTTCTTTAATCCAGTTGATCCCATGAATTTCTTGCATAAGTTTCTTAGATGCAATGTTGATCCCTGTTCCGTCAGCTGTGGTTCCTTCATGTATAGCTTTCATCTTTGCCTTCCATATGTTCCACAAATTTATCATTAAAAAATCTCGCACCACATTCTCATTCCATCCTCCTTTTGTGTATGACTTAATAACCTTCAGGAACTAATCTTCAATCTTGTCGTCCTGTGTATCCGATATTTTGACCTGTAGAATGGAGCCTGCCCACATGTCTTTACACACCTTGCAATGAAGAAATAAATGTTCAACATCTTCTTTCTCGTAATTACACCATAAGCAGTTTTTAGCATCCGCACACTTTCTATTATATAAATTAACTCTGGTCGGGATTGCGCTGTTGCTAAGTCGCCACATAAATAATTTTATTTTCTTTGGAATGTTTGACTTCCATATAGTCTTCCATATTTCCGATTCCTGCATTGCTCTAGTCTCTATTGTTGTGGCCTTATTGCTGTTTTGCTCCTCTATTATCACTTTGTAACTTGTTTTTGTATCATAGTTTCCATCTTTGGAGAAAGGCCAGATAAGTTTGTCATATTTATCATATTCTTTAATTTTTGTTTCTTGATGAGGTGAATAATAGGCATTTGGAACAAGCTATCCAGTATCTCCGCATCCCATTCATCTTTATCTTTCTTCATTAGTTCATTGACCTTCGTAATTCTTGATCCTCTCGGTTTCTCTAATTTCCATTTTGTATCTATCCATCTTTCATTCCATATGTTTGTATCTTTTCCATCTCCTATAACTTTTATGCCATGTTTTTTAATAAAGTCTCTCCCTTCCATTATGCTTGCCCAACTCCACGTCCTACTTTGTATTAATTTGCACACTAAAAAATTTGATTTATTGAAATAAATACCTTTGAGTAATTTTGTTGCAAGATTTATTTAGTTAGACAAGATTTTTATGAGTTTTTTTAGGGTTAACGCTTCTTTAATAAATAATTGGCGATTTGACATGGGAAGAAAAAAATTGCGAATTTGGCATAAGGGCGGTATCCCGATCACATCACTTACTCAAAATTGTATTTCTGTTAAGGGAGGTGGTTGAATGACCGCCCTTGTGCCAAAACGCCAATTATTTTCATTTCTATGTCAAATTTTCAATTATTTATTAAAAAACGTTATAATTAAAAAAAAGAAAATTACCATCTAAGTCACAAAACTAATAATAATAGCTCTCTCATCTTCTAATTTAAATTGTCTATAAAAGTCCCCTAACAAAATCTAGTTTCCTTTTTTACCCATTTATTACCTTTTATTATTTCATTTCCTTTTCTTATATTTCTTTTTTCTCTCTCTCTCTCTCTCTCTCTCTCTCTCTCTCTCTCTCTCTCTCTCTCTCCTCACCTCGCATCTCTCTTCTCTCTTTCTCTCAAACATCGTCAATGGCGATTACCTCAATCATCCGACGTCATTTTTAATTTGCTGCAATTCAGACGCGTTTAATCATCTCATTATACAAGTATATTCGTATCTTCTTTCCTCTGTTTAGTACATTTGAATTTGTTGCTTTTTTCAATTTTCCCTCTAATTCTTACTTTGAATTATCGGCTTTTGCAATCATTATGTTTTTCTTCTTCATTTACATCAAATTTCCGTGATTTTGTTCTGTTTTATCATCTTCAGTTAGGTAATTCATGTTCTCTCTTTTTTTTACATCGATTTTTCTCATTTTCTTCTATTTTTAGCTCTGATTGTTAGTTTTTGCACTTGATTCTTATGTATTATTTCAATTCAAGCATTAATTCTTATCTTTTTCATATTGTTTTGTGTTTTCTATGTTTTTGTACTATTTAACTGTTTAAATTTACATCTTTGAAGTTCATGAGAGTTGTGTATTTTTTTTTGAGTTTTAGTTCAGATTGTTAGTTTGTTCACTTGATTTACGGACTAATAGTGCAATTTTTCCAGAATATAATGTTGTATAGTGTAATTTAATTAAAATATTAATATATGGATGTATATAGCAGTTTTTGTACAATTCAAGGCCTTATAATGCAACTTACTCAAAACATAGGGACCTATAGTGCAATTTTTGCATTATATAAGTGTGTATTGTGCAATTAGTTCAGAAAAATGGATATAGTGATACATATTGCAAATTTTGCATAAATCAAGGTCTTATAATGCAATAGACTCAAACTATAGGGACTTATAGTTCAATTTTTGTATGATACAAGGCTGTATGGTGCAGTTACCTCAGAATTATGAATATAGGGCTCAGTTTTTTGCATTGAACCGTGTACTTTTTCTTCAGTTTGTTTTGGTGGGAATTTTTCCACCAATCTGTCTTTGGCTTTCCCAACTATTCCAGTGTTGTTTATATTCTTATGCCTTATGTTGTTGTTTCATTTCATGTACATTGTCTTCTTAGTAGCTGTTATGTATAATTGTTTTTGTTTTGTGTTTTTTTGCAGATTTTCAATGTCCTCTTCTGTGTTAGTAGAGTTCAAATTGGGGGATGATAAGGCTTTTTATCCTCTTGAGTTATTACATTCATTTGCTGATATCAAGTCTTATGTTAGTGAAAGGTCGGCTTCTCTTTGTCATCCACTTGTGAAGTATGATTATTCATATGGTTCGCGAAGTAACAAACTTGTTTCGGAAGCCAATTTTTCAACTATTACTTGGTTAGTTGAGCATTCTAGCATAACTGACTTACAAATCAATGTTATCGATGGTAGTGTGTTAGTTAGTACATTATCTGGTTATAGTGGAGCATCAAGTTCAACCAATTCTTCCAGTGTCACTGATAGTTCAGTTTCGGTTCAATCTCCCCTGAGTGTTATTCGGTCAGGAGATGATTCTTTAGATTTGCTTCATAAACCTAAGAAACTTCGAAGCCATAACTGGGACAAATTATTAAAGTCATTCGGTGAGTTTTGTCATGATAGTGTGAAGAAAATTCAGAGTTTTTCTAGCAAAATACGCTTGCGAATCGGGTTATTTTTTCGATTTTGGTCACAACAATACTTCGAAAGTCAGTGTTTATTGTAAAAAGAAGGAATCTAAAGGCTGCCCATGCTATGTATAATCTTCAGTCGAGAAAGTGAATCATCGTCTTTACGTGAAAACTTTCACGAACAATCACACTTGCGGTGAACCAGACAAGTCAATGAAAACCGGGGTTTTATCTTGTTGGCATATAGCCTCCCTTAATAGGTTGTTTTAATGTGACAAATCCTCTTGTGTTTAGTGTGCTAATTACTATTGTTATATACATTCTATCTTGCACTCTAATTCATCAAAAAGCTCATTCTTTATCTTTTAGATCAAAGCTTTATTGTTTTATCTTAAGAAACTAATTCTCATACAAATGCTATTAACCTTATCCTTGTGTACATTGAGAATTAGCTTTAGTGATCAACTACAAAGTTTATAAGAATGATGTTTCCTACAACTCTCGTGAAGAAAACTTTTCCATCCGAACATCACAGTAAAAGATATTCTCTATACATTGAGAAGAAGGTGTTTTAGACCTTTGGTGTGGTAGCCGGAGAGGTATACCGGCGGATTGAGCGGTATACCGCCCGAAGCAAGTGAATTAAGCGAAGGTTCATGCGGTACACCGCACGAGACCCGCGGTGCACCGCAAGTTAGGGTTTTCTGCAGCAAAATGAAGACAAAAATGCATATATCCGTTGGGGATATTAATATATCCGTTGGAGACAATTCTTATGACCGTTGGGAGCATTTTGCAGCTATATATTGAAGGTCTTTCAAGGCTACAATCACACCTTCAACCCATATACACTAAGGGGCTTAATTGTTATCATCCAAGAAGGTGTCAAGAGCTTAAAAAGTCTTATCTACTCAATTAAGGAGTTAATCCAATAAGCCACAAAGTTCTATCTACTCAAGATGAGTCTTTCATGTATAAGTGTTATATCTACTCAAGAGAATTATTAAGCTAATAGTTATATCATCTCTTTAGGAGTTCATTAGCAAAGTTGTTTCACCCTTTAAACACTTTGTATTTATCCTCTTAAGTCTAGTTCTTGTAATAGATAGATTAAGAGAGAATTTGAGTATCGGTAGTATACTCGGTGTCCTTGTGTTGAGATAGCACAAGTGTTTGAGTATCGGGAGTATACTCCGTGTCCTTGTGTTGCGATAGCACAAGTGTTTGTCCTTCGTGGTATCGAAGAGGTTGTAAGGGTTATTGTGTTCTCGACCGGTTAAGAGAGACACGGGAGCTTAGTGAAAAGCTTGAAATCCTAAGGAGGCTTCCTTAGGTAGTGGATGTAGGGAAACCGAACCACTATAAATCGTGTGTATCTTTCTATCCCTACTCTATTTACTTTCTGCACTTTATATGTTTGATAATATGCTAGCATGAATATTGTGATATTGATTATCTAGTTTATCTAACATATTGTCATCTAGAGTAGTAAGAGATTAGAAACTAGTTTTACTTGTATCACTTATATATCGAACCTCTTAGCTTATCCATTGTATGATCCCTTAGGAGTTTGATATATTAGTTGACTTAGAAGTTTCTTTCTTAACTTATAATTGTCCAAAATATTTTTAATTAGGCATTAATCTTATTAGTAATCCTATTCACCCCCCCTCTAGGACGCATATAGAATTTCATATCTTCGGATGTGATTAAAGATGTTATTCTCGATGAAGTCCGAGCAAGACCTTCTATGACTCCCAATGATATAATTCTTCATCTTAAACACCATTACGGATATAACATATCATATAAAATCGTAGGAACAACTTTACACAAAGCCCCAGATGTAATTTTTGGGGATTCTGGTCTTTCATACAATCTTATCGAGACATACTTTGCAAAACATAAAACTGGAGATCCTTATTCACATTCCTCTTTACAAGTGGATCCCATCACACGTTCATTCGAGAGTTGTCACTTTTCTTTCGGTGCTTGTATTGCCGGTTTTCGTGCTTGCCGTCCACTTCTATTCATCGATGCTACTTTTCTCAAGTCAAAGTTCAAAGGGACTCTTCTCACAACCATTGGAAAAGACGCAAACAGGGGTAATCAAATTACTTTTCCTTTTTCTTTTTTGCAGTTTGTATTTGGTGGATTTTCCCACCAAACACGCTGTCTATTTCTGCTTTATTTCCTTTTCCCTTCATTTTGTTATTGTTTTTGCGTATTACACTAAAGATTCTATTGTAGTCTAAATAGGGAAAGTTTAAAAAAAACGTTTTCAAAAAAGGAAACTTTCTAAAAAAAGGGAAGTTTCCAAAAAAGGAAAATTCTAAAATAAGTTCCTAACAGTTTTTGTAGTTTTTTTGTTGCTTTTATTTGTCCTAACTCCTTTGTATTTAAGTATTTTTTTATTGTTCATTTTATAGTAAGTCATTTTGGTGGGAATTTTCCCACCAAACATGTAATGTTCTTTTGTGCATTTTTTCCAAGATATCTAGTTTTTTGTTTTATCTTTATGTTTTTACGTATAACAATTACTTATTTCAGGTCTTTTCCCAGTAGCATTTTCTATCACACGCTCCGAAGATGCAAACAGTTGGACTTCTTTCCTGAAGTTTTTGCTCCTCTCGTGTCTGACCGTGTGTTGAGTTTTATTTTGAACCGTCATCCCAGTATTCCTATAGCATTGAAGTGTGCGTTCCCCAACGCGTTTCATGGTTTTTGTATGTTCCATATGAAACAGAACCTGAAGAAGAAATTCTGGGGTTGTGTCGGTACTTTCAAAGTTTTGTCTATTTTACTCGATAACTGTGCCAAACCTGTTACCGAAGAGGAGTATAAGCGTTGTCTCGAGTTTTTCTTGCTCACAGGCACCAATAAAGCTTCTGACTTCATGGATAATTTGCCGAGGGAATAATACGCAGATGCGTTTTTTCTAGGAAAGAGATACGGTGAGATGACTTCAAACGCCGCTGAGTCGTTTAACAATTAAATAAAGTAGTTGCGGGATTTACCGATAATCGAGCTAATAACAATATCCATAATCTCTTGATGGTTCAAATGCACGACCGATTAATCGAAACAAAAGCATACGAGAGATTTCTTGCAAGAGATCCTGATTTGAGGTACTGGATCAACTACGATACATGTCGTCCATGGTTGGTTAAACCATCAAGCGATCACGTTTTTCAAGTTATGTCAGATCCAGTTATAACGCTCGATATTATCAAGTACACTTGTTCGTGTTTTCATTGGCAGATTGATGGTTTTTCCGTGTCCACACGCACTAGCAGCCCTTCATCAGTTTTGACCTTTAGAACATTATAAATATGTCGATCCTTATTTTTCTTCTTTGAAGTACATTGAAACCTATTCTCAAAGCATTCTGGCACTATCTACATATCTGGATCCCGCTCCACCTATCGATGATCTGGCAATCCAGCCACCTTCCGTGAAGCGTCTGTCGGTATTCTTCTGAAGTTGTGTTTACTCAGTCTAAGAGGCTTTGTGGTCGTTGCAACGAGTATGCTTATCACAACAAATCTACATGCGATGCACTTATTTGATCTTGTGATTCACATAACATCACGCAATTATCCTACTTTAGTATTACTTTTTCCGTAATTGATTTGTTAAAACAATAAAATCTTTGTAATAAGCTTTTTGATTTGAAAGTCCTAGAGGGGGGGTGAATAGGAATACAAATAAGATTAATGCCTAATTAAAAATCTTTTGGACAATTATAAGTTTAAGAAAGAAACTTCTAAGTCAACTAATATATCAAACTCTTAAGGGATCATGCAATGGATAAGCTAAGAGGTTCGATATATAATTGATACAAGTAAAACGAGTTTCTAATCTCTAACTACTCTAGATGGCAATATGTTAGATAAACTAGATAATCAATATCACAATATTCATACTAGCATTTTATCAAACATATAAAGTGCGGAAAGTAAATAGAGTAGGGATAGAAAGATACACACGATTTATAGTGGTTCGGTTTCCCTACATCCACTACCTAAGGAAGCCTCCTTAGGATTTCAAGCTTTTCACTAAGCTCCCGTGTCTCTCTTAACCGGGTCGAGAACACAATAACCCTTACAACCTCTTCGATAACACGAAGGACAAACACTTGTGCTATCGCAACACAAGGACACCAAGTATACTCCCGATACTCAAACACTTATGCTATCTCAACACAAGGATACCAAGTATACTCCCTATACTTGAATTCTCTCTTAATCTATCTATTACAAGACCTAGACTTAAGAGGATAGATACAAAGTGTTTAAAGGGGTGCAAACAACTTTGCTAGATAATCTCCTAAAGAGTAGATATGACTATAAGCTTGTAAAACTCCTCTTTGAGTAGATAATAACTTTGATAGCTCCTTGGATTAACTCCTTAATTGAGTGGATATGAACTATGAAGCTCTTGACACCTTCTTGGATGATAACAATTAAGCCCCTAAGTGTATATGGGTTGAAGGTGTGTTTGTAGCCTTGAAAGACCTTCAATTTATAGCTGCAAAATGCTCCCAACGGTCATATAAGCTTCTATCTAACGGATCTATTTTCTCTCCAACGGATATAAGCTTTGTCCTCTAGTAATAGAGCTGAAACCCTGTCGTGCGGTGTACCGCGGGTAGGGTCCGGTGCACCGCGTGACTGTTCGACTGACTTTTGAGCTTACTGGTCGGACCATGTAGTGTACCGCATGCCTGTACCGTGTAGTGGTCCGGTGTACCGTGACAGTGGTCCGGTGTACCGTGCAGATTTTATGAGCTTACTGGTCGGACCATGTAGTGTACCGTGTGACTGGTCCGTGGCTATGCGGTGTACCGCGCTTCCGTCCGGTGTACCGCGTAGAAACTTAGCTCTCTGGTCGGACTGGTCTATGCACCGTGCTTTGGTCCGTGGTATTGCGGTGTACCGTAGGTGTACTCCGGTGTACCGCACCAAAGGTAAAAAACATCTTCTAGTGAGTATATCTTTTTCTATGATGCTCGGATTAGAAAGCTTTCTTCACGAGAGTTGTAGAGGACATCATTCTTATACACTTTGTAGTTGATCACTAAAGCTAATACTCAATGTACACAAAGATAAAGTTAATAGCATTTGTATGAGAATTAGTTTCTTAAGATAAAACAATAAAGCTTTGATCTAAATGATAAAGATGCTCTTTTTGATGAATTAGAGTGCAAGATAGAATGTATATAACAAAGGTAATTAGCACACTAAACACAAGAGGATTTGTCACATTAAAACAACCTATTAAGGGAGGCTATATGCCAACAATCTCCCCCTTTTTGATGATGACAAATCCTTCACTAAAACACCTTAGGAATGATATGAAAGTATAAGCTCTTATCAAATATAGCTCCCCCTCACAAAAAGCATTTAAGTAAACATGAATATAAGATGTGAAATGCATTTGTGAGTATTTAAAAGTGCAATTTTGAAAGTTTTAGTGCACAAATTTCTCCCCCTTTGTCTTCATCAAAAAGACGGGATAATAAAATAAGATCAAACAAATAAACATAGAAGAGCTAAAAACTCAAGTGAATAGATATTTGAAAAACAACATAGAGAGATCAAAGGTTAAAGAGCAATTAAAACATTTTAATTTTGAAATGCATAAAGATTAACAATGTAAAGCATGAAACAAGATGAAGGAAAGATATAAGGGATAAGAACGTTTTACCAACTTCTAGATCGGAAGATTATCATCTTTTAAGCTTTCTATAAACGCAAACGATTAGTGCAATTATGAGATAAACAATTAACCAAGCATTTAAGTTTTTTAAAGATAATTTAAGAAAAACTCCCCCTCACAAAATGCATAGAGTGTTTGTTTCAATTTTGAAAAGTTTGACCAATAATTTCTCCCCTTTTTACTAATAAGAATATTTGAACCGATTTTAAGAAATCAAGGGGTAAATTTTCATTTTTGAAAAATATAGGGGTCAATATGCATTTTTCAAAAGTTTAGGAACTAAATGCAATTTTGAAAAACTTCAAGGACCTAAGTATAACTTTCTCAAGACAATAGGGACCTAGGTCTAATTTTTCAATCATAAGAAAGCTAAATGCAACTTGTTCAAACTATAGGGACCTCAAATCAATATTTTTCAACCTATAGGAAACATAATGCAATTTGAATAAGATCAAGGACTAAGAGTGCAATAACACCTATATCATCAAGAATATTGTTAGCAATATTAACATAACAATATAAAATTCGAAATAAATAATTTAAGCAACTCAAAAACCAAAAATCCAATTTAAGAACTTAGCAAACGAAATAGAGCAATCACAAGATATAGAAAATAGGCAATTTGCATAAACACCCGAAACTAATACGAAGACTCCCCAATAGTTTAGAAATATTTTAAAACTACTAAAAACGCTTTTGTTTTGAAAAGATACAACAAGAAAATCCCGAAAACAAATAAAACGATTTATTTCACAAATACCCCTATGTATTCTAAAAATACGAAAAGACCCAAAATCAAAGTTAAGCAATTTTAAGTATGAAAAGGTCAAGTCATACAAGATATTTGCACAATAGGGAATAAACCATATAAGCACATAATGAAGCACAACATATAGATAGTAAGGCTAAACAATTTCATGCAAATGAGTTAATGACCAATAATGGATTAACTTCCCATAATTCTATGCATAAAAACAATTTTGAAATGCTATGGGAAATTCACAAGATTATCGGAAAAATATTTTGAAAAGCAATTTCTTTAAAACTCACCCTTACTAAAAGACGAATGAAAATGCAAATTTGTGTTCAAAGATAAATAAAGATTTGAAAGTGAAAACTAGTATCTTTGATCTTTCTTCCCTTTTTGTCAACGATAAAAAGAATCAATAGGCACTTTTGAAAGATATAAAAACTTGTAAGAATAAAAAGTGCAATTTATAATCGTTGAGGGACTAAAAAGCAATTTCACATAGTAGGGACTAAAAATGCAATTTTTCAAAAATATGAACTAAAATGGCAAATTTTACAAGTGAAAGATTATGAAGTCCAAACTATGACACTTTGAAGATTTTAATAAATATGAGGGGTCAAAGTGCAATTTTGAAAATTGTGGGGACTAAAATGCAATTACCAAAATTCTAAGAGATAAAGTGCAATAACATGATTCAAGAGATTTTGATGCAATATCATTTATAACATAGAAACAATGATTAGTAACACAAGATAATATCCAAGGATAAAACATGATAAACACAACTAATCAAATCAAAACCAAATCATAATCATAAACACAAGCCATAAGGAGGAACGCAAAATTATATACGAGATAAAGAAAAGAAATCACCGGATTTTCCTTTTTCGAGATTTGAGTGTTCTTTCGTATATTAATTCTTCCATTTGTTTCCTCCAAGCAAAGTAACGATCACCTACAAGAAAATGGAGGTTGTGTAGAAAACAACTCTTCCAAAAGATTAAATTCCAAATCGTTTACTCTACTAACGGTTAAGCTATTCACGTAGAGTTAGGCTCTGATACCAATTGAAAGTCCTAGAGGGGGGGTGAATAGGAATACAAATAAGATTAATGCCTAATTAAAAATCTTTTGGACAATTATAAGTTTAAGAAAGAAACTTCTAAGTCAACTAATATATCAAACTCTTAAGGGATCATGCAATGGATAAGCTAAGAGGTTCGATATATAATTGATACAAGTAAAACGAGTTTCTAATCTCTAACTACTCTAGATGGCAATATGTTAGATAAACTAGATAATCAATATCACAATATTCATACTAGCATTTTATCAAACATATAAAGTGCGGAAAGTAAATAGAGTAGGGATAGAAAGATACACACGATTTATAGTGGTTCGGTTTCCCTACATCCACTACCTAAGGAAGCCTCCTTAGGATTTCAAGCTTTTCACTAAGCTCCCGTGTCTCTCTTAACCGGGTCGAGAACACAATAACCCTTACAACCTCTTCGATAACACGAAGGACAAACACTTGTGCTATCGCAACACAAGGACACCAAGTATACTCCCGATACTCAAACACTTATGCTATCTCAACACAAGGATACCAAGTATACTCCCTATACTTGAATTCTCTCTTAATCTATCTATTACAAGACCTAGACTTAAGAGGATAGATACAAAGTGTTTAAAGGGGTGCAAACAACTTTGCTAGATAATCTCCTAAAGAGTAGATATGACTATAAGCTTGTAAAACTCCTCTTTGAGTAGATAATAACTTTGATAGCTCCTTGGATTAACTCCTTAATTGAGTGGATATGAACTATGAAGCTCTTGACACCTTCTTGGATGATAACAATTAAGCCCCTAAGTGTATATGGGTTGAAGGTGTGTTTGTAGCCTTGAAAGACCTTCAATTTATAGCTGCAAAATGCTCCCAACGGTCATATAAGCTTCTATCTAACGGATCTATTTTCTCTCCAACGGATATAAGCTTTGTCCTCTAGTAATAGAGCTGAAACCCTGTCGTGCGGTGTACCGCGGGTAGGGTCCGGTGCACCGCGTGACTGTTCGACTGACTTTTGAGCTTACTGGTCGGACCATGTAGTGTACCGCATGCCTGTACCGTGTAGTGGTCCGGTGTACCGTGACAGTGGTCCGGTGTACCGTGCAGATTTTATGAGCTTACTGGTCGGACCATGTAGTGTACCGTGTGACTGGTCCGTGGCTATGCGGTGTACCGCGCTTCCGTCCGGTGTACCGCGTAGAAACTTAGCTCTCTGGTCGGACTGGTCTATGCACCGTGCTTTGGTCCGTGGTATTGCGGTGTACCGTAGGTGTACTCCGGTGTACCGCACCAAAGGTAAAAAACATCTTCTAGTGAGTATATCTTTTTCTATGATGCTCGGATTAGAAAGCTTTCTTCACGAGAGTTGTAGAGGACATCATTCTTATACACTTTGTAGTTGATCACTAAAGCTAATACTCAATGTACACAAAGATAAAGTTAATAGCATTTGTATGAGAATTAGTTTCTTAAGATAAAACAATAAAGCTTTGATCTAAATGATAAAGATGCTCTTTTTGATGAATTAGAGTGCAAGATAGAATGTATATAACAAAGGTAATTAGCACACTAAACACAAGAGGATTTGTCACATTAAAACAACCTATTAAGGGAGGCTATATGCCAACATGATTTCTAAAAGCATTGTTTTTGTGTTATTTTTACTGTTTCCACTTTAAATGAGTTGTTTATCACATTATATTCCATTTATATATTAGTATACGTTCTGAGTTATAGCTTTTTTCTGGGGTTTTTTCTTTGTTTTCACTTGGTGGGAATTTTCCCACTAAACACACGGTATATTTTCTGTTGTACTTTTTTCCTTCCTTTTAATTTTTTTTTTACTTCATAGTCTTTCATTGTTGTTTCTTTGTGTACTACATTCAAGCTTCTTTCTATTTTGTTTTTTTCATCCTGTTTGGTTCTTTTTTTGTGTCTTCATTTGGTGGGATTTTTCCCACCAAATTATTCTGCTTGTATTTGAAATCTGTTTGTGTAAAACAATTCATATTGCATTCATTAATCTAATTATCATTCTTAATCTATAGAAGCAACAACAAACAACGTAAACATCTGAAATATAAGTACTTAATACAATCAATAAGAACTAAAACATTAACAACAAACAAGTTTAACAATAGTCTAATAAAATCTTCCCAAAACACTGAAAACAGTAAAAAAAATTGATTTCTTCTTCTTCTTCTTCTTCTTCTTCTTCTTCTTATTCTTCTTCTTCTTCGCTTTCTTCAATTTCTATCCTAGTGTTTTCTTCCAAGTCCTTGTTTTTCATTCTTCTACATAGCTCACTTCTTCTTGGATGTTGGTGTCGCCTAGGGTGTGATAAAAATAAGATCAATTTAAGTATGGAAAACTATGCACTCTCACCCTAGACAGGCACAGTACTGCAAGTATTACAGGACGTATGCAAGTTTTAATGATAAGTAGAGTTCGTTCTCAGGGACTTAAGTGTGTTAATCGCGTAAGAACAGATAACGAGTAAAAGTAAATAACTAGAAGACAGAAAATTAAATATTTGATTTTTCGAATTTATGAATTAAAACTAAATTAAAACTAAGAAAATAAAGACAATAAAGTAAAAGATTAAGAATATGAGATGAGAAGTATAGCTTAGGTTTTGCTAGTATGCACTAATCCTTCTAATTCTATTTGATAAATCTAGTTCATAAGGGAGAATATTAGCTCTTGGTAATACTTAGTCAGGATTCTAAATTCCACTACCTTAGACCTTGAGAGCGACTAAGGGGGCTACGTCACAACCAAGAAGTGATTTAAAATAGGGTTATCAAACGCCACTAAGGCCCTAAGCAAATACTGCAAGTCTTGGTGATACTGTGGTTAAAACAAACCTTAATGACTATCTAGTTAGAAGTATGTTTTGTCAGAACTGCTATCGACACTAGACATTATGTGGTGGTTCAATAGTTAAACACCCTTACAAGGTGACCATCTAACTACTCTTAAAACAATCCTAAAGTGATCAGTTCTAGGAAAGACATTAAATCAAAACACATAAGCAAATATAAAGTAAGAAGCTAATATCAGATTAAAACATATAATTCACAAAGAAACTTAGATAGAAGAATTAGAATTCATAGATTATACATATGCAAAACCCAAGCTATGGGAAGTTTAGTTCATACCTGAAGGAAATAAACTAAAAGAAATAATAAAAGACATCATCTTGCTCTCTACAATAAACTGGAAGAATAAAACCTTAAGAACTAATTACTATGAGGCAAGGATGATTTACAAGTGATATAAGGGTGTATTTATAGGTGTTTAGAAGACCTAATTCGTTTTCTTGAGGAAGAGTTAAGGTAATGGACTTCTAGCCCAACTCAAATTCGTATGGAAATAAAGATAAACACTGCTGCGTTGTTTTGGTCATAACTTCTTTATTATTGGTCCGTTTTTGCTCCACAAGATACCAAAAGAATCGCAACAGAATTATCTAGGCCCTTTAGGAGTAATCTACCAAATTCGGCCTCTTTATTAGGTAAAAACGCCTATCTTTGCAGAATCCCAGATTTAGGCAGCTTTTCCTTTTCCATCTTTTTAGCAATTCCTTCCTTATCTCCAATTACCATGCATATCTCCTTCCATAAGTTGTTGTCTTTGACTTGGACTCTAATTAAACTCCATAATTATCTTTAAAGCTACACACTAAATAAACAATTAAACCCAATATGCTCTAAAAACAATAATTCTACAAATCAAGACACAAAATAGGAAAGTGCACTAAAACTCAAGAAAATCGACATTATTGACTCCTAAAACACTAAAAATGATGTCTCATCTTAACATAAATCTATCACAAATGAGGAGACATCAAGACCCCCAACTCAAAGTTGTATCGTCCCGATACAATAAAAGATAATAACATAGGGAAGTCTAGAAATACACACTTATAAAATTCTCAACACAAGGGAAAAGCATAGCAGAATATATAGAATAAACCTAAAGCACATAACTCAGAAAATTTCATGCAATAATATTCATAAACTACATACCTGTACACTTCTCATATCCACAGTCAACACGGCTTGATTTCAAGATCAGATTAGTTTCGCAATGTAAGAAGGATTGGGACTTTACTCAGTTCCCCTTGAGAGCTATAGATTGTTCATCAAACCTTACTAGTATCCAAGAATCCACTTAACTAATCTCTAATGGCTCAATCACTTCTCAATTACATAACAAAGAATCACAAGGTCTTTAAGGTTGTAATGTAGGCTTAGGGACGGTGGGATAGTATATTTGGATAATTTGGAGTGAGCTTTTGGCTCTCTCCTCACTAGCCATCAACGAATCGCCCTAGAGCTTGAGTTACTCTCATAAAACGTTTCTCACTCAACCCAATGAATTCCTTGATGCACAATTTAGCATCCCTAATAACCCAATTAAGCTTTAAGATGTTCACATAAAAATCCACTTTGCCGGTCCGAATATATATATTTTCTTTTCTTTTCAATTCAATTCTCTTTTCTATAGCTATGACTCTCTTTTAATGTTGAGATATCACACTAATTTTCTCATATATATATTTTTTCTTTTAATGCCTTTGTTGGCAAAATTAGCTCGAAGCTTCTTTTTCATTCACTATTACCCCGGCAAAGGGTTACAATACAATGCTGTAAAACATCCTCAATATAAAGCACAAAGCACAATTAATAAGCTCAAAAATCCCAACATAATAACTCCCATAATGGTGGACCCACCACCCCAAACTCAAGCTCTAAAACAACTGTCTAAGCATCGCGATTCGAGTGCGGGTCATATGGAAAAGTCCTAAAAATCTAAAGGATATGGCTTATAACGTGTTTCAATAAAAAGGCTTTAGAAAGGCTAGAAGGGGCTAAGAAGGATATAACTTTTAAACTCAAAAATCACAAGGTGAGAAGGTATAAAAAGGCTTCAAAGGCTTAAAAATATGAAAGAACCGCCTTGATCACTTTCTACACTATGTAATTCAGAAAATTTCTTACCTTTAGCACTCTCATCAAATGGTTTTTCAACTAGCTTGGATCTCACGGCCTACACACTTTCAAGGTTCCCTGAGATCGAACATACTTTCTATCGCATTGCTTACTAATCTTTTCTTTACTATCAACGTGTGTTTTCCTGCAAATACTCAAAGCATACAAATACATAGCTCATAAACATATCACTTACTATCATCAATCTACTGAGCTTATGCTTTCAAGCTATTAAACACACTCTACATCTAATTCCCATGCATCAAAAATTTTAATTTCACTCAAAAACAGAAAAATGGAGATGAGAGACAACGAATCCCCACACCCCCAACTCAAAAATGAGCCGTGTCCCCACGACTCGAAAAAATGACTCGAAAACAGAAATTAAAATTAGCAGATAGGCATATTTACAGAAATGGTAAGGAAGAAAGAGAACATACTCTCGAGGCTATTGCCTCGCATCATTGATATCCAGGGTTGGAATTGTTGGACCTTTCGTTAATTGCTCAAGGAGTTTCATCATGTGTACTTGATTAGCATTGATTTGTGCCACATCATTGACTAAAGAAGTTTGAGCTGCTTCAAACTTCGTTAAACGCTCCTCCATCTTCTTTTGCCAATTTTGCTCCTTTTCTGCCTTCGAGATTTGAGTAGAACCCGCTCTTCGAAGACTTTCTTTGATCCAAGCATTATCAATATAACTCATTTTAAACTCGAGTTTCTCTTCTTCACCCAATACTACATTCGCTTTTCGCACAAGACACGTGATCATAGTTGGAAATTTAACATTATAAACCGATTTAGGAGAGACCGAGAATCGTATCACCTCCTCATAGATCAACTGTGCCACATCAACTTCCTCTCCTCTCAAAATACAGTCCAACAGTAGCGCGTTCTTCATGGTCACCTCCAAAGTTCGTGTGTTTCCAAAGACATTAGGGATAAGGAAATTGTGCCAAATTCTAGCATCTGCTCGAAGATATTTGTAAGGCCAAGGTGCCTTCAATTCTCCCGTATGTAATTGCACTTTCTCCTTGTCTAAAACATGCTCAAAAAGTAATTCCTTATCAAAGATTTTTCGTTTAGCAACTGCTTCCTCAAATTTGCAAAAACCTTTCAGATTCTGAAACTTGAAGTGGTTCCTAATCTCCTCAACTGTAAAAGGAACTAACTTTCCTCTAATCGGAACACAATCACTATCTCGGCTAAAGAGGCCTAGATAGAACTCCAAAACTAATTCAGGACATAATTCAGAACGGCTTACCATGAACGTAGACCAACCCAATTTCTCACCAAGCTCAAAGAATCTCTTGTATTCTCCCTCTCTAATTTCCTCCTTGAATACTTTCTCATAGGCAAAAGGTAGTTCTTTTAATTGTTTCTCCGCAGAAATCTTCAAGGCCTTTGAAGTATCCACTTTCTCTATAGGTATAGGATTTGGTTGAGGTTGTGTTCTCTCCTTTGCATAAAAATAAAGCTTTTTACCATTACTATCATACGAAGGTTTCCCACTCTTCAATTTATCTTTACCCTTTGATTTAGAACTAGCACCTTTGTCAATTGATTTCTTCTTGTTTAAATCCAATCCCTTGTTACTCTTCACCTCCCTCTTGCTAGATAAGATTGATGTTCTATTAGTCATCTTCAATTAACCCCCAACTCAAAGCTTTAGCAACCCTTGAAATTTAACTCTTGAATTAATGGATGAACAAGCTTGATTTGGCCTAGGATGGGTGAATTGGTGATGAATCTCTATGTGGGTGAGGATGATTTGTAATGGGTAGGCTAGGATTTTTAGAAATTGTGTGATGAATTTGTGAAATTTGGCTCTTTGATTCTTCAATTTGAATGAATTTGGTGATGATTGGTAGCTTGATTTTACCTTGTAATGATGTGGAGAGAAGGTTTGATGTGTTCTCCTTGATGATTGGGTAGTGTTTTGGTGATTGGTGAAGGTTTTGATGAGCTTCAATGGAGTTAGGAGAGTTGTGGAGAAGAAAGAGAGGGTTAAGGTTTAATAATTTCGGAATAATAGGCTCAATACCTCCTTTATAACTTAATCCCGTAACTTTCTCTCTCCTCTGGCGGCGCTGCGGACTACCCCTGCGGACCATGGGGTGCACCGCAGGGTAGTCCGTGACATCTGATGCTCGAAATTTTTTGCTTACTGACCTAAACCCGTGGTAGGACCCCGTGGTACGGGGTTTTGGCTCGCGGACTAGGGTCCGGTGTACCGGAGGGTACACCGCGGCTTCTGTTGTCAACTACGTCAAAATACCCGTGGTACTCACCCCGTGGTACGGGTTTTTGGGGCGCGGACCATGGCGCGGTGCACCGCGGGGTAGTCCGTGGAATTTTTTCTTGTTTCTGGATCAAACCCGCGGTAGCAACCCGTGGTACGGGTTTTGACCTCGCGGACCATTCCTGCGGACCATGGGGTAGTCCGTGAGGGTAGTCCGCGGGGTGCTTTCTTGCGCTCCAAAAATTTTCCTCGCGTTCCCTAACTTGATTTCTCCGATTCCTACACACCAAAAACACTAATACCTTTCTCAAATATGCATTATCAACTAAAAACAACTAAAATAAACTTAAACTAAGAATGTAAAAGACATGAAAACATAAAAAAACTTCGGGTTGTCTCCCGAACAGCACTTTTGTTTAACGTCTTTCAAAGTTAGACGTGTTACCTCTGTCAAGATTTGCGAATATAGCCTCCCCAACAACGAGTAAGGCTATGAACGTCAACTAATCTGCGCTTGACCCCAGTTTTGGGGCGAATTTCTATCACCTTGGCTGAAACAACCTTAGTGACAATGAATGGTCCCATCCACGAGTCTTTGAAACTTCGTGGCCTGTTCTCGCGTTTATGGGCTTTCCATAGGACTTCATGGCCAACCCCAAACTCAATGTTTGGCTCAGTGTCCACAGGTTTTAAGTGGATGTCCTCAGGAGGGACTTTGTGATGTGAAAGACTGTGGATGATAGGAACGGTGGGATCCAACTTCCTTGGTTTCTTACCCAAGACATAAAAGGTCTCGGATACATTTTTAGCATGAAGGGTGATGGTCCCATCTTGGAAGTTGATCACACTTTGACTTGTGGCCATGAAGGGCCGTCCAAGTATGATCGGAACCTGCTTATCTGCATCAAACTCAAGAATAACAAAGTCAGTAGGGATGGCGATATTACCTGCACGGACTAAGACGTCCTCCACTGTTCCCCATGTCCTCTTCACTGAGTTGTCAGCAAACTGCAACTTCACTGGAGTTTTCTCTGATTTTTGAAGTCCAAGTCTCTCGAACACGGACTTAGGCATAAGATTCACACCAGAACCCACATCGTACATCGCTTTCACCTTGAGCCTACCATGTAATTGAATAGGAAGGTTGAAACTTCCCGGATCTTTAAGCTTAGTAGGTAGCTCTTTCTCACTTCTTCTTGAAACCCTCAGGTTCTCTCTTGGGATCTCTACACTCGCCTCTTTATCAGGAATAACTTGCGTAAAAACTTGTTGCGGTGTAAGTCCTCTCTTCGCAATCTCAAGCATTTGGGCGTTGATATTTTCAGGTTGGTACGCCTCTACAAATGTCTTGAGAGCAGTGTCATCTTTAGGATTTGTATCAGGAATAGTTGATGACACTGGTTGAACACTAGGTGGCGATTCCACCTTCTCTTCTTCTTTCTCCTCTAGCACAGCAGGTGCCACTTCATCTTCTTTCGATTCTTCTTTCGAGGCTTCTTCCTCTTTCTCTCTCGCTAACTCCGCTGCATACTCTACCATCGATCGCATCTCCTCTTGCACCTTTCTCAGTAGCTCTATGAACTCGTCTCTCTCTTCATCGCTTTCCAGATGATAAACTTCTAGACAGTCGGACTCCTCGGGGTTAGACTCGGTTGGTTCTTCTTCAATACTGGGAACTTCCACGGCACTAATGGCAGCATGTGGTGCTTCCTCCTTTTCTTTTTCGATTTCAAGGCATATAGCCTTGCAAGCTTCGAACCCAACATTGTTTTCACCTCCTTCGATTGCCTTTACTTCCTTTTGTTCTTTTAGATGCTTGTTTATTTGGTCTAATTGAGTACTTAGCATCTGAAGTATGGCATCGTGTCCTCGGACTTTTTCCTCTTGAGCGTTTACAGTTGTGTTCAAACGGTCTAGAGCTTGTACTATCTGTGTATTGTCCATAGATCCTTCTTGCGGATACTGAGGTAAAGCTTTTTGATCTAAAGTATCGGTATAGGCGTCTTGAGCAGGTTGTTGTGGAGGAGTAGGTCGATTCTGATATTGGTTTTGGTACTGACCTCTCTGTTGGTAAGAGTTGTTCTGGGGTCGCGATTGATATTGACCAGGATTAGCGGCCCCTTGTGGATTTGAATACTGCATACCCGGATGGTTGCGGTTGCCCCATCGGTTAGATATGAAGTAAACAGATTGCGGATTTGATTCGCACTCTTCCCATGAATGATCGTTAACTCCACATTGTTGACAACCTTGTGCCTCTTGAACTACCTTTGTAGCAGCTAAATTCTTCTCCATTGCGATTCTCAGCTCCTTGATTTGATTTTCTAACGAGGATATTTGAGCTGAGTTCGCAGTTTCTGCATCTAAACGAAGCGTTCCTCGGGTCTTTGCTGCAGAAGCTCGCGTTGAAGGCCAACTTCTTTCTTGTTCCATAATATTTTCTAACACCTCGGAAGCTTCATTGTGATTCATGGACACAAAATTACCCTTTCCAATGTTATCCACCTTGTCTCTACCCTTGTCATCAAGACCTTCATAGAATATAGCAAGTTGTAGAGCAGGTGTATAACCATGGAGCGGGCATCTAGCTATTTTTTGTTGAAACCTTGTCCATGCTTCTCCCACTGTTTCTCCATCTTCTTGAGAAAATCTTGCAAGCTCGGTTTGATCTTTAAGTCTCATGCTCTTTGGATAAAATCGGTTAAAGAACGCGGCTTGAAGCTCTCTCCAAGAGTGAATGGTTCCATGTGGTTGTCTTTCTAGCCAATCGCTAGCTCTTCCGGTTAAGAAAAACGAAAACATATGACAATACAGTTGCTCGCGTGTAATGCCAGGAGTAATGTAGGCATCACAAATCTGCATAAACTTCTGAATCGCTTTTACCGGATCTTGAATTGCAGTACCAGTATAGAGTCCGAAACTTTGAAATTGACTAAGCATACCCAGATCGGGTCTAAATTTGATATTCGGAATCTCAGGAGGGCGGTAACCGATGGGTTGAACATGGAATGGTATGTTAAGGCCAGGTAGATCTTGTTCAACTCGGTTTTGTTGATTATTCTGCCCATTACCTTCTCCTACTGGTAAATGTACACCAGGTGGAATGTATGCTGGAGGTCCTCCTGGAGCAAAGTAAACTAACTCCGGATCATTATCATGTATGTCTGCCATAGCTCTTTTCAAGGCTCTTTCCTCACGAATTCGTTTGTCATAAGCTCTGAAGCTCCTCTCAGGCTCCGGTAAGGGAGGCCAAGAATTAAACACTGTGAAACCTGAAAAAGACTAAAGCAAACCACAAGCGTAAATCTGGAAAAATAAAAACTAAAACTAAACTAAAAACTGAAAAGTAAAAACTAATTAAAAACTAAAACTCGAAATAGAATACCCACACGCTAACGAGACACAAGTCCCCGGCAGCGGCGCCAAAAACTTGGTGTCGCCTAGGGTGTGATAAAAATAAGATCAATTTAAGTATGGAAAACTATGCACTCTCACCCTAGACAGGCACAGTACTGCAAGTATTACAGGACGTATGCAAGTTTTAATGATAAGTAGAGTTCGTTCTCAGGGACTTAAGTGTGTTAATCGCGTAAGAACAGATAACGAGTAAAAGTAAATAACTAGAAGACAGAAAATTAAATATTTGATTTTTCGAATTTATGAATTAAAACTAAATTAAAACTAAGAAAATAAAGACAATAAAGTAAAAGATTAAGAATATGAGATGAGAAGTATAGCTTAGGTTTTGCTAGTATGCACTAATCCTTCTAATTCTATTTGATAAATCTAGTTCATAAGGGAGAATATTAGCTCTTGGTAATACTTAGTCAGGATTCTAAATTCCACTACCTTAGACCTTGAGAGCGACTAAGGGGGCTACGTCACAACCAAGAAGTGATTTAAAATAGGGTTATCAAACGCCACTAAGGCCCTAAGCAAATACTGCAAGTCTTGGTGATACTGTGGTTAAAACAAACCTTAATGACTATCTAGTTAGAAGTATGTTTTGTCAGAACTGCTATCGACACTAGACATTATGTGGTGGTTCAATTGTTAAACACCCTTACAAGGTGACCATCTAACTACTCTTAAAACAATCCTAAAGTGATCAGTTCTAGGAAAGACATTAAATCAAAACACATAAGCAAATATAAAGTAAGAAGCTAATATCAGATTAAAACATATAATTCCCAAAGAAACTTAGATAGAAGAATTAGAATTCATAGATTATACATATGCAAAACCCAAGCTATGGGAAGTTTAGTTCATACCTGAAGGAAATAAACTAAAAGAAATAATAAAAGACATCATCTTGCTCTCTACAATAAACTGGAAGAATAAAACCTTAAGAACTAATTACTATGAGGTAAGGATGATTTACAAGTGATATAAGGGTGTATTTATAGGTGTTTAGAAGACCTAATTCGTTTTCTTGAGGAAGAGTTAAGGTAATGGACTTCTAGCCCAACTCAAATTCGTATGGAAATAAAGATAAACACTGCTGCGTTGTTTTGGTCATAACTTCTTTATTATTGGTCCGTTTTTGCTCCACAAGATACCAAAAGAATCGCAACAGAATTATCTAGGCCCTTTAGGAGTAATCTACCAAATTCAGCCTCTTTATTAGGTAAAAACGCCTATCTTTGCAGAATCCCAGATTTAGGCAGCTTTTCCTTTTCCATCTTTTTAGCAATTCCTTCCTTATCTCCAATTACCATGCATATCTCCTTCCATAAGTTGTTGTCTTTGACTTGGACTCTAATTAAACTCCATAATTATCTTTAAAGCTACACACTAAATAAACAATTAAACCCAATATGCTCTAAAAACAATAATTCTACAAATCAAGACACAAAATAGGAAAGTGCACTAAAACTCAAGAAAATCGACATTATTGACTCCTAAAACACTAAAAATGATGTCTCATCTTAACATAAATCTATCACAAATGAGGAGACATCAGATGTTCTGGTGTAAAACTACATATGCAAATCAAACATTATTTATATATTTTATTAGTATAAATCCATCTAATATTTCTTACTTTCTGTTTAGTCTTGGCATCCCGATTCCGTATTGCCTTTTTTTCATCATTTCCGTTGATGCCCTCTTTCGTTTTACTCTTGATCCTACTGGCTCTCTACTGCTCGGTAATTCATCTCTTTGAATCTGTAAAAACGCATTTTAAATATATAAGCTACAACTTTAACTTTTAAATCAGATTTTTTATATTCTTTTTACCTCAGAATTTTCAATATCGTGTTTTGTGTACTTGTCTAGTAAAATTTTTGAGACAATGAATGCTCTTATTCTTGCTACTTGTTTCGGAGTGTAAGATTCGTTTACTGGATCGATTTTGTATAATTATTTCGCATACATAAAAATGTAAATCCCGGAATCTATTATACGTGCATTACTATGGTTTATATGCACATTGACCAGTCTCTCTACCAGGTCAGTGTTTGGTGATGATACTTTGTGTTGTTTGATTATTACATCAAGTAGTCATACATTCTCTTGTCATTTTCTTTTGCCTTTCCCCCTACCATTTTACTTGTTGTATCTGGCATCGAGTTAAAATGGTAGAAAGTTATCTATTTGGCTATCATACACTAGTAGGGTCCATAAAGTGGCATGTCCGTGTCTAGTTTGTATCGGCAAAAGAGTGAATCTATTGCTTTTATGATAATTGAGGAATGGTTTCCCAACTTTTTTAGCTAGCTCTTCCCACAAATGATTGTTCCTCAAAACCTGTATTATTCAAATAACAGTTCCATACATAAGTAGTACAGTTTTATTTTACAGTTTGTTTTGGTAGGAATTTTCCCACCAAACAAACTGTCTTTGTTGCTTTTGTTTGTTCTTAGTTTAGTTACCCAATTGTAAATGTTCCAAAAAAGGAAACTTTCCAAAAAAGGAAAGTTTCCAAAAATAGAAAGTTTCGTATTTTTTGGAATCTGTTTGTGTAATTAAACAAAAAACAATTTATCAACTAATATTCTATACATAATTAGTACATTTTCCTTCTTACCATATCATTTGGGGGCATGTGTGTGCCAACATGTAGTCCATCGTATTTCGGGTCCCACTCACGGTTCAATTCTCGTAATTCCATCTCGCATATCTTGAGCACGACCCCAATCACCTACAAATTTTACAACACAAACATTAAGAAACCGTGTTGTTAACTTTGTGCATTTATAATTTACAAAAAAAACTTACATTAGCTGTTAAGTGTCCATCTGTCCCTAATTCCATCACTTCCTCTGCATAAACACTATTATTTTCCTCATCTTCCCATATTTCATTTTTTCTTGGTGCAGTTTTTCCCATTCCAATTAGCATTATATAGTCTGGCTCATCACACACAATGCTTCTTGGAATTATGGTTTTTATTCCATTTAAAATTACCCAATTTGGTTCCTTTAATCCCGGTTCAGTGACATATTCATCAGATCTTTCTTCTTCCTACCTAATCTTTCGTCTTGTTTTAATTCTTTCACCATCGAGTTTGGTGATTCCAGAACCGATGACCTACTGTTTTCAACTTCATTTCTTTATTTCTCGGGTTTCAGAATCACTTGTCCAACTTATTTCAAGGGAATCCTCATAACTGTTTTTTTTTCGGTTTCATCAAACATTTCTGTTTCTTCATCCATCATGTCTTCCATCATATCTTTGTATGGTAGAGTTTCATCTTCTTCCCGGCTCTCTTTTCGAGTTTCCTCAATTACCACCTTCTCTTTTTCATTTTCTTTATCCTTCTTGAAACTTACTCTTCTGTTCTGGGTTTCCCTCAGTTTTTGCAACTCTTTTTTCAGTCCATCTATCACCTCATTCATTTCATTCTCTTTCTTATCCTTTTTATCTTGTAGGAGGCTCATTTTTTTTTCATATTTTCCTTCTCAACAACAAGTTCATCCATCTTTTTCTTCATTTCAATTTTTTCTTCTTTCAGTTTCTTGTTTTCAAGTACAACTTCATCAAGTTGTTTCTTCAGTTCTGTTTATTCTTCTTTCAGATTTCTGTTTTCAACTACAACTTCATCAAGTTGTTTCTTTATTTCCGTGTTTTCTTCTTTTTCAGGCTCTTTTTCACGTGTGTTTTCATCGGTTTCTTTCCCCCTCTTGTACTATTTCACATTCTACTACATTTCCTTCTACTTCCCTCCTTACTGTTATTTCATCTGTTTCTGTGTAAAATCCTTTAAAACTTCTCTGTCAAAACCTACTCTTTGTTTTGAACTCTCTCATTTTTCCGTGTCACTATTAATATATCTTTCGTTATTATTTGCATATTCTATTGGTCAATTATCGTTTGATTTATCTTATCAGCTTGATTTATTTTTGCTCTTTCCATAATCTCTGCTAGTGTATTCTCCTCTTCTTTATGCCATGAAAACCCATACAATTCATCCAATTCTTTCTTTCTTCTTGCTTCTTCCTCCGTCAATTCTATTTCTCTTTCCACTGTTTCTTCATTCCCCTCTTCTTCATCTTCTTCCTCATTTTCATCTTCTTCTTCTTCCTCCTCACCCCCTGTTTCTATTTCTCCTTCTTCTTCTTCTTCTTCTTATTCTTCTTCTTCGGTTTCTTCGTCATCTTCTTCATCATTCTCAAGGTAAAGTATTTAGTATTTTTGTTTCGTGTGGTTTTATCACCAGCTCCTCCTCAATAACCTGCATTTGTATTTTTAAAATTGTAAAAATAATTCAAGTTTCATGTTCTATTTGCTTTTAGTATACGATTTAGTATTGAATTTTACCTTTTCAAGTTTGAATTTGTCTATAAAGTTTTTTTTTGAAGCATCCATTTTTGTGGACCTTTAGCCATTTGAGTATCCTCGGGTATGATTTCTTTTGGGAAGGCTTCCGCATGTCTACATGTTCAAAGAAGAATGACTGTAAAATCAATCAAAATTAGTCAAAATCAGTCAAAATCATTCAAAATAATTCATTCAAAATAAATTAGTCTAAAATGCTTACCATTAGTATACATGTGGGTGCACTTAAGTGTGCTTTTCTCATCCCATCAATGGCCCCCACTAACTGACTTGCCATTCGGATTCCCAATCATAAGTCCGAATTTTTTCCATATCTCCCGATATCCCTACATCCCACCAATCCAATCTTCCTGGCGGAAGCCGGGAAGAAGCATGTGTGTAGAGTTATCATACACATCAACTGAAAGAATTTTTCCATATCTTCTTCGGTTGGATTTTTTTATCTTCAATATCTCGTATATCAATTCTTTGACCGACTTAGCTGATGGCCCGGTTTCACCTCCTCTAAGCTTAGAATCTGGAACATTCCATCTAGCGCAGATCTATACCTTTTAGACATTTTCCCTATGATTAAAGTTACACAAGATATTAGACACTGAATCCCACCAAACATTTAACATAAGAAACTAAATAACATATGAAACTAAGTAATATCCAAGTATATTGTGTTGTTGTTCTGTTTTGTGTGTGAGTTCCCACCAAATATCAGTAACTTAAGCAGTGTTCTAAAAGGCGCTAGGCGCTAGGCGGGCGGTCGACCACCTTCGAGCGCCCAGGGTACTAGGCGGGCGCCTGGGCGGAGCCTAGGCGGTTTCTTGCTAGGCGGTTTTTATATTTATTTAAATATTTTTTTAAATTTATATAATTTTTAAAATAAATTTATATAATTTTTTGTGTTAAAAAATATTTTTTTAAATTTTTTTGTATTAAAAAATAGATTTTTTAAAATTTTTTTAGCTTCTGACCGCCTAGGCGCCGCCTAAACCCGCCTAGGCCCGCCTAGGACCTTCTGGGACCGCCTGGAGGCCGCCTGGGCCATTTCTGGAAGTTTAGCTACCTTCTAGCGCCTAGGCGCCGCCTAGGCGGCCGCCTAGGCCGATTTTTAGAACATTGAACTCAAGTATGGTTTTCCCATGTATCCTGTCATTTTGTTATGTTTTTTTTGGTGGAATAATTTTCACCAAGTATCATTAACTGAGGTCAAGTCGCATTTGACTTTTTTTGGTGCCAATTATGGTGGGTCCTAGGGTGTTAGAAAATAAAGCGATAAATGAAGAGGAACCACAAACTGCAAGTGTACAGTTGTCCTAAGTAATATATCATAATCAAGTTCGTTCTCAGGGACGGATTAGGTTCAACCCAAATATTAATCAAGTAGTAAGAATAATTGCTAAACAGAAAAATAAAAAATAGAATTTTTGTTTGGTTTTTGTAAATTAAAAGATGCAAATAAAATAAAGACTTAAAGTAAATAAACAGAAAAGAAATAAAGCAAATAAACAACTAACTTCAGATAAGAGAGATGCTTGAGTCTCTCAAGGAATCCACTTAATCAATATAATCTATGCTATGTTTAAGGGTAGAATTGGAATTATAATATTAGTCGGGATTCTAATATCTCCTAGCCCCTTATCGGGTGGACCTAGGAGCTATCCTAAAGTACTATAAACACCTGTATGGTCGAATATGCCTCTTCGGTGATATGATTTTACCTTTTTGGCTATGTAACTAGTTAAGCATGTCAGTCAATAAAGGACATTACACGGGTATTACCTAGATCTTTATTCAAACCCCCCTGTCGGATGATCACTTCGCCACTAAAGTGAATAGCCCGATTACTAAAAGCTATTTCTAGTTGTTCATAAAAGAAATAGTAATGAAAACAAAGAAATATCCAATATATAAAACTCAATTCAGTTTAAATCTAAGCAATCCCAAATTCAAAACATAGATTCATTAATTAAGGTTCATACTTTTAATGCGATCTTCAAGTATAAGAAATTTAGCTCATAATAAAATTAAAGACTAACATTAAATAAAAGGATTTCATGTTCAAATACAAAAGATAAATCAATAACCTAAAGGGTAGGATGACTGTTGATGGAAGAACAGGATTCCTCCAGCACTAGCTTCTCCTTGCCTTCTTGCTCTTACTTGAAAACCTTAAGCCTCTTGTGTAATTCTCTGAAGTGTGTGAAAAAAGGAGGCTAAGGGGTGTATTTATAGGTGTTAGCAAGCCCTAGGTCGAATTTTCTTGGAGTGGAAGACAAGTTAAGAACTCTTAAATTTGTAGCCCTAAAATCTAGGAAAGGTAAGATTCTGCTGCTAATTTGTTTTGGTCATATCTCATTCAATACTTATCCGTTTGACGCGTTCCAATATTCAAAACGGCTTGTCTCGGAAAGCTCTTTCCCATGGTGCAGACCAATCGCCCAAATTCCTAGCCAATCTTAAGTTATGGACTCGTCTTTGAAACGTGGCTGGAATTTCAGATTCATAAAGCAGATCTTTTCCTTCTTTGCATAAATCCTTCCTTAATCTTCTTATTTCCATGTAAATCTTCTTTCCTTTATTTCTTTGACTTGACTTAGTCTCTAAGTAATTACCATATATCTTTTAAAACTTCACAATAAATAAATAATTAAACCGTATATGCTTTAAAAAGAATAAATCAATAATTCAAAAAATAGCAATAGGAAAGTGCACTCTAAAAATAGAAACTCGAGTAAAAGTACTTCCTAACACACTAAAATACCCTAAGACCTTAATTCTCACTTCTCCTCCTTGGATTGGTCTTTCATGAAATTCAAGAACCTACTAACTTTGCACTAAAAACAATCAAATTTACGCACAAAAGCTCATAAAACGCAAGTAGTCAATTTCCAAGGGAAGAAAGTGCAATATGATCAAATACGCATAAAATTCTATCAAATAAGTCATATATTCACCTAAAAGGATGTCTCCAAAGAGCTAATAATTAGAACAAATAGGGAGACATCAAATTCCCACCAAATATGTACATTTGAATTAACTTCTTTGTGTTTTGTTGTTTAGTGGGATTTTTCCCACCAAATAACAACAAGTTAATCATATTTTCATATGCATTCATTACAAACCATACAATATTTATTGACTAATTAGCTAATCTAGTACAGATTGCATCAGATTTAAATTGCTTAATCTTGTACAACTTATCTCAAATAACATTTACAGATAATTTCCATTTAAAGTAAAATCTAAACTGCAGATTGATATATAACAGTTCATTAGCATCATCAAATCTTACAGTTTAATTGTTGATTTTGCTTACAACTTAACTTAAACAACATTTACACATAATTTTCATCTAAACTACACATCTAAACTGCAACTACACATCTAAACTGCAAATTCATGAATAACTGTTCACTAGCATCATCAATCATAAACTGTATACAATAGATTTGTTTATGCAATTTACTGCTATAACATGAAGTTGATTTTCACATAAATCATCTTCATAAACAATTTAATTGCTTAACTAACACCATCAAGTAAATCTTTCAGCATAATTTTTCAGTTTACTCTGATTTCTTAGGTTTTTTTATATTTTTTTTGTTGTATATACATCTATAATTGTTACAATAAAGTTTATTCACTATTACATGTAGAAATTTTTAATTACTTACAAGTTTCGAACCCTAACTCATATATTCATCACAACTTGATCATTTTTCATATATTAAACACATGCGTCGTTACTTCACATATAAATTTCATATTATATCCTAAAACATTTATAATAAAGTATCAAAATCGCTGGAATTAGTTCGTTACCTGTGTTTTTTTTTTCTTCCGATTCTTCGTTGTTGCTTCCGATTCCTCCTTTCTGGTGTTGATTATTATTATTATTCTTCGATTTGTTGTTATTCGCGTTGATTTTTGGTGTTTCTCTACTGATTAACGTGCGTCGATTATGATTTCTCCGAGAGAGTGTGTGCGTGTTTTTCTTTGTGTTTTATTGTGTGTTTACTATGTGTGTGAATTACGGTTGTGTTGTTTTTTTGTTTTTTTCTTTTTTCTTTTCTCATTTTGGCAGTTTCTTTTATTTTTATTTTTTTTAAATGAAGGTTGATTATGTCTTTTGTTACTTGATTTTTAGGGGACGACTTTTATAGTCAATACCACCACCTCCTAAGATGGTTATGGTAATAGCCTTAAAAAAACTCGCTTTTTATAGAATAAAATCCTGACTAGACCTTTTAAATTATTATAATAAACTTTGAGGCCTGTAAAGTATATACCTCTAACCCTCTACTGAAACTCGTTTGGCTAGGCCGGTGTCAATTTTGTCATTTTTGCTAGTCGTGGGTATTAGGGACATATGAATGGTATTAGCTGCTAGATAGATATTTACACGTGTGAAATTATGGTGAACTTGTTGAAGTGGGTGCTTATGGATAGTTAGGTTCCTTGTTCAAGAACCAATCAAACAAATATTAGGGAGAGAACGAAGGGATTTCTAATGAGGAATCCTGTACCTTATGATATATTAACCTGTTATTTAGAGCGCAACCATCATTTCTTTGCTAGCTACACTACAAGCTTATTGGCCTCAATTTGTTAGGATTATTCTTCTTAGCAACCGAGTAATTGAGCCACTTCACTTAATGTAGAATCTACAGGGTTTGTGATGGGAAGTGGGGAAGTAATTCTTTGTGTGATAAGGTGAAAAGCTGATAAGTTGGAGAGTGCGTTAGATTTTAATGGAAAACTTTGTAAATGGATATTGGGCTAATAAAAAGACAAAATGAAAAAGAAAAGAAAAAATTGTGAGAAGAAGAAAAAATGCAATTAATTGAGAAAATAACACAGCAGGTCAATGTTGAGCTTAAGTGAGTGCAAGAGAGTGATAGTTGATAGAAAAGGGATCACATAGGGTCGAAAATTGAAGAGAATTTGAGCTCGCTAGGTTGTAGGATAGGTAGGTGAGTAAAGTATTCTATTGTAGTGAATGTTTTGATCTTACTTTGTTTATTCAAGAGAATGGAATGCAGGAGTATATACAAAATCATGCGTATCATTACCCTTATTTTATTGCATAACAAATGTAGTTTAGTTCCAAGTTTATGAAAACAAATCTAGTCTTATTATTGGTAAATGTAAAAACAATCAGAAAAGGATGCGCCTCAGATCTGTTTAATCAGTTGATGTACTTGATGAACCAGTTTATCATGTCTTGATGGGCTTCATCAGCTACTTTAACAGCCTTGGCGTCTGTAAGATTATACCTCAATGCAAACCCATGACGAACATCAGGGTAGACTTTCACTTGGCTGGCAATCTATTACGACAAATTATATGTCAGTTGATGTTTACTCAAGGAAATTCATCTAAATCTGAGATCAAAAAATAAAGGATATGTATTTCACTCCGAGAACTTATAGCCATTACCTTATGTTTAGATTTTAAGCTTTTCTCAAACTCTTTGAGAAGCGAAATAGGTAAGTTTGTGTCGAATTGAGCTCCCAAAATAGCTATTGGTTGCTTAACCTCTGAAAACAGCTGTAGATTAGTAGACTTATGAATGAATTAGTAAAACGCACGCTCTGAGACAATAAGATCATACCTTTGGTATCATTTACAGTAACAAAAGAAGGATGTAACAACACAGCAGCATTAATACTGTGAGTTTTCGCTACTTCAACAGCCACTTTGCCTGATAATAAATCAACATATCAGTACTTTACGGCCACAAAAAGGAAAAACAAACAAATATACAATTACGGAACAACACAAGCCTAAAAATTTGTTTCAGAAGTAACAAGTACTAGACTACAAATTTATTAAGGAAAATCTCACCACCCCAGCAAAATCCTGCAAATCCAATTCCATTTACGCCTTGCTTTATTAGAGCCCGAATGAGGGGTTTCGAAGCCTTAACGGCTTCTGCCTAACAAGAAAACAAAATCATAATATTTATCGTACAATTAGGAGTCAATCTAGCAAATTTGGTATATATAGCATGACATTTAATTGTGTAAGAGACAAACCGGTGGGTGTAACTTTCTCCACACATCCATAGGTTTCTGAAGATTTAGAGGATCATAGGGATCCCCACGGAGGAAATCAGGAACCACTGCGTAAAATCCTGCTGCTGCAACTTTGTCAGCAATCATCCTTCACATAGCAATTTGAATTCTCAAGTTAGACCATTTAAAAAAATGTAAGAAAACTATCATCTTCATTTTATAAGTGAAAACCAATCATATGCTTATTTATATTACCTCAGATTTGGTGCCGTGTAACCTGCAAATCAAATGTAATAATAAATTAAATTTCATTAATTAAGCACGCTAGAGTTAACATGATTTCAGTTAGTTTAAATTGAAAAATTGGTCATCTGTTGTGTACTAACGTTGCAAATCTGGCCCACGGTAGGGAGTAGGGACTATTTGTGCAATGCTTTGAAATAACACATGTTTATATTTGCCTATATGTTGAAATATAAGGCTATATTTGTCTATTTCCTATAACATGGACTAATTGTGCAATTAACACTTTCAGTTATAATTATATCATAAAGTTTTACAAACAAATATCTATGCAACCAGGAATGAATGGTCTGAGCTTTCCCTATGAAAGGCTAATAAGTAACTGTGTACTACTGACTACTGATTAGCGTGAGATTTATGGAGCAGAACATCATCATGAGCAATATATGCAGTACAAGGATCCACCACATGGGATGTATCACTACTTGAGGCGGTATTGAAAAGAATGGTTATTTTATCAAGATACTATCAAATGTACTGTTAAAAGTGTAAAGTTATAACTGTAGAGACGATGTGTCTATATGAATAGAAGGATTACCATAAACATCAGAACCAAGAATGACAGCATGTCTGGAATGAAGAGAGCCGGAGACATAAGAAATGAGACCTCCTACTTTAACAACCGAGCCCGCTTCATTACGACTTGGGCTTGGTGCCGGAGATATATCGCAAATTGATCTCCTTGCTAGTTGTAAAAAGGATATAAAGATCACACAACACAAAAGTTTCGTCATATTGGTCATAACTTGGTTTGGTACTTTTGTTTTGTGTGTCAAAACTGGCAGAGAGCACAAGGAGGAAGAAAAAAGAGTGGTCTTATATGGCACCTATAAACATAGTAAAATTGACTTTTTGTTTCTTGGTCCAATTTTCCTTTTCAAATGCAATAAATGCCTTCAAAGAATCATATCTAAAGTTTTTTGTTTAATCAATCATATCTAAAGTTAGGCTACATTACATGTTCCTTTTTTTGATTTGTACCACACCCCTTTTTTTTTTTCATACATCTTATGTCAAAACGACTAGTAGTCTAATCAAGACTTACTAAACCCTAAAGAAGTGCACAATATAGACCTAGGAGTGGCTACTCCACATTTGTCCTTCATGAGAAATTTTTTCAGCCCATCCAGAGGCTCACTGTAATAGACTGAATCACCTCCTAAACGCGCACCCATTTTAGCCATGTAATTCGCACATTTGTTTGCTTCTCTATAGGCATGAATAAACTCGAACCCTGTATGACTTGCGAGGACCTCTCTACACTCTTTGATTAGTACATCTAACCAATCCCCCAATGTTCCCACCAACCTTCACTAGCGCGTGTAACTCTAGCGAATCGGTTTCGATAACAATCACTTCATGAGTTCGTTGTATAGCCAAAGACAAACCAAAATGTAGAGCTATGAGTTCTGCTTGAAAAGCCGCGCCCACAAAATCGCCCAAGTAGTCTCCCTCCTTGTCCCGAAAAACACCACCTACTCCCTCCAACAAGGACCCTTGCTTCAAACTACCATCGATATTAATTTTAATCCCCTCTTCAAGTTTAATCCACTTCACAAGTATACTCTTGCCGGAAGTAATCAGTCCACCATCAACTTCTTTACCCCAAGCTCGAATATAGTTAATAACACTGTTTTCTACAATGAATTGAAGAGATTGAAATGTCTTGCCTCTGTGACTTCCATTAAAAATTCACTCATTACGATCAATCCATATCACCCAACAGATAGCCATGGCAACTAATCGTACCTCAATCCCATTAGATATATCTTTAAAGAAAAGAACTAAGTTCCACCATTTAAAATTCTCACTGTACAGGTTCCGATAAGCTCTTAAGTGTCATGTTTCTTGATGTGCTGGACCATCCTGCTGTGTAACATTACCGGCGGTGAGCAGGTCCAGTCTTCTGTTCTGTACAGGAGCTGTGCGACCACCAGGCGCTGCAGATCGACCAACAAAAGCACCATCTTCATTTAACTCCTCTAAGCCTGCAACATGAATAAAATTATTGTTGTTTAGTCCTCCGACTTCAGGAGCTATAACAGCCTGTCGAGCTGAAGCCTCCATTCTTTCTAGGTACCGCACACCTTTCACCTATGTACTTTTTATTATAGTAAAAGGCATGTATAAAATTAAATATTAAAACCCTTTTCCCTTATTATCAGTTATACCCTTAAATATTTTATCACTACTATATATATATATATATATATATATATATATATATATATATATATATATATATATATTAAATCACATATACAAGCTCACTCACAAAAGCACGCATAATTTTTCACGATCATTGATCATACATATTTCTTTGAAATTTGAATATTTAAATTTCCGCAAAATCACATCGACATCATCATCTCATTTTTCTCTGCATCTTCGGCTTTTTCCTATAAGTTTTCTCTCCTTCTATTTACGTGTATTTAATATTATTCTGTTGTTACTCATAATCATATGTATTTCGTGTGTATTATCATTTTTTTAATTACTGAGCTTTGTACTACGCTGTAACATTCGTTCGCGAGGTTGTTTTTTAGTTCGATTATGTGTTTCCATACATATCATTGATCTTCATGTTATGTTTTTAGGTTTTCCGTGTTCATGTGTTAATTCTAATAGACATTTTGCTCCCGCTACTCAGTGATTTTGACGTCTATTTTTCTGAATATGTCGTGTTTTAGGTTACTCGGTGATTTTTACATGCAATTATATTGTTATATATGTGGAATAGTGAATACTCAGTTATTTTGCTCACTCTACTCAGTGATTTTTTACGTTTACTTATTTGAATATATTGTGTTTTAGGTTACTCAATGATTATTACATGCATGTATATTGGTATATACGTGGTATAGTGAATACTCAGTGATCTTGCATGCAGATTCTGAGTACTCAGTAATCTCGCATGTAGATTCACCGACTACTTAGTGAATTATCATTATTTAGCCCTTTCTTATTACGGGCCCGTTTGGAAGTGCTTATTTTAGAGTAAAAAAGCGCTTTTAGAATAAAATTCAAATTTTAAAAAAATTATTAAAAATAATCTTGAAATCTAAAATTATTTTAAGTGCTTTTTTTAAGAAGCACCTATTTGGTGCTTCTCAAAAAAGTGCTTTTCAAAGTAAAAAAAAACCCTTAAAATGCTAAAATCACTTTTAAGTGCTTCTCCAAAAAAGCACTTCCAAACGGGCACTACATTACTCCGTGAATTTGAACAATTGCATTTTGAATAATACTTAGTATTTATGTCTATCACTCAGTTGATCTATACATACATAATACTCAATTGTTCATTATACTTAGTGTTTTGCACATATTACTTAGTTTTTTCCATATACCCTGTGATCAATATTAGCATGGTTATCCGACTCATATTCTTTATTTTTCTAAGTTCAATGAATTTTGATGTTCTTGTTGTGTTTAAGGTTGGTGTTGGTCAGGTTTTCTTGCCTTTTACTGAGTTGTCTGATTTCAAGTCAATAACGAAGTTAGTTGAAAACCGATGGACGTATTTAGCTGGTGTATGTAGGTTTTCATATTCAATAGGTGAATATAAATATTCTCGTTTAGAGAATGACACTAATCTCAGCACGATCAAATGAATTTTGACACGTGGTGAATTTGATAAGATGGACATATAAGTTTTTGATAACCGTGTGATTATGTTAAATTTCGTGTCTACTGTCGAACCTCGGGTTGATGGTTCAGAGGTATAGCCTGCCCCTATATGTATTGTTCTTGCTCTAGCGCCCCCTACCTCATACTTCACACACGAAGTCAAGTATCTGAGAGGTGATTCTTGGAAATTCGGTTACAATCCGTTGGTTAGTGTTTCTAGGTGGTTTCGAGAAAATTCGTCTGTTCTTTGTAAGCAAGTTGTTGCCGAAGGATTCAAATTCAACTATATACATAATAATAAGAAATTTATTAGTGTCGAATGGATGTATAAGATTGAGAAGTGTTGTCCCTAGTATATTTATTTATCACCGAAAAAAGCCAATAGGATTTGGTATGTCAGGACCTTTAGGAGTATTCATAAATATGTTTCAATTTACAAGAAGGTATCGCATGCTCATTTGGATTCTAGCATTTCAAGTCGCGTTATCTCAGATGAAATTCGTTCCAAACCAACGGTTAGGCCAAGATAAATACAAGCGTTTATAAAGGATAGTTACGACTTTGATATTTCCTATAAAACATCCTGGGGGACGATCAACAAGGCGAAGGATAATTTATTTGGTGATATTGAATTGTCTACGAGGTTATTTTGAAAAACTCAAACTTCTTGACCCGGACATTGTATATGTCGTAGAGTGTGACCCTGTCACCTGTGTATTTCACGTTTCTTCTTCTATTTTGGTGGATACATTGTTGGATTCCGGTCATGTCGTGCTATGTTATTTTTGGAGGCTACCTTCCTGAGTTTAAATATAAGGGGTCATTATTGGACGCTACCGCAAAAGACGGGAGAGCGACTTGAGTGTGAAGAGGTTTCTTTTTTGTTTTTTGTTCCATAGGTGTGAAGAGATGGGTTTTTTCGATCGTTGATGGTGGAGAATGGTCCCGAGTGGCGGAGGTGGTGGTCGGAGCTTGGCTGTTGAGTCCAGGTTGAGATTTTTCTTTTTGTTTTTTTCTCCTGTGAGCGTGAAAAAGACGGGAGTTATGTTTTTTTCTATTAATTTATTTTTGTTTTTAAATGATTTAAAATATTTTTAATATTTAAAAAAACCGTATATACGTGGCACGTGACCTAGTTAACAGACAAAAATGGCCGGAATCCGCTCACATGAGCTAACCAATTACGTTGTAAAAAGATAAGAAGTAAATTTACATTTTATACGAAATGGAAAATAGACTGTTAAGACAGACAAACTACAAAAGATAAACAATATATTATTCAACTATACTTTATGGGATTAAATTAATCATAGTTAACCAGATGGGATTAACTCACTGGTCAGGGCCTTGGTCTACCAATTTAGTGGTGCAGGTTCGAACCGAGTCAATGATTCCGAATTCAAAGTGGCTCTCCTATGTAACCAAAAAATTAATCATAGTCCCCCAGATCCTATTTGTTTTGACCAGATCTGACTTTTCCCTTTAGGTTTTCTTTTTTCCTTTTTTTTCTTCTTTTTCTTTTTGGATGCACCAGTCGAGGATCTGACTAATATTTTTTTTTTTGTCAACTAGGATCCGACTAATTTTTTTTTTAGTCATAAATCTGACTAATTGATAAAGATATAGAAAAGGTTTTTATTCAGTTGAGGTGTTTATTTGATTTAAGAAATCAGATTCGACAAAATTTGACTCTTCCTAACATTCAGATTACTATTTTATTGTTAAATATGCTAATGACGGGTCAAATGATTTTCCTTAAATTGATGCGGGTTTCACGTTACGGTGATAGATATGTTTATTTGACAAAAAGAAATTGAAATAATTATTTTATCTCGAAGGTTTAATTAAGGATATTCATATGAATGAATATCTGACCTATTCTCCTTTATTTTATTTTCAAGATTATGAGGGATTGTTAGTGATGAGGATATTTTGGTTTTTGGTCAAACGAGTATTCGAGTTTGAGAAGTTCAGATAAAAGGTTTTTTTTTTTTTTTTGGACGCGAGATACAAAGGTTTCCTTGGAGTGTTTTCGATAAAAAAAGTCCATGAAATGTGGCCCAACTCCCAAGTGGTAAATGTTAATAAACAATTAAATCAAACTTATTTTCTAAGATGATAAGATAGAAGCCAAATAATAACTAGAGAGGAAAAAATATAAAGAGGTTAGTGTTTTTTTTTTTTTTTTAAAATCATTCCAATTTAACACTTATCTCACCATTTTTTATCTTGATTTTTGCTATATCTGATGAAAAACCCACAATCCCATCTTGATCGGGGATTTTCCCTGTCCGATGTCGTTTGATTTTTTTAAGTGATAAGTACTTAATACTGAATAACAGTTGAATAGAACTTATTCTGTTAAGTGGCAGTGTCTGAATAAATCAGACTTAGCTTAAAATCTTAATGAAACAAACCAGTTAAAGGTATTCAAATCTGAATTGGTCTACAAAAACAAACAGTCTTATTGATCCAGTGTCTTAATGAATCAGATTAAGAGATCATTAAGTGCAAACAAACACCCCATTAGATCTGGGAGACCTCATTGTACAACCTTTGGTCACCACCACCAAGAAGCCATCGGACCCCAAGATCCTCACGACTTGGGAAACCCGAATGCCCAGTCTACTTTAAGCATGCTGGCCTTACACCACCTCACATCTCACCGGAAGTTGATCGTCTTGGAGCTCCTAAAGGCGGATCCATAGGATTGCTCAAAAGTGGAATATGCTTAAAAACCCTAGGCTTGCAACTGTTAGGAAAGAAGATTGTAATGCCCCCTTCCACATAACTTTGATTGGAAGGCTTCCTTAAGAAACCACTACTACTCCAGCTGGCTGACGCAACTAATTAGGCGGTGGTGACCTCTCAGCGAAGCTCTAAATTGGGGCAAATAATGCTAGAATTTTTTTGGGTAAATTTGATGATCGATTTGCTAATTTAGGTGAGTTTGACATATCTATGGAGGCAAAAAATAGGTTATTTTAAGGCTAGGATAGCAATGCAAAATCCTTTTTAGAGAAAGGTTGTGATGAACTTGTGGCACACCAAATGTTTGTGAAAATGCTTAAATCAAATCCATTGGACAAAAACGTCTTTCAAGCTAATAAAAGTGATTCCAAATACACTTTAAAGCTAATCAACATGCATCAAAGAATGTAGTTGACTTAGAGCGTGAAAGGAATACCAAGGAACCCGAGGTTTCGGTCGGGAACCTTTCAACTGGTGCGATGAAAAGGGGTGGTCAACCTAAAGAGAAAGATGAATGAAGGAACATGAATTATAAAAACGTGTTTCTCAATAATAGAAAACCTTCAATGGGTGTGGAATTATAGTGTTTTGGGCCTATTGAAGGGGATAAATTTATCTTGTAAAATAGTGATGTTCTAACCTTAGAACAAGTTTTTGGGCCCTCGCTAATTGGGTATGTTGCGAGTCTCAAAACACCAAATTTGGAAGGTATTCAGAAAATTGTAACTAGCTGGAATGTTAAGTGTAGAGTTCGAAGACATCCTAATGGTTAGCTTGTCTTTATATTTGAAAAGGATGGGGATCGTAAACTCATTTTACAAGAGGTCCTTACTCGTTCTTTGGGAGTCTCTTATTGTTAGCCGAAATCCCAAATTTTTTTGATTTCAGAAATCTTAAAATCACTAAGATTCTGTCTTGGTTGATTATTGGAAACCTCTCCAAGCAAGCTCGTACGACTCTAGTGTTGGCTATAGTATTTTCTCAAATCGGTAAGTCTATTCGATCTGATGGAATAACTTTTGGGAGTGAAAATATTTGTTATGCCCGGATCCTTATAGACTATTGAGATAGGATCACGAAGAAGGAAAGATTTTCACATTGGGGTGGAATATGAAAACTTACCACCTAGTTGTAAGAACTGTAGGGTGTTTGGTCACTTGGAAATTTCTTGTTTTTCTGATAATTGAGGGAAAGGTACCTAGGTAATAACTTGGAGTAACATTAATAGAAGTTCATTCGCTACTCTTACTAAAAGCCAAGAAAATTGGGAGTTTTTCCGGAAGTTGAAACCGAAAAATAGTAACGCCAAGGAGTTAAGGATAAAAATACATTGACCGAGATCAAATTGTGTGGAGCTTGGCAGGATGCACCAACCTGCCACCGAAGGGATACAAGGAGAGCACGCATTACAACTCCTCGCGAATTGCTGAGAAGTCACAGCCAGAAAACGATGATGCTGCTAGATTTTTTGCAGTGCATTCGAGGAAAATTGATGCTGATTTTGAGTTCGACGAAAACTATAGATTTTGTTGTTGCTTTTTCAGAAAAAAAATGATGTTGCTTTTTTGGAGAAAACTGACGTTGCTTTTCCGAAATAAACTGGTGCTGAATTTTTTGGATAAACGGTTGCAAAGTATTCGATGAGAGTTGTCGTAATTCTGAAAAATACAGCTGAAATCTTGGGATAAACTATTGCATAATTTGCTACAGGCTTAGCTGTTGGAAAGTCGGATATTACTGCTACAAAAAAAATTAAATTTCAGGTGCTGGAAATTCGATAAAAACTATGTGAAAAGAATTCACTAATACTTTTGAGAATGGGTCGAACGATTTTTTTGGTTAATTGCAAATTCGTGAAAAGGCCGGGTAAAAAGCATTTGATCGAGAGTCCGGGTTTTTCGCGTTTTTCGCGTTTTTCGGAGTTTTCAAATAGAATGGGTGATTCATGTATCAAGGTTTTGGGTTTGGAAAGTGAAGTAGAGTCCGAGATTCCGTTTGTTTTGGTAGTTAGTAATAGAACTAAAAATAAAGAAGCTAGAGAAAAGTGGAAAATGATAGAAAAGAAGGAAAGAGCTCGCAAGATTAAAAAAATTAGAGGATCAAAAGAGCAAGTATTGAGAGTGCAAATAAGGGTAAACCCTTAAAGAAGTTTAATGATTATCACAACTTGGTATACAAAGGGTTTAGACTCAACCCATAAGAGGTGAGGGGTAACTAATCTTACCTATTAAAAGAATATCGATATCTTGGGAACTTTGGAAACAAAAAGTACTAGAATTAGAGTCAATAATTTCATGCGATCCATGCTTAAAGGGTGGAAATATATTGATAACTTTGACATTTTTTAGCATAGGATAACTTTGTTAGTTTGGAACCCAGATAAAGTGGAAGTTGATGTCATTGGAATTATTTCTCAAACCATCCATTGTAAAGTTGTATACAAGGTTACTTCTGTTAGGCTTCATGTCTCTTTCATCTATTACCTAAATGACAAGTTTAAAAGAGAGACTTGTGAAAGGAACTAGAGGATCATGCATCTACCTTTGATGCCATGTGTCTTGTACTTGGTGACTGTAACAATATACGAAGTCATGATGAGAGGAAGAATGGAAAAGTTGTAACCATGGGTGATTTTATCAAGATTGTGGATTGATGCAATATCATTGGTTTGGAAGATCTACAATACTCAAGTCAATTCCTTAATTGGAATAATAATCATACCTTTAGTAGGATTGATCGTGCAACGGGAAATAGGAGGCTCAACTATTACCAATCTGTCATGTGCATTATTTTATTATTGTCCTTAGAATCAATGAAATATCTCACAAAATTAGTGAAATGGCCTAAAAGTGGGCATTTTAAATACGTTTGGCCTAAAAAAGTTTTTAGGCCATAGTTAATGGCCAAAAAATGGAATTTTCTCTTTCCATATTATATTTGTTTCCTTTTTAGCATGGTATTAGATTTCTTGTTCAACAAGTTATTAATCCTATAAATAGGATCTCATTCTATTGTAGATCAACAAACTTTCACTATGTAGTCCTTACATCTTTCTTGTTCACTAGCCTTTATAGCTCTCACATTATTAATATATTGTTTCTCCTTTTCTTATTCTCTCTTTTACACTTATTTAAATATCTCACACTATTGAGGGGACCCTACGTCAAATAGAAATGTGCTCACTAGCACGTTTAACAAAACCCCCAAATACCATCACTGAGAAGCCTTTTCCTGACCAGATCCATAACCCTAAACCACCACCTACCATGCTGCTCCACCTCTTTTTGAAACCTCTGTCCCCTTTACACCAAACCAAACAGCAACCACGCCTCTGGCTCATCAACACCATACGTGCTTTCAAATCACAATCCAACACCATGCCCCAAAAATCCAGAAATCTCCGATCTTACGATCCAGTTTCTCCGGCTACTCCGGCCTTTATGCACGACCCAGTTTCTCCAATCCAGCAAGTCAGATACTCCAACGAGTCATACCTTTTTGCGTGAGCAGCCTTCTCCATCCTGAACCAGCAAAGACGCGAGTCAGGCCTTCAAGCGGGGCAGGCCCATTTACTCCATCCAGTCCATTTGCAATGGAATCCGACGGCTTTTCAGGTGTTTTCAACTGTTTCAAAACTAGACTGCCAACGGCGACTGTCCAAATTAGTCCTCTAGCCTGCGCGCATCTCAGACCCAAAAAGAAGACAGTCCGACCCATCAACGGGCTTTCAGGCTCTCAGCAGGTATCTCCTGGATCTTTTATTTGTATGCAATTTATTATTAATGTGATAGGATTTTTTGTCACAAAAAACGGTTGTTGTTATTGAAAATCAGTGGTTTTGTACACCCAGCCTTTAATTGACCCAAAAAAAAAAGTACACTCAGCCTTTATGTTTGATAATGAAATATTGTGTAAAACTGAACATCAGTCTAGTATTGGTTTTGTACTCCCAGCCTTTCTGTTTGATAATGAAATATTGTGTAAAACTCATAAGTTTGTGTCTACTGATTATATGAAAGAATTTTCCACATTGAAAGGAAGGTCTTCTGGGTTTGTTCCTTATCAACCCCATCCCCATCAATGATACACATCGCCTGGAACTGTCAAGGCATTGGCAATCCCTTAACACTCCAGGCACTCGGGGACCTCTGCACCAAACACCGGCCAGAGGTAGTGTTTCTTTCCGAAACAAAAAAATTATAATAATAAGATTTATGATGTTGCTAATACTATTGATATGGAGCTTATTTGCAATGTTGAACCAAATGGGGTTAGCGGTGGGTTAGCTCTATTTGGTAAGAAAGGTATCAAAATAAAAATTATAGAAGCATGTGATTATTACATACACATGTGTTTTTATGGTGATAGTAATAAAAAAATTACTATACCTTTGTTTATCTTAATCCTTATGATATAACAAAAGAAATCTCGTTAAATTTTTTAAATACACTTAAACCCCTTAACTTTGCTTGGTCAATAACTGGGGATTTCAATTGCATAAGATATCTTAAAGAAAAATTAGGAGGGATTGTTTGTCATAAAAATCTACTAAAATTTTTAATAAATTTATTAACCTCAATAATATTGAGGAAAGAACCTCTTACGGTCTTAGGTTCTCTTGGACCAATAAAAGACCGGGTAATAAATTGATAAAGGCAAATCTTGACAGGGCATTACACAACTCTTTGTGGGCCACCCTGTTTTTAAATGCCTGGACAACCGTGATTCCTGCCATTGGCTCTGATCATTGTCATTTAGTCTTACACCATGACAAAATCAATAATAATAAAAAAGAAGGTTTAGAATCTTTTTGGACAACTAAAAATGATTGTCTTAATATCATTAAAAAAGTATGGGATGATTACAAAGCACTTAGGAGAAACTATAACGTAGTAATCAACCATAAATTGAAGAAGTGTAGCCTTGCACTAAGAAATTGGAATAAGAAAAAATTTGGTAACAACAAGATCCAAATTGAATATTTAATAAAAAAATTAGAGATCATCTATAATACAAATGTCCCCAATTATAATTGGGATTAATATAACAACGTTATTAATAACCTTGAAGAAACTTGAAAAAGAGAAGAAAGTTTTTGGAAGGAAATATCTAGAAACATTTGGCTAAATAAGGGTGATAAAAACACTAAATACTATCATGCCTGTACCAAAGAAAGAAGGAGCAGAAATAAGATTGTCAATCTTACTAATAATAATGGCATTGAAAGTAAAGATGATATAAATCTTGAAATTGTTAACTACTTCAATAACATTTTTGCAACAGTGGGAAAAAGAGACTATAAGAATATAAGAATATAATTGATATTATAACTAGTAAAATTGATAAAAAAAAATTAGCAGATAATCTCAATAATCCTATTAATGAAGAATAAGTTAAAAAAGCTACATGGGAACTAGGGCCTAACAAGACACCGAGACCAGATGGCTATAATGGAAACTTCTTTAGAACCTATTGGGACATTATCAAACTTGACCTTATGAGAGTAATAAACAATTTCTAGAACAACAAAGGAGATCTTACAGATATTAATCAAACACTCATCACCTTAATCCCCAAAATTAATAAACCTTATATTATCAAACAGCATAGACCCATTAGTTGCTCTAATTTTATTTTAAAAACTATTGCAAGAATTTCGGTCAATAGATTACAACCCTTTATGACTTCACTAGTTGGAGAAAATCAAAGTGCATTCATACGAAATAGAACGATACAAGAAAATACTATGATAGCACATGAATTAATAGCACATATTAAGAGAAGGTAAAACACCAAAAATTATATGGTGGCAGTGAAAGCTTATATAAAAAAAGAATATGAATATATATAATGAGATTTTCTCAAAGATCTCATGATTAAAATAGGATTTAATCAAGATTGGGTATGGATAATTACGGTATGTATCACCTCTGTTACATACTCAGTCCTGATTAATGGATTAACTCATCAAATCCAAAAACCTACTATAGGAATTAGACAAGAAGACCCTCTCTTCCCTTTGATTTTTTGTCTAATTTCACAAACTCTGAAAGATTTAATTAGAGATAAAAAAGAGAAATAATTATTACAAGGAATTAGAATAGGAAATAACTGTCCAAAAATTACTCACCTTCTTTTTGCTGATGACAGACTTTTCTTCCTAAATGCAGATAATATTGAAATACAATCTTTCAATGATATCATGAATATATATATAAAAATGTCCCTGGTTTATGTCACAACCTTAACAAATGTGGGGTCATTTTTAGCCTAACACACAAACTTTATCCAAAACGTAATGGCCAAAAGATTAAATATGAAAAAAACGAACAACCTAGGTAATTACCTGAGAATCCCAACTGAATGGAGTAGAACAAAATCCAAAGACCTTCAATTTCTAATTAATAGAATTTTACAAAAAATTGAAAATTGGAAAACCCTTTTTCTTTCTGAAGGAGGTAAAGAAATATTAATAAAAGAAATTCTTCAAAACTTGCCTAATTACATTATGTCTAGTTTCATACTTCCGAAAAACATTATAAATAAAATTCACTCTATCATTGCTCACTTCTGGTGGGGCGATAAAGGAAAAAAAATTCACTAGGCCAAATGGGACCTACTTACTATATCAAAATATGAAGATGGATTGGGATTTAGGGATTTACACCTTATGAACAAAGCTTTGTTGGGAAAACAAGCGTGGAATCTAGCAAATAAAAAAGATCTTCTACTTTATAAACTTTTAAAAGGGAAATACTTCAACAATAGTACTTTTCTAGAAGCTAAACTTGGAAGTTCCACTTCTTGAGGATGGAAAAGTATTCTCATAGGTAGGGAAACATTTCATAAAAATTTAAAATAGAAACTGGGTAATGGAACAAACATAAAAATCCATTAGCATAATTGGATCTGTAATAACAATCAAAATATTAAACCAAACACCTCAGATATAAAATGGATAAATCATGGAATATTGAGATTTTAAATAACCTTTATTCTAATGATATTAAAAAAAAATTAAATGATAATACCTAAATTTAATTGTGAAGACCAAATATGTGTTGAGTTTTGTAAAAATGTAACATATACATTCAAAGAAGCCTATCATAGGTTAAAAGAAGAGGAAATCAAACCATTGAGACTAGCTCAATGGCCAGGACCCTGTCTCTCAACTAGGAGGTACAGGGTACAAACTATTGTTAAAAAATGTAAAAAAGAGGATAAGGTTCTAGAATTTATCTGCATAATTATGTCACAAATATGGAAAGACATGAATAATTTTGTCTACAACAACAAAAAATGTGAACCAATGAGTACTATCAATAAAGTTATAGAAGTTTGGAAAGAATATTATAAAATCTCTAACCCTAATGATACTAATTTTTTGGATAAAAAAATTATTGATAATGATACTAATAATTTAGAAGAACCACTAATGGAAAAATCAAACAAAATATCAAATTCAAGGATAAATGGAAAAAACCACCACCAAATAAATATAAAATTAGTTTTGATGCAGCTTTCTCGGATAAAGGAGCTGCAATGACTTGTTTAGTAAGAAACTCTAATGGTGAATTTGGATCAGGTAAAAGTTGGAAAATTGAAGCAGATTCGGTGTTAGAGACAGAAGCCACTGGGATTTTGAAAGCTACTGAATTGGCTTCAGAATTTCCTTTTGGGTGTGTTATCATCGATAATGACTCTGAGACCATCATGCAACCCTAATCTTCAGGACTACACATTTCAAGCCATTTAATTAGAAATGTTTTTTGTAAAATTTATTTTTTTGCTGAATTATCTTCCCCTTTGTTTTCACTGATTCCTAGTGGTAGAAACAGAGCAACCGACTAAGTTGCCAAACCGGTGCTTCTTAGCAAATTGTTTGGTAATTGGGATACCTGTATCTCTTCTCAATTGGCCACTATTTTATGTGTTGATACCGAACGCTTAAGGGTGGGCTAAACTTTGTAACTTTTCCTTTTTATCTATTATATTATGCATTTGAAAAAGAAAAAAAAATCTCACACTTTTTATATTTTTTTATATTCAAGTAAGTTTCTAATTTGTTTGTAAAAATAATAAATAATATGGAAGTAAGGAGTATAATGTTATATAAATTTATTATTTACAATATTACAAATTTATTATATAAATTAACTAAATTATTACGTATTTATTTATTCAAGACAATTGAATGCAGTAGGATATATAGACAAAATCAAGTGTATTACTATTACCCTTATATTTTTACAACAAATTTAGTATAGTTCCAGTTCAGAATTGAAACATAAATTGAAAATTCTGCAATCTTATTTTTGGTAAGTATAATCAGAAAAGGATGGCCCTGGTATCTGTATAATCAGTTTACGTATTTGATGAACCAGTTTATCATGTCTTCATGGGCTTCATAAGCCACTTTCACAGCCTTGGCGTCTGTAAGATTGTACCTCACCGTAAATCCATGACGAACATCAGGGTAGACTTTCACTTGGCTGGCAATCTATTACGACATATTAAATGTCATTTGACGTTTACTTGAGAATATTCATATAAATTTGAGATCGAAAAACAAAGCCCAAGTATTTAACACATGGAACACATAGCTAGGGATGCAAACGAACCAAACCGAGCCGAACTTTAACTTTCTTGAGTTTGTTTGCTAATATTTTAGTGAGTTTGAGCTTGGTTTGAGTTTGAAACGAAACGAGCCGAACCAAGCTTTAGCTTTCTTGAGCTTGGTTTGTTAACTAACGAGCCGAACTCAAACAAGCCCTTAGCGAACTCAAATTCGAGCCCTTGGTGAAAGTATCGGTTCATTTGTAGCCTTAGATACTAGTAGTATATTTATTAGATATAATTTTTTTTACTTATTAGATATAAAATATTTTAGTTATGATTAATTACATAATACAAAAGTTTTACGTAGTTTTGACTTTTTTACATGTATACATATATAATTTTTAATTGAATATATCTACCAAGCCTATTAACGAGCTCTTAAAGAACCCTTACCAAACTGTTCACGAGCTTAACGAATCGAGCTTATATAGGTTTGGGTTTGTCTCGTTTAGTAAACGAGCCTAAATTTAAAGCTTGAGCTTGGCTTGTTTAACTAACGAGCCGAACTCAAACAAACCCTTAACGAACTCAAACTCGAGCCCTTGGTGAGAGTATTGGTTCATTTGCAGCCCTACACATAGCTATTACCTTATGTTTAGATTTTAAGCTTTTCTCTAACTCTTGGAGGAGTGAAACAGGTAAGTCTGGGTCGAATTGAGCTCCCAAAATAGCTATTGGTACCTTAACCTCTGGAAATAAAAACCACTATAGATTAAGTATAAATTAGTAAAATATATGCTCTGAGACAATATGATCATACCCTTGGTATCATTTACAGTAATAAAAGAAGGATGTAACAACACAGCAGCATCAATGCTGTGAGTTTTCGCTAGTTCAGCAGCCACTTTGCCTGATCATAAATAAAATATTAGCACCTTAAGACCCCCCAAAAAAAAATTTACATTGCAGAATAACACAAGTTTAAAAATTCTTTTCAAAATATAACAAGTTATTTAAGAAAATCTCACCACCCCAGCAAAACCCTCCAAATCCAATTCCACACGCGCCTTGCTTTTTCAGAGCCTGGATAATTGGTTTCGAAGCCTTAACTGCTTCCGCCTAACAAAAGAAAATAAGATCATAATATATCACGTTACAATTCACTAAATTTGATTGAGTAAGAAACAAACCCATGGATGTAATTGTCTCCACACAGCTATAGGCTTCTGAAGGTTTAGAGGATCATAGGGATCCCCACGGAGGTAATCAGGAACTACTACGTAGAATCCTGCTGCAGCAATTTTGTCAGCAACCATCCTTCACATAACAATTCGAATTCTCAAATTAGACCATGTAAAATATTAAGAATACAAACATCTTCATTTTTATACTTAACACTTTTACGTATGATGATATAATATTACCTCAGATTTGGTACCGTGTAGCCTGCAAATCAAATATAATAATGAGTACTTGAATATTATTAATCAATCACGCTCGTATTTGACCAAACAAAAAACATGTTATATATGATTTCAGATAGTGCAAATTGCAAAATTGATCCTTGTGTTATAGCCGAATATAACGTGTGTTATGTACTACCGTTGCAAATCTGCCCCTCGACAGGGAGTAGGAGTGTAGGGCTAATGGTGCAATGCTTTGGTATAACACATGTTTATATTTGCATACAGGTTGAAACATAAGGGTATATTTAGTTATTCCGCATAACACATGGACTAATGGTATGTAATAATAAACTCCAAGTAATACTTTCAGATATAATTATACTGTAACATTTTTTACAAACAAACTTCTAGGCAACTAGAAATGAACGGTCTGAGATTTCCCAAATGTACAAAGGCTAATAAGTAACTGTGTACTCATTAGCTTTCGGTCATGAGCAATATATGCAGTACAGGATCCAATCAGATGGGCTGTGTCGTACTGTATTTAAAAAAAACATAGTTACTTTATCTAGACTATTTATTGTACTATTAAATGAGTGTATCGTCAAGTTATAATTGAATATATAGAAGGATTACCATAAACATCGGAGCCAAGAATGACAGCATGCTTCGAATGAGGAGTTCCTGAGACGTAAGATATGAGACCGCCTATTTTAACAACCGAGCCCGCTTGATTGTTGCTTGGGCTCGGTGCCGGAGATATATTGCAAAGTGCTAGCTGTGAAAATGCTATAAAGATGATCACGCAACACACAAGTTTCATTATATTGCTCATAACTTGGCTTGTCTAGCAGAGATCGATGTGAGGAGGAGGAAGAAAGTGGCGTGGTTTTATATAGCACAGATGAAAATAGTAAAACTGACTTTTCATTTTTTGTCCAATTTTTGACATAAATGTCACCATATATAAAGCTCGGTCCGTCATATACTACACGTTCTTTTTTTTTTAAATGGTATTAACTGTATATTACATTATAAAAGAAAATAATATTGTAGAAAATCTCAAATTATCTAAAAAAAAATTACATCTATCTATTTAAAAATTTAACATGAACAAAACATTTATAGCCTAAAATAATAATTATAATGGAGTTCATTTTATTCTTAGGAGGTAATTAAATTATGGATACTTTTTCAAAATCAAGATTTTAGAGTCTATGAATTGTATGGATGGTCTCAAGTTTTCATAATTTTTATGATCATGTTTAACCATAAATTAGTTGTTTGGTTAATAAGTAAAAATTATTCTGGTTAAATGATGGGCGGAATTATAACTTAACCCATCATCCCCGATCTCCATTAAAAATTAGTTGCTCAACATCGAGAAAAAAAAAATCAACTACACCAAAAATTGTTGTAGATCAGTCACGTTGATTGCTTGCCCATCACCTATTCTAACCATACCGATCTCAAATGGTCTAATCCCACTTGACCAAGCAGTCGGGTAAATGATAAAAATTTTGAAAGATAAATATAGAAAGCACAAATCATATCCTCTATATAAGGTTTGACTTAGAAATTATTGACCAAAAACCTAGTAAGGTTCATCACAAACTCTAGTGTGAATCATAATCAAAAGAAATTACTCAATTAAAAATTTATATTTATAAATAAGGTAATACTTCCATCCAATATTAAATGGTCTAATATTCATATCACGGTCATTGATTATTATAACAAAACACATGCCATTAAATTAATGGGTTAGTTACTTTTGCAAATTTAAAACATAAGATATATGTATGAATGTAATTGGTGTAGGATCATCCAATATTGGATAGAAGCATTTTCCTTATAAATACAAGTATATATATCACAATGTATTTCATTTTTAGTTTCAAAAATTCTAATAAACAGTTGAATTAGTTTAATTGGGCAAAGTCTTCCTATTTTGTCAAGACTTCAAAAAAAAGATACTAAACATAGATAACTTTTTTTTAAGAATTAGTCATGATGCGTACAGGCTAGTCCAGATCCAACCACATAAAAAAATATGTAATATACATGGTATTTATATCTTTCAATCTATCAAATAGCGTGATCTTATACAACACCTATGAAAATAGTAAATTGACTTTTCGTTTCTTTTCTTTTTTCAGTATTTAGCATAAATGTCACCACTTAAAGTTTGGTCGTACTACACGTTCTTCTTTCAAATGGTATTAAGTGTGCGTGACATTACAAAAGAAAACGACATGTAAGAAAATCTCTAATTTTCAATTAAATCTTATATTTATATGGTAAGAGAGAAAGCCATCTTACTATTATAATTTAAACTTAAACAAAACATTTATAGACTAATATAAGAAAAAATGTCACTTAGGGTCTTGAACACACACCCTTCTTCAAGATAGGGACCCCGCCTAAAGCTTCTTCTTACTAAAGACCTCGAAAAGTTTTTAACACATGAAACCCAAAACCCCAATTACTTTACTACCCTCTTTTGTTTTTTTATTCCTATATATACTAAATTAGAGACTTTTACAATTTCATTCACGTTATTATACACTCTCTATTTTCTCTCTCTCTCTCTTCAAAAGCACCACCACCACCATAACACCGACCACCACCTCCCCTCCTCCCTCATGAACCTCCGGCGAACAGATCTGAAATCATCTTCTTCTACAGTGCTGGAGCACCACCACCATACTGCAGCAGTTTGCAGCCTCCGTTCGTGAATCTGCTGGAACACCACCACAGGAGCTCCCTTCTCGACTCGCCGGAGAAGAAGAGGACCATCACTGTTCGTGACCATCTCGGGGCTCCAACTGTTGGTGCTCGGTTTCACTGCTCGAAGAAGAAGAGGAATGGCCTCCGTTTCGCGAGCTCTGGTGATGATTTCACTGCTCGAAGAAGAAGAGGAACGCGAGTCCAGCAGCAGTGCAGTCTTCTTCGCAGTTGGTCCACCGTTCTCTTCTCCGACGAACCACCACCACAACACATCCACGAAACAAGCACCAGCGCCGAGAGATCGAAGGAGTCATGGAGGCTGGACCGTTCTTGTTCGAAGAAGAAGGAGGATGGACCGTTCTTGTTCGAAGAAGAAGGAGGCTAGACCGTTCTTGTTCTGTTGAAGCTCGCCGGCGACGAGCAGCTGTTTTTTTTTTGTAGAAATTGTTGACCAGATCTAGATCTGGTCAAAGGTTTTTTTTTCTTTGTGTAGTAAAACGTGTAAATGTGATTATCGTTAATAATACTCAATAATTTTATTTTTTTAGCATTTCTCAATTATACTCTTTGTGTGTTTTAATAGTATGAAAGTCCTAGAGGGGGGGGGGGGTGAATAGGATTACTAATAAGATTAATGCCTAATTAAAAAATCTTTTGGATAAATATAAGTTTATGAAAGAAACTTCTAAGACAACTACTATATCAACCACTAATGGGATCATGCATAGGATAAGCTAGTGGTTCGATATATAGGTTTTAACATGTAAAACGAGTTTCTATTTCCTTACAACTCTAGATGGCAATTTGTTGATTAACTAGATGAATATTATTACGATATTAATACTAGCAAGTAATCAAACATATAATGTGTGGAAAGTAAATAGAGTAGGGATAGAAAGATACACATGATTTATAGTGGTTCGGTTTCCCTACATCCACTACCTAAGGAAGCCTCCTTAGGATTTCAAGCTTTTCACTAAGCTCTCGTGTCTCTCTTAACCGGGTCGAGAACACAATAACCCTTACAACCTCTTCGATAACACGAAGGACAAACACTTGTGCTATCGCAACACAAGGACACCAAGTATACTCCCGATACTCTAACACTTGTGCTATCTCAACACAAGGATACCAAGTATGCTCCTTATACTTGAATTCTCTCTTAATCTATCTATTACAAGACCTAGACTTAAGAGGATAGATACAAAGTGTTTAAAAGGGGTGCAAACAACTTTGCTAGATAATCTCCTAAAGAGTAGATATGACTATAAGCATGTAAACTCCTCTTGAGTAGATAATAACTTTGAAGCTTATTTGATTAAGCTCTTGAACAAGCTTGGATAATTTACTTTGATAGCTTGTGACCTCTAACTTTGTAGGAGAAAGATATGTATGATAGTTGAAATGTTAGAGGTGAGTTTCTCCTTCAAAGAGCTCATATTTATAGCACAAGAAAGTCCCCAACGGATATAAAGTTGATGGAGAACTTTGTTCCAAACCGGGTTCCCGGTTTCCCAAATGCGGGTACCCGGTTTTCAATTGTAACGGCTATAAAACGGCTATATTAACTTGATGTTGACTTGAGCTTCACCAAACCGGGTTCCCGGTTTTCCCAAATGCGGGTACCCGGTTTCTACTGACTTGGAGATTTATGATATTTTGATTCGTTGCTCGGATGGAAAAGTTTTCTTCACGAGAGTTGTTGTAAACATCATTTTAAGAAACTTTGTTGTTGATCATGAAAGCTAATTCTCAATGTACACATAAGATAAGGTTAAAAGTAATGGTAAGAGAATTAGCTACTAAGGATAAGATAGTTAAGCAATGATCAAAATGATGTCAATTGTGCTTTTTGATGATTTAGAGTGCAAGATAATAAAGTGAAATTAACACACTAAACAATAGAGGATTTGTCACATTAAAACACCTAATCGATGGGGGCAATAAGCCAACAATCTCCCCCTTTTTGATGATGACAAATCAATCACTAAAACACATATGGAGTCAAACTCCCCCTCACAAAAAGCATTAAGTCAAAGTGTATTTTTATGAAAAAGACATGCATTTGTGAGTTTTGTAAAGTGCAAGTTTTGAAAGTTTTAGTGCACATATTTCTCCCCCTTTGTCTTCATCAAAAAGACGAAATAAATGTATAAACCATAACAAGGAAGAAGAGCTAAAACTCAAGTGAATAGATCTTACAAAAAGATGCTAAGAGTGTGCAAGAGTGTGGAGATTTAAAACAATTTTTAGAAAGAGATGCACAAAGATAGATAAATGTAAGAGCTAAGAGATAGAGACTTTTTACCAACTCCTTGATCGATAGATTTTCATTTCATATGCTTTCTAATGACACAAACGATTAGTTGCAATATATGAGATGAAAGATTAGACTAAGCATTTGAGTTTTTAAATATGATTTAACAAAAACTCCCCCTTACACAATGCATAGAGTTTGTTTCAATTTGTAAAAAGTTTTGATCTATAATTTTTCCCTAAGAAGAATATTTTGAAATTATTTTGAAAAACTTTAGGGGGTAAATTGTAATTTTTTGAAAAGCATGGGTGATAAAAATATTTTTCAAAAGTTTTAAGGACTCAAAAGCAATTTGAAACATCTTTTAGGGACCTAGATGCAATTTTCAATCATTTTGGGAACTAAGACAAATTTGAACAAACTATAGGGACCTAAATGCAATATAGGATAAGATCAAGGATAAGAGAGCAATAGTACCTATATCATCAAGGAAAATGTTAGTAATATCAAAGCATAAACTTGAAGCAACTAAACATTAAAATTCCAAAATAAAATCATAGCATACTAAAACAAATATCCAAATTTAAACACCATAGCATACTAGATCAAATATCCAAATCAAACCAAGTTAAACATAAAGCATCCTAAACCATTATCCAAATAAAACATGTAGCAACAATATCCTAGATGTCCAAAACACGGACCCATAAACAATTAAAGCATAAACACCACAAACTTAGTCCAAAACACTAAGAACACATAAAAGTCAAGTAAAATGAAGATTAAACTAAAACACCCAAACAAGAACGATTTAGCGATTTTCACGAGGAGAGCGGCTCCTTGACCTTCTTCCATTTCCAACATCATCACGAAGACATGAAACTTCATTTTTCAACCCCTCAATACGATTATTCATATTTTCAAACCATCCTTTGATTTCCGCAAAACCCTCTTTAATAACATTCAACAAAGTAGTTTCAACTTTATCAAGATCATCTTTAGTAGCAACATTTGAGGAAGAACCAATGGAAGATTTTGAACGGGAAGTGGTATAAGACGGAGGAGGATTAATAGGCATAACCTCACGGGAAGGAATGTTAAGAGATTCAATAGTGGGACCCGAGGAAGTGACATTTTGACCAACATTTTTCAAGATAGTTTTTCGAAGATTTTCGGGAAGATGATCAAAAACATGCTTATCAATGTATTCTCCATTGTAAACGAAAATTTTCATAGTTTTCAAAAAAGGAATATCAAACCTCCAAATTGGTTTAAAATCACGAGGGTCAAGAGAGGGAGATATTTTCTTAACATTGATTAAGAGATAACTAAGAGCAATACCATATGGTAGAGTAGAATTCGAATGGGCACGATAATCCAAGTTACGAATGAAAATTTTGCAAAAATTGATAGGCCTTTTCGAATAAAGATGAAATAGAAGGATTGCTTCATAAGGAGCAATTGTACCATCTTTCCTATCTTTTCCCAAAATACAAAACAAGATAATTTTGTGTGCCAAACGAATATCCGGAGTAAATAAACTCGATAGCCAAGGTTGAGTATGGGTTTGAATCATTTTCGAAGACATAAAAGCCTCAACCTCGTTTTTCAAAGGAATATCAATCAACTCTTTACTTCTATTCCAACCCGAAACAATAAAATTTTCATAACCACTATTTTGAAGTTTAAAAGCTTTTTCAATGGTTTTTGGAGTAATGGAAAGATTTTTGTTTGAAACCATTGATTTTAAAGTGCAAGAATCACAATCTAGTGGATGGATATTTTTGTAAAAATCATTAACAAGGGATTCATAAGACTTATTTTCAAGAGATAGGAAAAAATCTAATCCTTGGAATTGAAATAAATGGAAGAGATTAGAATTTGAGCCATTTACCAAAGAGATGGAAGCACTAAGTGAATGAGATGAAATTGATCTTCCCCAAAGGATTTTGATGTTCTTCCTCACCATTCTTTGTCTTGTGGGTTCTTCTTCAAGCTCCAAATCATCTTCTTCATCTTCATAAATTGGGTCTATCTCAATATCTTCATCTTCTTCATCAATTATTCTCTTGTTTTTGGAAGCCCTTGATGCTCTAGAAGGTTTGGATGATGAAGCCATGGCCAAGGAGATGAATGTTTAATGGAGGAGTTAGGGTTTGAAGGTTTTCGTTTTTGAGAGAGAAAGAGGATGAAAAACGGTTTGAGAAATGAGGGAATAAAAGAGAGACCAAGGGTTTTGACTTAGTTCGGGTGTACACAAACTCGAAACCGGGTGCCCGCATTCACCAAAACCGGGTACCCGGTTTCCTCGACAAAGAGGGGTAAGAAAGGAAAAAGACATTTTTCAAAAACCACCCAAAACTAGTTCGAAACCTCCCCAATAGTTTAGACATGTTATAAAACTCCCAAAATAATTTTTTTTATGAAAAAATATGAAAAGGGAAACACGAAAATAGAGAAAACGGTTTATTGCATAAAGACCCCTATATTTTCTAAAAAGTACAAAAAGACCCAAAGTGAAAACTAAGCAATTTTAAAGCATGAAAGGGTCAAGACTAGCAAGATATAGCACATAGAGGATAAAGCACATAAAACACATAGTAAACATTAAGATAAAAAAAGGAAGAAAGGAGAGAATTCACCGTATTTTCCTTTTACGAGGTATGAACGTCCTTTTGCATATAATTCAATTTTCTTGACGCTCAACACCTTTAATGAATATTACTATGGTAACCGAGGTGGAATGGATCCGGGAATACGATTAGTATTTTTCACGATCCATGTCGGTTTTTCATTTTGATTGAGCTTCTCATTTGTGAGTTCATTATGATCTATTTCTTCTTGATTTGACTTACGAACTCCCGCTTCATTTAACTCCTCTTTATATGGAACGAATGGACCTTCCATAATGATTCTTCATTGATCGGGATCTTTGGCTTTGATAGATTTCTCCATTTTTGTTCTCCAATTAAAATAGTAAGTTCCTACAAAAAGTGGAGGTCGGGTAGAAGACGACTTTTCCAAAAGATTAGATTCCAAATCGTTTACTCTACTAACGGTTAAGCTATTCACGTAGAGTTAGGCTCTGATACCAATTGAAAGTCCTAGAGGGGGGGTGAATAGGATTACTAATAAGATTAATGCCTAATTAAAAAATCTTTTGGATAAATATAAGTTTATGAAAGAAACTTCTAAGACAACTACTATATCAAACACTAATGGGATCATGCATAGGATAAGCTAGTGGTTCGATATTGGTGTCGCCTAGGGTGTGATAAAAATAAGATCAATTTAAGTATGGAAAACTATGCACTCTCACCCTAGACAGGCACAGTACTGCAAGTATTACAGGACGTATGCAAGTTTTAATGATAAGTAGAGTTCGTTCTCAGGGACTTAAGTGTGTTAAACGCGTAGGAACAGATAACGAGTAAAAGTAAATAACTAGAAGACAGTAAATAAATATTTGGTTTTTCGAATTTATGAATTAAAACTAAATTAAAACTAAGAAAATAAAGACAATAAAGTAAAAGATTAAGAATATGAGATGAGAAGTATAGCTTAGGTTTTGCTAGTATGCACTAATCCTTCTAATTCTATCTATAGATCTAGTTCATAAGGGAGAATATTAGCTCTTGGTAATACTTAGTCAGGATTCTAAATTCCACTACCTTAGACCTTGAGAGCGACTAAGGGGGCTACGTCACAACCAAGAAGTGATTTAAAATAGGGTTATCAAACGCCACTAAGGCCCTAAGCAAATACTGCAAGTCTTGGTGATACGGTGGTTAAAACAAACCTTAATGACTATCTAGTTAGAAGTATGTTTTGTCAGAACTGCTATCGACACTAGACATTATGTGGTGGTTCAATAGTTAAACACCCTTACAAGGTGACCATCTAACTACTCTTAAAACAATCCTAAAGTGATCAATTCTAGGAAAGACATTAAATCAAAACACATAAGCAAATATAAAGTAAGTAGCTAATATCAGATTAAAACATATAATTCCCAAAGAAACTTAGATAGAAGAATTAGAATTCATAGATTATACATATGCAAAACCCAAGCTATGGGAAGTTTAGTTCATACCTGAAGGAAATAAACTAAAAGAAATAATAAAAGACATCATCTTGCTCTCTACAATAAACTGGAAGAATAAAACCTTAAGAACTAATTACTATGAGGCAAGGATGATTTACAAGTGATATAAGGGTGTATTTATAGGTGTTTAGAAGACCTAATTCGTTTTCTTGAGGAAGAGTTAAGGTAATGGACTTCTAGCCCAACTCAAATTCGTATGGAAATAAAGATAAACACTGCTGCGTTGTTTTGGTCATAACTTCTTTATTATTGGTCCGATTTTGCTCCACAAGATACCAAAAGAATCGCAACAGAATTTCCTACGCCCTTTAGGAGTAATCTACCAAATTCGGCCTCTTTATTAGGTAAAAACGCCTATCTTTGCAGAATCCCAGATTTAGGCAGCTTTTCCTTTTCCATCTTTTTAGCAATTCTTTCCTTATCTCCAATTACCATGCATATCTCTTTCCATAAGTTGTTGTCTTTGACTTGGACTCTAATTAAACTCCATAATTATCTTTAAAGCTACACACTAAATAAACAATTAAACCCAATATGCTCTAAAAACATTATTTCTACAAATCAAGACACAAAATAGGAAAGTGCACTAAAACTCAAGAAAATCGACATTATTGACTTCTAAAACACTAAAAATGATGTTTCATCTTAACATAAATCTATCACAAATGAGGAGACATCAAGACCCCCAACTCAAAGTTGTATCGTCCCGATACAATAAAAGATAAAACAAAGGGAAGTCTAGAAATACACTCTTATAAAATTCTCAACACAAGGGAAAAACATAGCAGAATATATAGAATAAACCTAAAGCACATAACTCAGAAAATTTCATGCAATAATATTCATAAACTACATACCTGTACACTTCTTATATCCACAGTCAACACGGCTTGATTTCAAGATCAGATTAGTTTCGCAATGTAAGAAGGATTGGGACTTTACTCAGTTCCCCTTGAGAGCTATAGATTGTTCATCAAACCTTGCTAGTATCCAAGGATCCACTTAACTAATCTCTAATGGCTCAATCACTTCTCAATTACATAACAAAGAATCACAAGGTCTTTAAAGTTGTAATGTAGGCTTAGGGACGGTATGATAGTATATTTGGATAATTTGGAGTGAGCTTTTGGCTCTCTCCTCACTAGCCATCAACGAATCGCCCTAGAGCTTGAGTTACTCTCATAAAACGTTTCTCACTCAACCCAATGAATTCCTTGATGCACAATTTAGCATCCCCAATAACCCAATTAAGCTTTAAGATGTTCACATAAAAATCCACTTTGCCGGTCCGAATATATATTTTCTTTTCTTTTCACATCAATCTCTTTTCTATAGCTATGACTCTCTTTTAATGTTGAGATATCACGCTAATTTTCTCATATATATATTTTTTTCTTTTAATGCCCTTGTTGGCAAAATTAGCTCGAAGCTTCTTTTTCATTCACTATTACCCCGGCAAAGGGTTACAATACAATGTTGTAAAGCATCCTCAATATAAAGCACAAAGCACAATAATAAGCTCAAAAATCCCAACATAATAACTCCCATAATGGTGGACCCACCACCCCAAACTCAAGCTCTAAAACAACTGTCTAAGCATCGCGATTCGAGTGCGGGTCATATGTAAAAGTCCTAAAAATCTAAAGGATATGGCTTATAATGTGTTTCAATAAAAAGGCTTTAGAAAGGCTAGAAGGGGCTAAGAAGGATATAACTTTTAAACTCAAAAATCACAAGGTGAGAAGGTATAAAAAGGCTTCAAAGGCTTAAAAATATGAAAGAACCGCCTTGATCACTTTCTACACTATGTAATTTAGAAAATTTCTTACCTTTAGCACTCTCATCAAATGGTTTTTCAACTAGCTTGGATCTCACGGCCTACACACTTTCAAGGTTCCCTGAGATCGAACATACTTTCTATCGCATTGCTCACTAATCTTTTCTTTACTATCAACGTGTGTTTTCCTGCCAATACTCAAAGCATACAAATACATAGCTCATAAACATATCACTTACTATCATCAATCTACTGAGCTTATGCTTTCAAGCTATTAAACACACTCTACATCTAATTCCCATGCATCAAAAATTTTAATTTCACTCAAAAACTGAAAAATGGAGATGAGAGACAACGAATCCCCACACCCCCAACTCAAAAATGAGCCGTGTCCCCACGACTCGAAAAAGACTCGAAAACAGAAATTAAAATTAGCAGATAGACATATTTACAGAAATGGTAAGGAAGAAAGAAAACATACTCTCGAGGCTATTGCCTCGCATCATTGATATCCAAGATTGGAATTGCTGGATCTTTCATTAATTGCTCAAGGAGTTTCATGATGTGCACTTGATTAGCATTGATTTGTGCCACATCATTGACTAAGGAAGTTTGAGCTGCTTCAAATTTCGTTAAACGCTCCTCCATCTTCTCTTGCCAATTTTGCTCCTTTTCTTCCTTCGAGGCTTGAGTAGAACCCGCTCTTCGAAGGCTTTCTCTGATCCAAGCATTATCAATATAACTCGTCTTAAACTCGAGTTTCTCTTCTTCACCCAATACTACATTCGCTTTTCGCACAAGACACGTGATCATAGTTGGAAATTTAACGTTATAAACCGATTTAGGAGAGACCGAGAATCGTATCACCTCCTCATAGATCAACTGTGCCACATCAACTTCTTCTCCTCTCAAAATACAGTCCAACAGTAGCGCGTTCTTCATAGTCACCTCCAAAGTTCGTGTGTTTCCAAAGACATTAGGGATAAGGAAATTATGCCAAATTCTAGCATCTGCTTGAAGATATTTGTAAGGCCAAGGTGCCTTCAATTCTCCCTTATGTAATTGCACTTTCTCCTTATCTAACACATGCTCAAAAAGTAATTCCTTATCAAAGATTTTTCGTTTAGCAACTGCTTCCTCAAATTTGCAACAACCTTTCGGATTCTGAAACTTGAAGTGGTTCCTAATCTCCTCAACTGTGAAAGGAACTAACTTTCCTCTAATCGGAACACAATCACTATCTCGGCTAAAGAGGCCTAGATAGAACTCCAAAACTAATTCAGGACATAATTCAGAACGGCTTACCATGAACGTAGACCAACCCAACTTCTCACCAAGCTTAAAGAATCTCTTGTATTCTCCATCTCTAATTTCTTCCTTGAATACTTTCTCATAGGCAAAAGGTAGTTCTTCTAATTGTTTCTCCGCAGAAATCTTCAAGGCCTTTGAAGTATCCACTTTCTCTATAGGTATAGGAATTGTTTGAGGTAGTGTTCTTTCCTTTGCATAAAAATAAAGCTTACCATTACTATCATACGAAGGTTTCCCACTCTTCAATTTATCTTTACCCTTTGATTTAGAACTAGCTCCTTTGTCAATTGATTTCTTCTTGTTTAAATCCAATCCCTTGTTACTCTTCACCTCCCTCTTGCTAGATATGATTGATGTTCTATTAGTCATCTTCAATTAACCCCCAACTCAAAGCTTTAGCAACCCTTGAAATTTAAACTCTTGAATTAATGGATGAACAAGCTTGATTTGTCCTAGGATGGGTGAATTGGTGATGAATCTCTATGTGGGTGAGGATGATTTGTAATGGGTAGGCTTGGATTTTAGAAATTGTGTGATGAATTTGTGAAATTTGGCTCTTTGATTCTTCAATTTGAATGAATTTGGTGATGATTGGTAGCTTGATTCTCTCTTGTAATGATGTGGAGAGAAGGTTTGATGTGTTTTCCTTGATGATTGGGTAGTGTTTTGGTGATTGGTGAAGGTTTTGATGAGCTTCAATGGAGTTAGGAGAGTTGTGCAGTAGAAAGAGAGGGTTAAGGTTTAATAAATTCGGAATAATAGCTTCAATACCTCCTTTATAACTCAATCCCGTAACTTTCTCTCTCCTCTGGCGGCGCTGCGGACTACCCCTGCGGACCATGGGGTGCACCGCGGGGTAGTCCGTGACATCTGATGCTCGAAAATTTTTGCTTACTGACTTAAACCCGTGGTAGGACCCCGTGGTACGGGTTTTTTGGCTCGCGGACTAGGGTCCGGTGTACCGCGGGGTACACCGCGGCTTCTGTAGCTGCTCCGTCAAAATACCCGTGGTAGTCAACCCGTGGTACGGGTTTCTGGGGCGCGGACCATGGCACGGTGCACCGCGGGGTGGTCCGTGGAATTTTTTCGTGTTTCTGACCTAAACCCGCGGTAGCTACCCGTGGTACGGGTTTTGACCTCGCGGACCATCCCTGCGGACCATGGGGTAGTCCGTGAGGGTAGTCCGCGGGGTGCTTTCTTGCGCTCCAAAAATTTTCCTCGCGTTCCCTAACTTGATTTCTCCGATTCCTACACACCAAAAACACTAATACCTTTCTCAAATATGCATTATCAACTAAAAACAACTAAAATAAACTTAAACTAAGAATGTAAAAGACATGAAAACATAAAAAAAAACTTCGGGTTGTCTCCCGAACAGCACTTTTGTTTAACGTCTTTCAAAGTTAGACGTGTTACCTCTGTCAAGATTTGCGAATATAGCCTCCCCAACAACGAGTAAGGCTATGAACGTCAACTAATCTGCGCTTGACCCCAGTTTTGGGGCGAATTTCTATCACCTTGGCTGAAACAACTTTAGTGACAATGAATGGTCCCATCCACGAGTCTTTGAAACTTCGTGGCCTGTTCTCGCGTTTGTGGGCTTTCCATAGGACTTCATGGCCAACCCCAAACTCAATGTTTGGCTCAGTATCCACAGGTTTTAAGTGGATCTCCTCAGGAGGGACTTTGTGATGTGAAAGGCTGTGGATGATAGGTACGGTGGGATCCAACTTCCTCGGTTTCTTACCCAAGACATAGAAGGTCTCGGATACATTTTTAGCATGAAGGGTGATGGTCCCATCTTGGAAGTTGATCACACTTTGACTTGTGGCCATGAAAGGCCGTCCAAGTATGATCGGAACCTGCTTATCTGCATCAAACTCAAGAATAACAAAGTCAGTAGGGATGGCGATATTACCTGCACGGACTAAGACGTCCTCCACTGTTCCCCACGTCCCCTTCACTGAGTTGTCAGCAAACTGCAACTTCACTGGAGTTTTCTCTGATTTTTGAAGTCCAAGTCTCTCGAACACGGACTTAGGCATAAGATTCACACCAGAACCCACATCGTACATCGCTTTCACCTTGAGCCTACCATGTAATTGAATAGGAAGGTTAAAACTTCCCGGATCTTTAAGCTTAGTAGGTAGCTCTTTCTCACTTCTTTTTGAAACCCTCAGGTTCTCTCTTGGGATCTCTACACTCGCTTCTTTATCAGGAATAACTTGCGTAAAAACTTCTTGCGGTGTAAGTCCTCTCTTCGCAATCTCAAGCATTTGGGCGTTGATATTTTCAGGTTGGTACGCCTCTACAAATGTCTTGAGAATAGTGTCATCTTTAGGATTTGTATCAGGAATAGTTGATGACACTGGTTGAACACTAGGTGGCGATTCCACCTTCTCTTCTTCTTTCTCCTCTAGCACAGCAGGTGCCACTTCATCTTCTTTCGATTCTTCTTTTGAGGCTTCTTCCTCTTTCTCTCTTGCTAACTCCGCTGCATACTCTACCATTGATCGCATCTCCTCTTGCACCTTTTTCAGTAGCTCTATGAACTCGTCTCTCTCTTCATCGCTTTCCAGATGATAAACTTCTAGACAGTCGGACTCCTCGGGGTTAGACTCGGTTGGCTCTTCTTCAATACTGGGAACTTCCACGGCACTAATGGCAGCATGCGGTGCTTCCTCCTTTTCTTTTTCGATTTCAAGGCATATAGCCTTGCAAGCTTCGAACACAACATTGTTTTCACCTCCTTCGATTGCCTTTACTTCCTTTTGTTCTGTTAGATGCTTGTTTATTTGGGCTAATTGAGTATTTAGCATCTGAAGTATGGCATCGTGTCCTCTGACCTTTTCTTCTTGAGCGTTTACAGTGGTGTTCAAACGTTCTAGAGCTTGTACTATCTGTGTATTGTCCATAGATCCTTCTTGCGGATACTGAGGTAAAGCTTTTTGGTCTAAAGTATCGGTATAGGCGTCTTGAGCAGGTTGTTGTGGAGGAGTAGGTCGATTCTGATATTGGTTTTGGTACTGACCTCTCTGTTGGTAAGAGTTGTTCTGGGGTCGCGATTGATATTGACTAGGATTAGCGGCCCCTTGTGGATTTGAATACTGCATACCCGGATGGTTGCGGTTGCCCCATCGGTTAGATATGAAGTAAACAGATTGCGGATTTGATTCACACTCTTCCCATGAATGATCGTTAACTCCACATTGTTGACAACCTTGTGCCTCTTGAACTACCTTTGTAGCAGCTAAATTCTTCTCCATCGCGATTCTCAGCTCCTTGATTTGATTTTCTAACGAGGATATTTGAGCTGAGTTCGCGGTTTCTGCATCTAAACGAAGCGTTCCTCGGGTCTTTGCTGCAGAAGCTCGCGTTGAAGGCCAACTTCTTTCTTGTTCCATAATATTTTCTAACACCTCGGAAGCTTCATTGTGATTCATGGACACAAAATTACCCTTTCCAATGTTATCCACCTTGTCTCTACCCTTGTCATCAAGACCTTCATAGAATATAGCAAGTTGTAGAGCAGGTGTATAACCATGGAGCGGACATCTAGCTAATTTTTGTTGAAACCTTGTCCATGCTTCTCCCACTGTTTCTCCATCTTCTTGAGAAAATCTTGCAAGCTCGGTTTGATCTTTAAGTCTCATGCTCTTCGGATAAAATCGGTTAAAGAATGCGGCTTGAAGCTCTCTCCAAGAGTGAATGGTTCCATGTGGTTGTCTTTCTAGCCAATCGCTAGCTCTTCCGGTCAAGAAAAACGAAAACATATGACAATACAGTTGCTCGCGTGTAATGCCAGGAGTAATGTAAGCATCACAAATCTGCATAAACTTCTGAATCGCTTTTACCGGATCTTGAATTGCAGTACCAGTATAGAGTCCGAAACTTTGAAATTGACTAAGCATACCCGGATCGGGTCTAAATTTGATATTCGGAATCTCAGGAGGGCGGTAACCGATGGGTTGAACATGGAATGGTATGTTAAGGCCAGGTAGATCTTGTTCAACTCGGTTTTGTTGATTATTCTGCCCATTACCTTCTCCTACTGGCAGTTGTACACCAGGTGGAACAAACGCAGGAGGTCCTCCTGGTGCAAAGTAAACTAACTCCGGATCATTGTCTTGAATGTCTGCCATAGTTCTTCTTAAGGCTCTTTCCTTACGAATTCTTTTGTTATAAGCTCTGAAGCTCCTCTCAGGCTCCGGTAAGGGAGGCCAAGAATTAAACACTGTGAAAACCTGAAAAAGACTAAAGCAAACCACAAGCGTAAATCTGGAAAAATAAAAACTAAAACTAAACTAAAAACTGAAAAGTAAAAACTAATTAAAAACTAAAACTCGAAATAGATAACCCACACGCTAACGAGACACAAGTCCCCGGCAGCGGCGCCAAAAACTTGGTGTCGCCTAGGGTGTGATAAAAATAAGATCAATTTAAGTATGGAAAACTATGCACTCTCACCCTAGACAGGCACAGTACTGCAAGTATTACAGGACGTATGCAAGTTTTAATGATAAGTAGAGTTCGTTCTCAGGGACTTAAGTGTGTTAAACGCGTAGGAACAGATAACGAGTAAAAGTAAATAACTAGAAGACAGTAAATAAATATTTGGTTTTTCGAATTTATGAATTAAAACTAAATTAAAACTAAGAAAATAAAGACAATAAAGTAAAAGATTAAGAATATGAGATGAGAAGTATAGCTTAGGTTTTGCTAGTATGCACTAATCCTTCTAATTCTATCTATAGATCTAGTTCATAAGGGAGAATATTAGCTCTTGGTAATACTTAGTCAGGATTCTAAATTCCACTACCTTAGACCTTGAGAGCGACTAAGGGGGCTACGTCACAACCAAGAAGTGATTTAAAATAGGGTTATCAAACGCCACTAAGGCCCTAAGCAAATACTGCAAGTCTTGGTGATACGGTGGTTAAAACAAACCTTAATGACTATCTAGTTAGAAGTATGTTTTGTCAGAACTGCTATCGACACTAGACATTATGTGGTGGTTCAATAGTTAAACACCCTTACAAGGTGACCATCTAACTACTCTTAAAACAATCCTAAAGTGATCAATTCTAGGAAAGACATTAAATCAAAACACATAAGCAAATATAAAGTAAGTAGCTAATATCAGATTAAAACATATAATTCCCAAAGAAACTTAGATAGAAGAATTAGAATTCATAGATTATACATATGCAAAACCCAAGCTATGGGAAGTTTAGTTCATACCTGAAGGAAATAAACTAAAAGAAATAATAAAAGACATCATCTTGCTCTCTACAATAAACTGGAAGAATAAAACCTTAAGAACTAATTACTATGAGGCAAGGATGATTTACAAGTGATATAAGGGTGTATTTATAGGTGTTTAGAAGACCTAATTCGTTTTCTTGAGGAAGAGTTAAGGTAATGGACTTCTAGCCCAACTCAAATTCGTATGGAAATAAAGATAAACACTGCTGCGTTGTTTTGGTCATAACTTCTTTATTATTGGTCCGATTTTGCTCCACAAGATACCAAAAGAATCGCAACAGAATTTCCTACGCCCTTTAGGAGTAATCTACCAAATTCGGCCTCTTTATTAGGTAAAAACGCCTATCTTTGCAGAATCCCAGATTTAGGCAGCTTTTCCTTTTCCATCTTTTTAGCAATTCTTTCCTTATCTCCAATTACCATGCATATCTCTTTCCATAAGTTGTTGTCTTTGACTTGGACTCTAATTAAACTCCATAATTATCTTTAAAGCTACACACTAAATAAACAATTAAACCCAATATGCTCTAAAAACATTATTTCTACAAATCAAGACACAAAATAGGAAAGTGCACTAAAACTCAAGAAAATCGACATTATTGACTTCTAAAACACTAAAAATGATGTTTCATCTTAACATAAATCTATCACAAATGAGGAGACATCAGATATATAGGTTTTAACATGTAAAACGAGTTTCTATTTCCTTACAACTCTAGATGGCAATTTGTTGATTAACTAGATGAATATTATTACGATATTAATACTAGCAAGTAATCAAACATATAATGTGCGGAAAGTAAATAGAGTAGGGATAGAAAGATACACATGATTTATAGTGGTTCGGTTTCCCTACATCCACTACCTAAGGAAGCCTCCTTAGGATTTCAAGCTTTTCACTAAGCTCCCGTGTCTCTCTTAACCGGGTCGAGAACACAATAACCCTTACAACCTCTTCGATAACACGAAGGACAAACACTTGTGCTATCGCAACACAAGGACACCAAGTATACTCCCGATACTCTAACACTTGTGCTATCTCAACACAAGGATACCAAGTATGCTCCCTATACTTGAATTCTCTCTTAATCTATCTATTACAAGACCTAGACTTAAGAGGATAGATACAAAGTGTTTAAAAGGGGTGCAAACAACTTTGCTAGATAATCTCCTAAAGAGTAGATATGACTATAAGCATGTAAACTCCTCTTGAGTAGATAATAACTTTGAAGCTTATTTGATTAAGCTCTTGAACAAGCTTGGATAATTTACTTTGATAGCTTGTGACCTCTAACTTTGTAGGAGAAAGATATGTATGATAGTTGAAATGTTAGAGGTGAGTTTCTCCTTCAAAGAGCTCTTATTTATAGCACAAGAAAGTCCCCAACGGATATAAAGTTGATGGAGAACTTTGTTCCAAACCGGGTTCCCGGTTTCCCAAATGCGGGTACCCGGTTTTCAATTGTAACGGCTATAAAACGGCTATATTAACTTGATGTTGACTTGAGCTTCACCAAACCGGGTTCCCGGTTTTCCCAAATGCGGGTACCCGGTTTCTACTGACTTGGAGATTTATGATATTTTGATTCGTTGCTCGGATGGAAAAGTTTTCTTCACGAGAGTTGTTGTAAACATCATTTTAAGAAACTTTGTTGTTGATCATGAAAGCTAATTCTCAATGTACACATAAGATAAGGTTAAAAGTAATGGTAAGAGAATTAGCTACTAAGGATAAGATAGTTAAGCAATGATCAAAATGATGTCAATTGTGCTTTTTGATGATTTAGAGTGCAAGATAATAAAGTGAAATTAACACACTAAACAATAGAGGATTTGTCACATTAAAACACCTAATCGATGGGGGCAATAAGCCAACATAGTACTCCCCAAAATTTTAGAGTACTCCGAGATTTTCTTGCAGTACTTCACAATTTTCTGGCGGTCGGAGGTAGGTGGTTGGAAGTCGGTGGTTGGATATATATAATACTCATTTAAATATATAGAGTACTCAGCAAAATTGTCGGAGTACTCAGCAAATTCTTGGATTACTCTATGTTTTTTCCAGTGACCGGTGACTGGTGGCCTAAGGTCCGTGGTCGGAGGTCGGAGGTCGGAGGTCGGTGGTCGGTGGTCGGAGGTCGGTGGTCGGTGGTCGGTGGTAGGTGGTGGGAGGTTGGAGGTAGGTGGGTAGTGGTAGGTAGTGGAGAGAGAAACAGTGACATCACACTTTTTTGTCTTTTAGTATTAGTAAGGGTAGAAAATACTATTGTAAAAAATGAGGTCCCTAAAAAGAATAGCTTTTTAGACTCTACTCTATAGAGAAGAAAGATGGTCTCCAAGACCCAATAGATAATTCACCTCTAATATAATAATGGAGTTCATTTTTTTAAAGAAATAATTAAATGATAGGTATTTATTTCATGATTTAGATTTAGGAGTCCTTATAATTATAAAGATGTTCATGAGGTTGTTTTATCTTTTTTATTATGTTTAATAAATCATTCGATTATGAATCTTGTTAATAAGTTTAAATTATTTTCGACCAACTAGTGACTGAAATTTAGACTAGACCGTTAATTTGCTATCCCTACCTTCATCAAAAATTGGTCGGCCATCATCGAGAGACAAAAGATTAAAACTACACAAAGAGGGTGTTGCGGTTCGGACGCTTCGATTGCTCGTGCATCACCTACCTCGGTCACACCGTTCTCAAATGATGGGGGAATTTCATCTCAACAGACCAAGTAGCCAGGCATGCGATAGAAATTGGGGTAAGGGTTGTCTCCCGAAGTGTGATATAAAATTAACTCTTTGAGAAAGATACTTCGGAAGTGTATGAGTCGTCACAAGTAATTAAAATTATAAGAAAATATCGTTCTTCATAGGGAATAAGAAGTTACCACGTATCAGCAGATTTAATCTATATACTCTTTAAGGTAAAAAATTAAATCAAAAGATGTTTTTGTTTGGTTTTGAAATATTAACTACTAAACTATAGACTGAAAGACTAAATATTAACTAAAACAAAATTAAAGGACTAAAAAGTAAAAGTGAAGATATGATAGAGAGAGAGATATAACTTAAGATTGAGCACTCACCACTAGTATGATATGGAACTATTTTTTATTTAAGGACAAATTGAGAATTTTACTTCCTAACCGAGATTTTTAAGTCATCTAAGTCCCTCACAGGTAAGTAGGCGATACTATTGAATCTTAGGAATCTCCCCGAGTGATCTTGTAGAATTGTCTAAAGCCTTAATTCAAACCTTTTATAGGCTATCTAACTACTTTAGATTTTTCATTTCTCAAACTCAATTAAACAATCATAATTTTATTTTATGAAGATCAACCCCCCTCCTCTCAGGTTTAGTCGAACCTAATACAACTCAATACGTGATCAAGAAAAAGAATTCCATGAAGTATAAATTTTATAATAAGTAAGAATTGCATAATCAATTTGAATAAATATGTAATCCCACATTTTACTGAAAATAATCTCAAATCAAGATAGGGTTCATATTTGTGCCATTTCAAGTTAAAATATGTTTAGTTCATGTTTGGAGAAAGAAAAATAAAGCATGGAAGAGACATAATTAGATTAGAAATTCGAAAGAAGGAAGAATTACATTAATAGATATGAAAAGAAAGTGAAATAAGGTGTTGTGTTTGAACTCCTTGCTTCACACATTTCTAGCTTCTAAGAATTATAACTAGTGTGTTTTGAGGCTAAAAACTGATATTTATACCCTCCATAAACGTTTTTCATAAGTTGGGTCAAATTAAGTGAGTCAAAGGTGACCCACTTGACTTTTAGTAAATTTGGACAACTGGGATCTTTATAGCAAAAATGATCATAATTTTCTCAATTCAACTGTATTTGCGCACCATTTCTTCTCAGACGCGCTAGACTCCAAGAGCTATCTTGTGTGCAAGTATTATGATCATAATCCTTACCAATTATGTATCATGATTTTCCAAAGTTGATGAAGACGTTTTGTCTCCATTTTTTTTTTGAGCTTCTAACAAAATTTTTGGATCTTTTATGATTGAATTGGGTTTTTCCTTTAACTTTTTGACTGTTTAGTTTATCTCGAGGTCTCGTATCATCTATGTTCCTAGGAGTTTCACACTTAACATACAAATTATCTCAAATTGCTCAAAAAACACATTTAAATTCGAGACTAGCTCACAACTCGCAACATGTCAAATAAAGGGATATATTCCACATTAAATCTCAAAAACCCACTTAAATCACGTTTTTTACATCTTAAAGTCCATCACAACTTACGAGACATCAAGACCACCAACTTAAGGTTTTATCGTCCCGAATAATTAAGCACAAAGTAAAGTCTCAAATCCAAAAAGTTTCACAAGGTCAACAAGGTCAATGTACAACAAGTCTCAAAATGTCCTAATCAAGAAAAGTAATTTACAAAAGATCCTATACACACAACAAAATAAAATTTCAAGAATGATGTTCTTCCCAATACAACAAGAGAGACTAAAATACTTAGTTTGAAGTGGCGGCTATAGGTTAACCCTCCATCCTTCCACAACGTTTAATGGCCTACTTACTCACTTAGTTTCCACTCATTTTTCATTCAACCACATAGCTAATAATCTTGAGTATTTTCGATTATAATTTAGGCTTAGAGTAAGGTATGATATATATTTGGCTAATGTTTAGTGAGCTTTTGGCTCTCTCATTACGCTCGTGTAAAGGATATTAGATACATTATTCCCTAATAGGTTCTTTCCACACTAACATATATTCGTACGAGCAGTCAAGTACAAATATGGACATTTCAAAAATCAAGTACCTAATTAATATCAGTTTTTCGTGCATACATGCTTTCGAGGGATATTAGTTAGTTCAACGCCTATTTCCTAATCTATTTTTTTTCTTTTTTGATTATAATTTTTATTAGTTTTTTATTTTTATTTTTTAAAGCATTAAACACATAAACGGGTATGAGAACAAGAGTATCCAACCCCAACTCAAAGTTGAGTTGCGTCCCCGACTCAAAAACAACTCTAAAAGCACTAAAAATTTAAGAATATACACCTAAATGCCTGAAGATAAAGGAAGGAGTACTTAACGTTGCAAGAATCACTCAAGTCCCAAGTTAGGTATTGATGTTCTCGGTCCATGTGGCTATATGGTGGTGTTTCGTGGCCTTGTAGATTGATTTGGAGGGGCACGAAAAGTCGAGAAAACGCCTTCATTTTTAGAGTCACACCTCACCGTTTTGATCATAACATTTTTATTCGACGTCCAAATAAGATGTGGTTTGCGAAATTATAAATCAAACTTCTTTACTTTTGGGTATCACCTAGGGTGTGATAAAAATAAGATAAAATAAGCCAGAAAACAATGCACTAATCACCCTAGACAATCACAGTACTGCAAGTATTACAGGACGTATGCAAGTTTTAATGATAATAGGAATTCGTTCTCAGGGACTTAGTGTGTTATACGAATGAGCAAATAATCAAAGTAGTTATAATTAATTAAAAGACAGAAGCTAAAGATGATTAATTGAGAGATTGATAATTAAACTAAGTAAAATAAAAGACAATAATTAAATATTCGAGAATATGAGATGAGAGAGTATAACTTAGGTTTTGCTAGTATGCACTAATCCTTCTAATTCTTTCTATCAATTTCAGTTTATAAGGGAGACAATAACTCTTAGATATTTAGTCAGGATTCTAAATTCCTACCTATACTCGGAGACCGAATAGGTAGGCTACGTCACAACCACGAGGTGACCTTAAATAGGGTTATCCTACGCCACTAGGTTTCTAAGCAGATCTTTCCTTCAATTGGTAAGATGGTGATTAAAACAAACCCTAATGACTATCTAGTTAGGACGGTGTTGTCAGGACCAATTCCTTATTCTAGACGTTTATGTGGTGTTTCAATAATTAGACACCACTTCCGGGCGACCATCTAACTACTATTAGCAAATTCCTAAGTTGACCAGGTTTAAGACAGACAATAAATCAAAACACATAAAACAAATATATAGTTTATTAGCTAGAATTAGATTAAAACATATAATTCCCAAAGAAACTTAGATAGAAAGAAAATAGTATTCATAGATTATACATAATGCAAAACCCAAGCTATGGGAATATTAGTTCATACCTGAAAGAAATAAACTAAAAAAAATGATACAAAGATGTCATCTTGCTCTCTTGAATGACTAAGAATTAATATAAGGTTTATAACTGAGCAAGGATGACTTTGCAAAGTTTTAAGGGTGTATTTATAGGTGTTTAGAAGACCTAATTCGTTTTCTTGGAGTGGAAGACAAGTAACTTGGACTCCAAGCCCAACTCAAATTCGTAACCCTAAAGTATAGAAAAGGTAATAATTTGTCGTTATTTTGTTTTGGCCGTAACTTCTTCATTTCAACTCCGATTGACGCGTTCCATATGTCGAAACTGATCGTCTCGGAAATCTCTATAACTTTGCTTTAGACCATTCTTCAAAATTCCTAGCCAATCTTGAGTTATTATCACTTCTATGGTCGTAGGTGCTAGAATTCAGATTTATTTGGCAACTTTATCTTTCTATATCTTATCTTTTCTTTTCTTATCTCCAATTTTCATGCATATCTTCTTTCCTTTATCTCTTAGAATTGACTTGGCATCTAATATATATATATATATATATATATATATATATATATATATATATATATATATATATATATATCTTTAAAGCTTCACAATTAACAAACAATTAAACCAGATATTCTCTAAAAATAATAAATCATTAAACCAAGACAAGAAATAGGAAAGTGCACTATATCATGGGAAAATCGAGTATTTAGACTTCTAAAACACTAAAAATGATGTCTCCAACTAATATTAAATCATCACAAATGGGGAGACATCACCTTCCCAGAAATAAAATTATTTTCCCAAAACTCTTATCCAATTGTTCACAATTCATCTCCAAAGTTGGGCATAGTGTGTATAATAATATCAATAATTTGGACTTAACTTTCTTATGATATCTCGTATTGATGTGTGATATTTTCCATTAGATAGATCTCAAAATAGTATGCGATATGTTCTCGAGAAAAAGTGAATTCTAACACCCAAGAAAGAAGTTATGACCATTAGAAGTTTTGCCAAAAATACAACAACTCTAGGCACGTCGAGATCTCCAGTGAACCTTAGGCGCGGCTAGGAGCAAAATGACACGTGCTCATGCAATATCGGCTACATCACTCGAGTTTATGGCACGCCTATTCTACGTTATCGCCGTCATGGCACTAAATTTTGTTTTCTTTTGTAGATAAATCTTGATTTGACGATTTTTTTCCTTTTAATAGAAATAGTGCTCCCAATGCACCTCGGATTTGCTAATGGAGGCTCTAATTTTCCCGTATTTAATTGTTTCTCCATTATACACTTTGTTTTTTACTTTGAACCTCACCTATTTCGGCATGCACAACAAATAAAATCCATTACTCTTCTCGTCTTGCGTAATATACACTAGATAAACTCTAAATTACTTTATATAGTATAGACAACCTTAATGAAAATACTGGAAAACAATTAAAATATGTGTTTTACCCTTTTTTTCCTTGGTTTCTCCCAAAAAGCATTTAAATCACGTCGTAAACCTCGATATAAGAACTTCCCTGAAACTTGTATTAAGACTCTTACTATTCTTTCTTGCTTAAACTCGCCTCCTCATTAGAATAGTACCTTTTGGACTTTCCCACCTTTTTTTTGTCACAATCGACCCTTGATAGGGATGGGTAGTTTTTTCCGTTGCGTCGTCTTAGTCTCGCAATGATATACATTATTCACAAGGTTTTATTTGATAAACATATTGGACGGTATAAGATCTTTCTTTGTTTCAATTACACGTTCATCTTTGTAAGGAGGTAGGTAGTTCCCCCTCCTTGTCGCCTTGCTTTTGTGGTGTAACACCTTACTCCCAAGGCATTTTTTGATCGTCTTTGGCGGTGGAGGTGTTTTCGGTTATTCTAATACCCTTTGATCTTCAAGGACCTTTGCTTTAAATTCCTTCACAACTCTTGATGGAATGGTGGTGGATGAACTTCTTGTGGTGGAGATTTAACTTTATTTTCATCTTAAACCTTCGATTCTTCAACCCTTTTCTCAACAACTTTATCTCCGTCTTTGTCATCGCCTTAATATTCCACAATCACATCATCCAAACTTGGCTTGGAAAACTCTTTCCCCTCTTTAACCATTTCTTTCAACTCAACTTCTCTCTACCCATATATCGGAAATCCTTGTTATTTTTTGACTTATCTCTCTTTATTATATGCAAACTCAATAGGGATAACATTTGATTCTTTGACTTCTAAGATATGTTTCACTACTCCTTCTCCACCATTCTCATAAGAGGCTCACCCATATGTTGGTATTCAACCACGTTTGGAAATGTCATCATATAACTAACACAAGTATCATTTTTTCTAGATTTAAATCTCTGTATATTCGCACTGAAGGTTTTTCACCTTTCGTTCAATCATAGGGAAGAGAGCTCCTCTAATCTTGTAAGTTGTTTGCTAATGGTTCGCATGAAGTTTTCAAAACATCTTTCAACTGAGAATCTTGAGGTATTTATGTATCTTTTTATGTGATTGATTGATCTAGTCATGATACATCTTTTTTGGTGTATTTAGGACTTAGTTGATAGATTTTCCCCATTATTTGATGTATTATGCTTTCTTGTCTAGTTTCGGCTTTTGTGCGTAATTTGTGTTTTGAGTGTGCAGCTCTTAGATACTTGGATACTATGATACCCCGAGACAATGGTAAGAATTCAAGAAAATGATATTAACCCAAAGTCATGGTGTTAGAGGACAATTCGACCATTTTTGGAAAGTTGGAGCATTTGTCGGCTATAATTGGAAATCAATTTGTTATAGTCACCACGCGTAATTGGTTAGGATTCTAAATGAGATCTTGGATTCATAGTAGAACTTGAAGTTAGTAGTGAGTAGGAACTAACAGTTCTTGATTTGGATCTGAAATGAAAAAGTTAATGAATTTACCGCTAACGTGGTTCGAAGTAGTCCACTCATGTACTAAAATGTTTTTGGGTTGAGAAGTACCATACAAAAGAGTCCTACAACACCAAAGACGTTATAAACCCATTATATATATATATATATATATATATATATATATATATATATATATATATATATATATATATATATATCAGTTTTTATCATTAGAAAAGGGCCATATTCATAATGCATCAGTAAAAATTGTCGGAAGCAGATAGAAAGGAGAATAAGATTGGAAGCAATCTATGTCATTCCAACTTTATCCTTCATCATTCCTCGGAAATTAATAGTGTAATTTTATTATATTTTTCATTATAAACATGAATATTACATTATTAGTTGTTACTTTTATTTTTATATCATGCACTAGTTAATTCATAGCCTGAGAACAACATTATGTATGAATCCTGGAATTGTTTTATGCGTTTATTAAATTTGGAATAATGCATATTAAATTAAATTATATTAGTTTATTTGCTTATGTATTTGACATATAATTCAGCCCTTGTTTTGGCCAAGAGTAATTAATACTTTCACCCTGACAGGGGAGGGGGGTTACTGAAAACGATACATAATCGTCAGGTGTGCGTTAGTGATCCTGACGAGCTTGACTAGCTGGATAGTTAATAAGGTTAGGGACTTTTAGCATCGATCATTACGTAGTGTCACCTCACCCGAGACCCCTAGTAGTGTAGAAATAGTTTCATAAGCTACCCTGATAAGAGTTAGGAAGAAGTAAGAATCTCAACTATTGCATAATTACCAATTCACACTTAAACAATAAAACGTAGATTCAGTACTAATGGGGATTACTTGCAAGTTCTCGAGCTATATTCTCATCTCATCTCTTAGTTATTTCTATTTACTCTCTAGTTTAATTAGTGTCTTAGTTAATTTATCGTTATTGCATTTTAGTACTTAATAAAAAAAAACAAAACATATATGTTTTTCCTTTTTAGTTTAACAACTCATTCTAGTACACTTCCAAATAACACATAATAAGAATTAACCTTTGTAGTCCATGTGGAGACAATACGCTTTACCTACTTACTTTTATTATTTGTCAACAATTTGTACACTTGTGATTAGTTAGCTCTCTCGGGGTGTAAATTAGTTAGATTATTTTATCACCCCTTGGGTAACAACAAGTTTTTGGCATCACTGCTGGGGACTATATCATTAATTTTGTGTTTTATTTAGTGTTGTAGAATTATTTGTTATGTTTTATGCTTGGTTTTTGTTTTTGTCCTTTTCATATTCTTAGATGGATTTCCAAACAATCAACAATGAGCACAAGTCCTTTCAGGCCTATTTCAAGTGAAATTCTAGGGATTCGCCCTTCAACATTTAACACCATTTGGTTCAATCTCGACCAGGGTATGCTCAATCAATTCTCGAGCTACGAAAATTATAGTGGAGTCGTACACCAAGACCTGGTCCGTTCTTTTCAGAAATTCATGCAAATATGTGACACCTACATCACTCAAGGAGTCACACGAGAACAAATGAATTACTTTATATTTTAGTTCTTCTTGACCAGAAGTACGAGCGATTGGTTAAATAGTCAACCTCTCGACCTGATACCAATTTTGGATGAGCTTCACGCTAAATTCCTTGATCGATTTTATCCTCAAAGTATGTAACTGAAGGATCAAATGGAGCGCTTTAATTTCTTACAAGAAGATGGTGAGAGTGTTGGAGAGGCATGGACGAATATCAAGAAAAGTTAGTGAATTGTCCATTACATGGTTACATTCCCGAGCTACAACTACCCATGTTTTACGATAGGCTCGACGTGGTTTCAATACTCAAAGTAGAAAATTTCGGTGGTGGTGGGGTTGTCTCGATGGTTCCTAATGAAGTGAAGTTTGGTATGGAGAAAATCGTCAAAGACGAAAGACGTTGGCCATCATCGAGAGCCCCAATTTTGAATGCAACTATAGGTACCTCATGAGTAAATGGTAAATTTTTACATCATATGCTTCTGTTTCGCTAGAGCTTGTCAACATCAATATCATTCATCAGAAATTAGGCATCCCACACATGCACAACTGAGGACCCCATTCCTTGTTGTGTCTAACAGTCTAGTTAGTATGATGCCAAGAGATTGGAGTAGAGGCGCCTATGTTCGGTGAAACTGACTTTATGCATCCATGATTAGAGTTGAGCAAGTATCGGTGTTTTAGGGTCAATATTTTCTCTTTTTTAGTTTCTCCTTATTTGCCTAGCTAGTTTCATTCCTTTGTGGCCTCCACTATGTTAGAGTCTACCTTCAACTTTACGTTTGATTTTTTTTCAATTGGTGATGAGTTTGTCGTTCTAGGTTCCATCAACTCTTCTGGTCCTGTAAAACTATGTGTTGTTTTACCTATCTTATTTGACACTGAAATGATAAGAGATAGATTTTCGTTAGTTGGAATACATCATCTTCACAATCAACTTCATCACTTTTGGGTTTTATTTTGTCCATCTTTGTACCTCATTCGGATGCCATTTTCTTGGCATCCTTGACTCTACAATGGTGTGGTATTATTTTAGTGGTTTTGTTACTTGAGAAGACTTTCAGCAATGGAGACGGTTCCACTTTAAATAAATTGTTTCGTGAAACATTCTGGGGTTTCTTGTTGGGATCTATCCGTTAATGTTGGTTTTTGCTTTCCCTCTGAGTTTAGTATCTGTAAAGTTGTTTAATTTTATCATAGACTTTTTTTTTGCATACAGATGAGGCTTTTAAAGCCGAAAACAATTAAAAAAACAAGTCTCATACGACTTCTAACACTAATCTAGGATACGCGCATCCACTCTTATCCCTCGTGATATTTCGCCATAAATAGTCTAGAGGATCCTCGAAAATATCCGGTTGTGCTCCAGTTTCCGCCCCTTTTCTTGCCAACAAGTCCGCGCATGAATTCGCCTCCCGGTATATGTGAATTATCTCGAATCCGGGTTCTCCCCTCATAATCTCCCTACATTCCTTGTTCAAGTGCACAAGACCAACTACCTGAGCTACCACCGCCCTTCACTAGCGCGTGAAGCTCACTCGAGTCAGTCTCGATAACCACTTTATTAATTCTTCGATCCTTCATTAATTTTATCGTAGACTTGATATATTAACCCACATAAACTTTTTATCATTATTATCATTATTAATAAAAGATCTTTTTGATAAAAAATAATTAATTTTTAGTGTCAAGTGCATGGTGTAGCCATTATATGTCCAGGAAATCATGGCTGCCCTTGATTTTTCAAAAAAAAAATTACCATAAAAAAATTATTATATATATCTTTGCTTTATTTAGAATTTTCAAAATTTTCCTTGACCCCCCTTACTATGTAAAATATATCTGGTTAACCTTATGATTATTTTATATGTTTGAATATTTTATTTTATTATAATAAAATATAGATTATTTTGTATAATATAGGGACTTTAGAGTGTAATTAATTAAGAAAATTAATATCTAGATCTATATTACAATTTTTACAAATTATAGGGACATGTAGTGTAATTTTTTTATTTCAAGGAGTTGTACTGCAGTTTTGCATAAGATATGGACCTATATAGTGCAAATAAGGTTGAAAAAAAAATCTGTGGAAATTCCTAGCTCCGCCCTGGTCAAATGGATGCAAGGAGAGTGATATTAAGGAAAAGCATAACGAGAATTTGGTTGATCAAAAGAATGGAATGTAGGACGACAGACACAATTATGTGTATTATCATTACCCAGTGTTTTATTGCTTAACAAATCTAGTTTAGTTCCAGTTTAAATTGAACATACATAAATAAAAAATTCTTTAGGTTCGTATTATTGGTATATATTAAACCCAATCAGAAAAGAATGCGCCTTGTTTACTCAGTTAACGTATTTGGTGAACCATTTTATCATGTCTTCATGGGCTTCATAAGCAACTTTCACAGCCTTGGTATCTGTCAGATTATACTTCAACGTAAATCCATGTTGAACTTCTGGGTAGACTTTCACTTGGTTGGGAATCTGTTACGAACAAATTAAGTGTCACTTGTTATTACTTGAGGAAATTCATCTATATTTGATAATAACTGTAAACTTAAATTTAAAAGCAGATAAAAAACACAAGTATTTTAAACTAAAACTTATAGTTATTACCTTATGTTTAGATTTTAAGTTTTTCTCAAACTCTTGGAGAAGCGAAACAGGTAAGTTTGAGTCAATTTCAGCTCCCAAAACAGCTATTGGTACCTTAACCTCTGGAAAACAAATGCAGATTAGTAAAATGGATGCTTTGAGACAAACGTATATTTATCTTCACTATTCCTTTGAACCCTAGGAAATCCATTGCATTATTCAAAAGAATAGATTGAAGTTAATACGTTGAAAAGATGATCATACCCTTGATGTCATTTCTAGTAACAAAAGAAGGATGTAGCAACACAGCAGCTTTAATGCTGTGAGTTTTCGCTAATTCAACAGCCACTTTGCCTATTCACGAATCAAATAGAAAATAAAAACAAATTTACATTTCTGGATCAACACAAGTCTAAAATTTTGTTTATTAAATAAATCTCACCACCCCAGCAAAACCCTGCAAATCCAATTCCACTTACGCCTTGCTTTACCATAGCCCGGATGAGTTGTTTTGAAGCCTTAACTCCATCCGTCTAACAAATAAGATTACAATATCTCAGGTTACAATTAAATTAGGATTCAAACTATCAAATTTAATTGAGTAAGAAAAATACTGGTGGATGTAATTTCATCCACATGTCCTTAGGCTTTTTAGAATTTAGAGGATCAAGGGGATCCCCACGGAAGAAATCAGGAACCACTGCGTAGAATCCCGCTGCCGCAACTTTGTCAGCAATACTCCTTCACATAATAATTCGAATTCTAAAATATCAATCTTTAATTTTATACTTGAAACCTTTCATATGCTGAATAAGTATTACCTTATATTTGGTTTCGTGAAACCTGCAAATCAAATGTAATAACTAGAGTTAAAAATGACTTCAGTTAGTGTAAATAGCACAATTGGTTTGTGTGTTACTACTACCATTGCAAATCTGGCTTTCGGCAGGGAATATAGATTAATGGTCCAATCCTTGGATTAACACATGTTTATATTTGCCTAACATAAGGGTACATTTGTCTATTCTGAATAACACATGGACTAATGGTTCAGTTATCAGTTATAGCATAACTAACGTTACAAACAATAGCTTCCTCTTTATGGAGCAGAACATCATCATAAAGTAAATGGATCCACCCACCACATGGGATGTGTCACTATATACATATTTTATCAATGCTACCATAACTTTAGAGGCCGATGGGTCTATATGAATAGTTGGATTACCATAAACATCGGAGCCGAGAATGACAGCATGCTTGGATTGAGGAGAGCCAGAGACATAAGAAAGAAGACCTCCTACTTTAACAACCGACCCCGCTTCATTGCCGCTTGGGCTTGAGGCCGGAGATATATCCCCGCTTGAGCTTGGGGCCAGAGATATATGGTCGCTTGGGCTTGGGGCCGGAGATATAGCGGAAAGTGACGTTTGTAAACTTGATATAAAGATCACGCAACACACAAGTTTCATCATATTGGCCATGCTTGGCTTTGGCTTGGCTTGGGTTTGTAGCAGAGATCGCTATGAGGAAAGAAAGTAGAGTGGTCGTACCTATAAAAATAGTATATTGACTTTTTTTTCTTTTTCTTTTCAAAGGTAACAAATGCCGTTAAAGCATCATATATAAAATTTGGTCATATTACGCTCAAATGGTAATGAGGGTAAATTACATTACAAAAGGGAAATGATATAATAAGAAAATCTCAACAAAACCATCTTACAAAAATATGAACATGGATCCTTTATTAATGGAGTTTTTTAAGGATTAACAGTAGAGAGAATTTAGTGGTTGAAAATATATATCTAAGAACCTAAAGAAGATAATAAAATATAATTAAAGTAAGATTATTTGATTTGAGATAACAAACACGAAAGTTGACTTTTCCATATAAGTGGAGTCCAAGATTTGACGGGTCAAAAGACTACCATAATTTAATACGGGTTTCACGCTAAGGTGATAGAAAGGTTTGCTTCTATACTAATCAGTTTAACCGCATATATGAGACGCATTAAATAAAAAAAGCCATTTAACTGGCATATTCAATGAACCAGTGAATCATTTCATGTTGGGCTTCCTTAGCAGCTATCACAGCCTTCTCATCATATTCATCGTATCTTGTTGTCCATCCATGATGAGCTTCAGGGAAGATTTTCACAAAGCTGTCAATCTTTTGTTCCAGAAACAAAATTAATTGATTAGTTAAAATACAGATTTATTAAAGGTGAAAAGGGTCAAGGTACCTCAGGTTTAGATGATAAGATTTCTGCAAACTGTTTGACAAGCTCTGGAGGAGATTCAGTGTCCTTTTCCCCTCCCAAAATAGCTATTGGTACCTTAACCTCTGGAGATAAATCATGGATTATTTGATAGAATGCATAGTGCGAAACTAGAAACTAGAAACTAGAAACTCATACCCTTAATATCATCCACAGTAACAAGTGTTGGGTGTAACAACACGACTGCTCGAATATCGAAGGTTTTCGCTAGTTCAACAGCCACTTTTCCTGTACAAACAAAGATGTCAATACCTCGAGAAAAAACAAAAATGCAATGAGTATCAAATCTCACCACCCCAGCAAAACCCTGCAAATCCAATTGCTGATATGCCTTGGCTTCTCAAAGCCTCAACAATTAGTTTAGCATCATTAACTGAATCAATCTAACAAAAAAGCAAACAAGATCATAAACGAAAATCTTTTGCAGGTTTATCAAGAGTAAATAGATCAGGAATAAAACAAACCGGTTGATGTAATTGCATCCACATTGGCGGAGGCATTTCAATATTTGCAGAATCATAAGGCTCTCCGTTAAAAAAATCAGGAACAATTACATAAAATCCAGCAGCTGCAGCTTTGTCAGCTATCAATCTACATGGAAAGAATCGAAATTTTGTATTAGACAATGTAAATAGCTATTTTATTTATTTTTATCCTTCATACTTTTCAATATGCTGATTTAAGATTACCTCAGATTTTCTACCTCATAGCCTGTAAAAGATATATGTTTATGAGAACAAAACAAAACAAAAAAGGGTAATTTTAGAGCTATTGAAGGTCGTGAAGCACAATTAAACGTGGTTATATATCTTATATAAGCCATGTGATCATCTATGCAAAGGTATGTTATTGTTACCAGTTCTCAGCTCACTATATCTTTTGACTTGACTATGGATTGATTATCACGGCAAAACAGAAGATGAAAAATAAAAGTAAAAGCACTCTCATGGAAGCGAAGCACAAGTGTATTTACATCGAAGCCTGATTCTTTCTCCGTTTCTGAAAGCTTGTACGTTTACTAAAAGTTCTATGGAATTTGTCCCCACTTACTAAAATTTCCAAGAAAAAAAAAATGTCCAGTTATAATAGTAACTTTTTTCCAACTTTTAGAATTGATTTTCCATTTAAGAGATCTATACATTTTATGAATGACATTTACTATTTAGTAAATGAGAGTTCAATAGTTACATTAATTACATTTCTTAGTTTGACTGAAAAAAGCTAAGTGACAAACTTTAAGAAACTAAAAGAAGGGAGAAACGAATATATTACCCTTCATTTAGTGGAATCAAATGTGGGTTAACTATTACAATTAATAACACTTACTAACATGTTTAAGAGTTTTAAGTCTATTAGCTTTACTAAGTACTAGAATTGTTGGATCCACCTCTGTGTGTGAGTGAGATTGTATAGAAAATATGAAGTGATAAAGTGTTACCAAACATGTCGGAAGCAAGAATAAGTGCATTCTTAGAATTTGGAGAGCCGGAAACGTAAGATTTGAGACCACCGACTTGAATAACAGAGCCAACTGAGCTCAGTGATGGAGGGTTGTTGCAGAAATTCGGCGGGTTTGATAAGTTTGCAAGTAGAGCAAAAGAGTCAAAGAAGACACAAAACAAGAGTTTGAGCATATTGGCAATGGATATCGGAGAGCAGTGTTGAGGTTGTGGTGTTCGACGAAAATAGTAGGTGAGAATGTGAGGAAGGAGGAAGTGACATTTTATAAAGTAATATTAGTATTCGTGAAGGAAGTGGTAGGTAGAGATAGTTATACGATTTTTATTTTATTATATTATTGTTCCAAAAGTGTCATACAAATGTTTGAAGAAATAGAAAGAAAGAGGAAAAAATATGATATTTGCTCAAAACAATCATAAACACGTTTTTTTTCCGCATACATAGAGGCTTTAAAACCGTTAAGAAAAACTTATTACATAAAGAACTACAGTTCTTATTCAGGAAGTAAAACAACTCTCGATGTTGCTCGCTCACGTCTATCTCTCATAATCAATTTCGTTAGGTAACCAGGGGGTTCTTCAAAGTCCATCGGCTGTATGTTCATAGATGCACCTACTTTAGCTAACATGTCCGCACAAAAGTTCGCTTCTCTGAATATATGGTGCACCTCAAGGTAGGGGTAGCGCCTTAGTAATACGCGACATTCATTAACTATTGAAACAATGCGACTACCTAAGTTTCCACCGCCCTTCACTAGCGCATGAAACTTCCACGAGTCCATCTCATAGTGAGTTGAGCTCCCACCGCCCTTCACTAGCGCGTGGAGCTCCTCCGAATCTGTTTCAATACTTAGTGTGGTAAAACCCTTATTGATAGCCCATTTCAGACCAAAGTATAGCGCAAATAATTCCGAGAAGAACGAGGAACCTGCTATACAATTACTTAGAAATCCAGCAATACATGGGCCATATTTATCCCTCAATATACCACCAATACCGGCGGTCCCATTTGCGGGGAAGAAGCTACCATCAACGTTCAATATAAACCTGATGGAAGGCTTAACCCACTTAACCATTATATTCTTTGCCATTTTAATTATACCCCCGTCAAAAAATTTTCCCCATGCTAGAACGAAATTCTTAGCTAGGGAGAAAATCTCTCGCTTAAGTTCCAAGATATGCGGGATATTAAACGATTCTTTATAAAGAAAGGAGTTGCGCTTTACCCATATGATCCAAAGAGATGCCACGAAAACTAGAGGCCAATCAAGACCCCCAACTTGTGCCTTGGACTTTAAATGAGCTTCGATCCATTGTTCTCTTACTGTTAAAGTTCGCGAATCAATTCCAGGAGCTTCAATTGTATAGTCTAGCAAATTAGGATGAAATCCAGTTTGGTCCCTGGACTGTTCTTGGTTGATAGCTATCATTTGACCCCTGGAGTGCTCGCAATTTGCATTATAGTCCCTGGCCTGCTCCCTAGTTGCAGTTCGGTCCCTAGACTGTTCACAGGTTACAGCTCGGACCCTGGACTGCCCGCGGTTTGCAGTTTGGTCCCTGGATTGTTCCCATCGACGGTTCAGCGCCAGCAGCTCGTCCTGGTCTTGTTCCAGCAGTGCACCAGCGTCCAAATGCAGCAGGTCCACTTCTGAGTGCTGCAGCAGGTCCTCCGTCATGTATGATGTAGCAGCAGCAGCTCCAAATTCCGTGTCAGCAACATCATTCTCGCGCGAGTTCCAGCTTGGTCCCATCGAGACCCTCCTCCACGCCGTAGTTGAATTTGATTGTCTAGACCCTGCATGAAAGCCTAGTAAGTCCCAAACCATCACAAAATTTTTACAATTTAAACAGGTTTTCACCTATTTAACAAAATTTATTATATTTTCACTTTTTAAAAAGTTTAAATTTTTATTAAGTTACCTACTTCGCCTCTAATAAATTTAAATATGTAAAAACATCAGTGTTCTAAAAGACGCTAGACGGACAGTCGACCACCTTCGAGCGTCTAGGAGACTAGACAGGCACTTAGGTAGAGCCTAGGAGTTTTTTATTAGGCGAATTTGATTTTTATTTAAATATCGTTTTTTGATTTTATATAATTTTTTTAAAATAATTTGTTAAAAAATGTATTTTCTTTTATTTTTGTATTTTCCAGATCGCCTGGGTGGCCGCCTATGTTCTAGCGCCTAGGCGTTGGCTAGGCCGATTTTTAACACACTAAAATATATTATAACGCTACTTTTTTATTAGAGGGTTTTGAAACATATCGAACTTTACATGCATAACTAGCTTATGAAATATTTACCTAATAACTAATATATGAAATATTTATCTAAAATCATAACTATCATAATGACATAAATTCACAAATTTTTTATGTATTTTCTTTTCATCTCTGTGACGTATTCTTTTAGGTATATTCTTTGCCATTAATTGCTCCTTTTGTTTTTGTTTGATCACATATGTTGTATTTATCAATTTTCAGAGTGTATTTTTTTGTATTTAGTTTTCGAATTGACTTTTTTTCATATCAAATTCATCAATCTAGTATTAGATTACTAGTCGTTTCTAGACATTTGCTTTGGATTCTGTTTTTTTTTTTTTTTTTGGTTACATGGGTTCCGGGCTAGCTTACGCGCACCCGACTAATCCCACGGAGATATACATGCCTCCCCATATATATTCTCATGGTAAATCAGAACTAGGTGACCCATGTTTAGGGAGAGGATTCGAACCTTGGACCTCCCATTTAAGTGCTGAAGAAATAGCAAGGCTCTGGCCAGTTAAGCTAACCCAACTGGTTATTGGATTCTGTTTTTAAATAGGTATGGTGTTGTAGTTGTTTTTTTTTTCCAGAAAACAAAGTAAATTAATAATCACGATGGTTTATACAGAGTTTTTAAAAAAATATAAAAATCACTTAAATAGTCATCCTTCCAAGATGAGGGGTCGATGTTTCGTCTAGCACATTTAGCCAGTAGATCCACAACGCTATTAAGATTCCTATTAACGAAGTTAATATTCCAAGAAGGGGACTTCAAAAGCCAGCTCCTCATTTCAGCAATAAACGGATAAATTTGTCATCGAAGACCTGTGCGTCTAGAAATACCTTGAACCAATTCAAGGTCATCGGAGTAGAAAGAAACACTCCGAAGATTACATATAGCGGCTTTTCTCATAGCCAAAAGGACCGTCCAGCATTCACCTTCAACAGAACTTTTGACAATGGTTCTAGATACAATCTTGTGAGTAACTCTACCTTCTTTATTAATTGCTATTGAAGCTATGCCTGATGGTTCATATTCTTTTTCAAAGGATGCATCACTCATGAATATATATTCTGAATCATCCCTCAATACTGGATTATCATCTATGTTAACTACATTAACACCTTTTTTCTTCTTCTCATCTCTTTTAACATGTTCTCCTTCTTCATCACTTCTCTGTCCAAAAATATCTTTCATATTAGAATGAATTTTGTAAAGAATGTACTTGATTACCCACGGCGTGTTTTCATGAAAACCCTTCATCTTAGCCTTCCATATGTTTCAGATAGTGAGGAGAAAATATGCAATAAATTCTTTTCGATCCCATCCACTTTTCACATACTTTTTGCACGATTCGATTAGCCAATTACCCAATTGGTAATTTCTGTCTTTATCTATATGAATTTATAATTTTGAGTTGGCCCAAATTGCCATACTTAATGGACATTTAATAAAAAGATGTTCAATATCTTCCTTACCAAGCTCACACCACTCATGAATGTCGTCTTTAACACGTTTTCTAACTTTTAGATTGCGTTTGGTGGGGATTGCTCCATTACATATTTTCCAACCGAAAGCTCTTACTTTATTCATGACATTTGACCTCCAAATGATATTCCATAAATTACTATCATTATGTTGTCCTTGAGTTGATGATTGTGCTTCAGTTTGTATTTCCTTCTCAACCAATTTATGATATCCTGATTTTGTACTATATACTCCATCTTTTGTGAACGGCCAAATAAGCTTATCATATTCACTGAGGAGTAGAATAGGGATTTTACAGATATCACTAACAATATTCGGCGGGAAAATTTGTCTAAGTAGTTCAACATTCCAAGCTGTCATATCATCATTAAATAGCTGATCAACTCTATCAACTTCACAACCAACAGGTTTATCTAAAGTAATATTATTTCCAATCCAGTTATGGTTCCAAATATTGGTATTTAAACCATTCTCAATTCTCCATATTGAGTGTTTCTTGATAAATTGGATTCCTTTATAAATACTAGCCCAGCTCAACGATCTTTTATTTGAAAGTTTAGTATTAAAAAAGCTATTATAGGGTGAGTAAATACCTTTAAGTACTTTAGAAACAAGTGAATTAGGATTATCAATGATCCTCCACGCTTGCTTGGCTAATAAGGCCATATTCATTTTCTAGAAATCTCTAAAACCAATACCCCCTGATACTTTTAGCTCTAGCAATCTTTTTCCATTTTATCCAATGAATTATTTTCTTAGTACTATCACCCACCAAAATTAGCAACGATCCAAGATAATTTTTTACAAAGTGTTTTAGGAAATTCGAATATAGACATTGCGTAATTCGGTATAGCTTGGAGCACCGCTTTTATGAGTACCTCTTTACCTCCGTCCGAAAGTAAATTAGCAAGACAGCTTGAAAATTTGTTAAGAAGCTTATCTTTGATATAATTCAAATTTTCCGACTTTGCTCTTTTAAGCGAGAAAGGTATACCAAGATATTTTTCAAAAGCCTTAGTTTTTGTAACATTTAATGATTTAGCGACTTCATCACATATGTGCTTAGGAGTTCCTTTACTGAAAAGTATCAAGATTTTTGGAAATTTATTCTTTGACCGGACGCTTGACAAAACGTTGACCGGACTGAAAAGAATCAAATTGCAATTGGAACGAAAATTAAGTGAATTTCGATTTGAAATGGCGTTGTCCGGTTTCGGCAAACCCTCCACGGTATCATGCATGGATAAATCAAACAAATTGATCGAAATTAAAAAAAATAGGAACTTTAACCTTATTTTTAAGGGTTAAAAGAAGTAGAATCAACAAGGGAGCACTTGGAAGGCGGCGGCAACTTGAACGGCGGCAACTTGATCGGCGGCAGCTTGAATGGCGGCAAAGGCGGAGGAGGAGGAGCGGTTATGGAGTTTTTTTTTTTTTTTTCAGAAAATGGGTTTATGATTTGGGGAAGAATGTATATTCTGTTAAGGACGGTCTCCCGGTGACCGCCCTTCTTTTAAAAAAAAATTGAACTAAGGGCGGTATGGAGCATACCGTCATTCTGGCGCTAATAATTTGAACTAAGGGCGGTCAGACGGAGACCGCCCTTACTTAAGCTTAATTTTTTTAATCCGTAACTAACTAAGGGCGGCACCCAGCCTACAACCCTTCAGGAAAGGCGGAAACCGGGTTACCGCCCAGGTGCTAGTTTCGCAAATTCTTTACTTCCTATGCCAAATTGCCAATATCTTTTAGTTTTAATGTTAAAGGCAAAAATACTCAAGAAATACATTCAAAAAGCAGAATTGACACCTTAGTATCATCATGTAAAATCCTAATTAATTGTTATATTGACACTTCTGGAAAGAAAGGATGAAAGGTTTATTTGATAAGCGGAAATGGGCAGCTGAAAATATTAAGAGGAATTCTGACAAACTTATTGATAAATTATTTGAAGGAATAAAAGATAAAAATTGGAAAAATAATGCAAAGCAAGGGATAGATGGAAGTAGGGAGGACGGAAATCCCGCTGTTAATGATACATCGGACTTTATTTGGTTTAGCGATGCTTCATTTACGAAAAAATGGGAGCCAACAGGTGTGGTGGCAATAGGAATTGACAGAGCAGGGAGAATCAATCACAGAAAAGGAAGTAGATGTTTGGTGAATAGTGTTATCGAGGGAGAAACTTGGGCTTTGCTCATCGCCTTGAGGACAGCGGGTACCATTGAGGCGCGGAAAAGTTCATTCTATTCTGACAACCTTGAATTAGTTCAAGGTATTACGACAAGTAAAAAGCTTCACTGGAAGCTCAACTACATGATGAATGAAATAAAAGGGTGGCTGGACCTTTTTCCAACATGGAAAATTTCTTATATTAGCAGAAGATATAACAACATTGCTGATCAATACGTAAAAAGTATCAGACTGAATAGAGACCTATCAAGATGGAAGGACTATTCTGTGATGAGAGAATTCAAGTTCTTGTCTTTGTAATTAATCTTTACTTTTGTACTTCTTTGGCAAAAAAAAAAAGTTATATTGACACCTTAGTATACCACAAAAGTAAAAAAAAAAAAAAAAAAAAATTGTCAACCACAAAAGTAAAGAAATGAAAAACAAAGTTCTAAAGATTTTACTGATAGTTGCTTCATATATTGTGAAGTGTAAGCGAAACAATTAGAGTTCGGAGGTAATATATTGTATGAAGATGATATTTTTTAGAGTATTTTAATAAGGAAAATTCTTCCATCCAATACTGGATGATCCTATACCAATGATATTAATACACATACCCCATGTTATAAACTTACAAAAGTAACTAACTTATTAATCTAATGACATGTGGTTTGTTATAATAAGCAATGGCTGTGACATGAATATTGGATGGAAGTCTTTCCTTTTCAATAACCGTTGGAATTGGAACAAAAAACAATAACCGTAAAAAATAATATGAAAAATCCAAAAAAGACAACAAGTCAGGATGGCCGAGTGGTCTAAGGCGCCAGACTCAAGTTCTGGTCTTCGTGAGAGGGCGTGGGTTCAAATCCCACTTCTGACATTTATTTTTAATAGAAACGGTTACCTGACCAAGAGAAGTTTCGAAAAAAGAGACTATGTTTTTGAAACTATTTTGAGAATACAATGAAAACATAAAGTGTTCTTGATAGAGTAATTATATATACCATCTATGATGCGGAGTGATTTGGTTGGAAATAAATCGTTAATCAAATCAAATAAATAAATTAACAATTTACTTATTTTTAGATCCCACTTCTGGCATTTTTTTTAATATAAACGGTTACCCGACGAAGAGAAGTTTCGTAAAAAGAGACCATGTTTTCGAAACTATTTTGAGAATACAATGAAAATATAAAGTGTTTTTGATAGAGTAATTATATATACCACTAATGATGTGGCGTGATTTAGTTGGAAATAAATCGTTAAGCAAATCAAATAAATAAATTAACGATTTACTTCCAACCAAATCACGTCATGTCATGGGTGGTAAACGGTTACCCGACCAAGAAAAGTTTCGAAAAAAGAAACTATGTTTTCGAAACTATTTTGAGAATACAATGAAAATATAAAGTGTTCTTGATAGAGTAATTATATATACCACCCATGACGTGGCGTGATTTGGTTAGAAATAAATCGTTAATCAAATCAAATTATTAAATTAACGATTTACTTCCAACCAAATCACGCCATGTCATGGGTGGTATGAGTCTGGGTGGTATGTATCATTATAATTTTTTATAAGGTATTAGTAATGATAATTAAGTTATTACCCAATTAGTTATTATAAATGAAAATATTTAAATTTTAATGAAAATAGCTACTTGCATTTTGAAAAGAAAAAAATGCTTGATCTATCCCGTCTTCTACACTTTTTTGGAACAACAATATAAAAAGAAAACCAGTTGGATTTAGCTTAACTGGTATTCCTTGTTATCTCTTTTGTACAACGGAATTTTTATTTCCAACGTTTTCGCATTATAGATCTATATATTAAGCAAAACAGGTCCTTTTATTATACAAAATTGCACTATAGGTTCCTTATATGGTTAAAAGATTGCACTACAAATACATATATAGGAATTAACCCTATCCTGTAAAAAAACATGCTCTCTCCTCTCTCTACTCATAGGGTACGATTTCTTCCGTCGAAATCATCAAATCTACTCGTGATTATCATCGCCTCGGTGTGGTGATTTCGTGAGTGGTTCTTGCTTCTTGCTTCACGCTTCTCTCTCCTCATCTTGGAATGGGGGCTTCGTCAGATGGATTATTAGGGTTACAAAGGGACTTTACCTTTTCGGATTTGGGGAAGAACAAATCTAATTCAACAATCAGGAAATCTATTAAATTAGTAGAGTGGTGCAGACAAAGATGGGGAAGTGGATCTAATGATGAAGGTGGTCAGGAGGCGACGAAGGCGTCGCTTGAACTTCTTTTTTTCTTGTGTGCTGCAGACCAAATCCCTCCTTTCATCGAGGTAATAAAGCTATTGAATAATGGTGGTTATAATTTCGGTTCTCTTTTTGTGCAGAAATCAAGTGCGACAAAAAATATACTTGTGTGGAGGATGCGAGGAGACGACCTTGGAAGGGTTTATTTAGCACGCTGGTATAGGCCTATCAAAGGATGCTACTACACCTCGATATCTACAAGATTAGCCATAGAGCTAGGTAATAATAACTCTTCTCTCATAATTAAAGAGTGTAACAGGAAAGAAATCACCATTTACCGAAGCATTGGGAAGGATAATTCAACCAGCCTTAGGGTAATTAAGATACCCCATGAAGAGGGTAAAGGATGGCGCCTATATATACTCAAAGAAGAGAGTGAAGTTGCTTCATTGTCACCTCCTCGTTTCTGCTATCATACTAGCTACTTCCCAGATAACACCCTCATCCTTCAAGCTTTTCCTTTTACTTATACCTGCTCTTTTTGTCTCCTAATTACTGTGCTTTCTAGTATATTAGTGCCTATTGATTGTCCAGGTGTTACCATGGCGTCAAGAGATCACCATGCCTTACCTATAATTCCTCTCAACGACCACAAAGCGCGCAAGTTGGGAGTTATCAACATTGGTTCTAAGGCGCGACTTTCTGCAAGCATGAAGAAAGAAAAAGCTATTCTCATCAAAGCCATTGGAGACTCTGCCATCTATGCTGTGCAACTCAGGAAGCTCATAGAGGACAGATGGGGAATACAAGGGCACTACAGATTAACTGATGTCAAGAATAATATGTTCAAGCTGGAGATTTTCAACGAGAAAGAGTTCAAAAGAGTTTGGGAAATGAGACCAGGATTATATCAAAAGCTTCACTTAAGCATGACCATGTGGCCTCTTGTTGTCGATTTCAATGACTTGGCGACAGATTATTCTTCGATCTGGGTCCAAGTTAGAGGTTTGGCATTTAAGCAAAATAACCTAGACACTATTAAAGCTCTCGAGGTATGCTTTATCAGAATAGAAGCCGTGGATCTCCCCAACAACCAAAACTGTGATGTTAAGATATTGAGGTTTAGAGCAAGAATCAACACCAAATACCCTCTACCCCCTGGAGCTTATCTTTACCAGGAGGAGGGTCCAGCTTGGGTTGTGTTCCAATACGAAAATACGGGGTTACTTTGTTTCAGATGTGGAAGGATAGGACATCAATACGGAGACTGCCCTAATAAAAGTGTTAAACAGGTGGAAGACATCGATGAGCGCAGGAAAGTCTCATGGAGCATCGACAACGTGGCAAAATTCCCGCCTTTCAACCCAATTTATGGTCTTCATATTAAAAATAATGGAGAATTTACTAACTACTTTTATAGTGATAAATCTATTAAAGATGCAGGTCCAAGTAACAGAGTTAACAACCCAACCAAAGGTATCCAACTCCGAGAAGAAGATGAGGATGTTCTTAGCAAATTCAACTACACAAAGAAGAGTGGCGAAGGGAAAATGAGCAAGAACCATTATGAAGATGAGGATAAGGACACAGAGGAACGAGAATGGGAGAGCTGGAATAAGCAAATACATGACCTGCGCAATGAACTACATGAATCCTCTTTAAAAATGGAAGCATTCAAAAGAACTCATGGAATAACGGATGAGAGTGAGGAAGGGAATGAAGGTAGCATTCGAGCTGCGCTCATGGCATTTGAAGAACAAATGAAGAAGATCAAAGGAAAATACGTGGCTAATTCCAACAATACTTCTAATCAATATATGGAGATTTCATCAAATTCTCAACAAGCTATTAAAAGAAGGAGGGAAGCGAGAGGAATTAGAATTGAGACTGGAAGTGGTGAAGTTAATTCAAAAATGGCTGGTAATTTCAAAAAGTTAAGGGTGGTGGATCCAATTGAGGATTTCGTTAATAAAAATCAATTTAGTATCCTAGAGGATGAAAAAGAAGAAGCGGAAAGGAACAATATAGTCAAAGAGAAAGGGAAGGACTCGAAGAAGGCTACAGAAGAAGTGGATGAGGAGAACTCGCAATATGAACCTGAGGAAGAAGATGAGGGGAACTTTGAAAGTAGCGAGAATTACTTTGAGAAAGACTATGAAGGTGGTGGAGAGGACCATGACATGAATTTCCAGTATGCTGATGCTTTCGAGGATGAAGAGGAGGTTTTCGAAAACAAGAATGGAGGCGGCAACTCCAAAAAAGCCGCAAAGATTAAGTGACGACATTATTTTGGAATGTTCAGGGTTTACGAGCGCCCTTAACATTAACGAAAGCTAGCTCGTTGGTGGCTCAATATAGACCTAGTGTGGTGGCGTTTTGTGAGACGATGTTGAGAGAAGTGGACTCTCAAGATGTTTTGGCTCGGTTTGGTTTTGATAACTCGTTTTTTGTGGAACCCACTGGAAATGCTTTTCATTCAGGAGGGTTCCTGGTTTTGTGGCACTCTTACGTGCATCTTAATATTGTCTTTAGTTGTAACTCTTTTATTATTGCCCGTATTAATGAACTTTCTTTTAGTTATTATATTGTGTTTATTCATGCTCCCAATGACTTTAAACAAAGATTAGAAACTTGGAAAGAGATAACAAAATGGGGCGAAAGCTTCAATGAACCGTGGACAATTATTGGGGACTTCAATGAGATTCTCAATATCACAGAAAAAAATAGCAAGAATAGGGCCAATATGGATCATATTAATGCTTTCATTGATTTTACTTGTTGTAATTCTCTTGCGGAAATTAACTCTAATGGGTGTTTTTTTACATGGTCTAACAGGATGGTAGGTGTAAAGAATGTCAAGACAAGAATCGATAGGGGTCTTGCTACTTACGAATGGATGGAGCGCTTCCCAAGATCACTTATACACATACCACCAGCTATAGGGTCGGACCACTCTCCTTTAATCCTTTATTTCGATTTTAATCAAAAAATAAAGGAAAAACAATTTAAATTTGAAACTAGATGGCTAGACGACGAGAACTGCAAAAAAATAGTTGAAGAAAGTTGGCCTATCCCTAATTACAATAGCCCTATACCAAAATTCATTAAGAAAAGGGAATTCACAAAAAAAGAACTTAGTTCTTGGAGTAGGAAGAACTTTAAAAATCACGAAATTACCATTAAAAAACTTCAAGATAAGCTGATTAAGCTTAATAACATTATAGACAAAGATACTACTGACGAGGAAGTCACTATCAAAGGAAAAATAAAAAAAGAGTACGAGAGAGAAGAGAAATACTGGTGTGATAGAGCTAGACTTAATTGGCTCACTTACGGTGACAAGAATACAAAATACTTTCATTTAGCTACCATTAAAAGAAGGAAACTTAACAGAATAAATAGAATTAAAGACTTGGAAGGCAGTTGGACAGATGATCCTGAGAATATCAAAGAGAACTTCCAAGAATTTTATAAAAATCTCTTTAAAGAAAAAGGGTGTGAAGAGGAAGCAATGAATAAAGCAGTAGAATATATTTCACCACGGGTCACGGAGGATATGAATAAAGAGTTAACAAAAAAACCAAATATTGAAGAAATAGAGAGAGCAGTTAAGGAATTGTCGGCAGCAAAAGCACCAGGACCGGATGGGTTAAATGGTAAGTTTTATAAAGAATTCTGGGAAATTATTAAAAACGATGTGACACAGGTAGAAATGTCAATGGGGCGCGGGTTTGCGGGTACCCGCCCCACCTCACTTTAAACGGGGCGGGTTTTAAGGTACTAAATGGGGTTTGGGGCGGGTTGTGGGGATGGATTTTCAAAACCCGCACGAGGCGGGGCGGGTTGTAAGGATAAGTATTCCCCACCCCGCAAACCCTCCCCGCATGTATATAATATATAATTAATATATTTCATTTATAATATATATTTTAATTTCAATAATTATTCAAATCAAAGTTTGTGTGCATCTATTACAATACACAAAGTTTAAATTATTCAAATGAAAGTGCAACTCCAAGGGCAGAATTTGTTTAAAAATCAAAATACAAATGCAAATTCTGAAGAATGAAATATTTGAGAGTTCAAAAAATAGTAATATTTGTAGTAATAAAAAAAATTGAACGATCAAATTGAAACCCGCGGGTAGAACCCACACCCCGCGGGGAATAAATGAGCGGGGCGGGGCAGGGTGTGGGGAAGAACAACGCGGGGGCGGGGCGGGGCGTGGGGCTTCTATTTTTTTGTGGGGCGGGGTGCGGGGATAGGTAAACCCGCCCCAAACCCGCCCCATTGACATGCCTAGACACAGGTAGTTATGGATTTTTTTGAAAACAATCGATCTGTGGAAACTATCAACGATACTCTTATCACACTGATCCCAAAAGGGAATATACAAGAGAATCTAGGAGACTTCAGACCTATTTCTTGTGTCAACTTTATTTACAAAATCATTACTAAGATTCTCTCCAACCGACTAAGGGAAATCATGGACAAAATTATTTCACCCACGCAATCAGCTTTCATCAAAGGTAGGGCCATACAGGACAACATACTTATTGCCCAAGAAATCTCTTTTTTTATGAGCAGGAAGAGGAAAGACAAGAAAAATTTAGCAGCAATCAAAATAGATATGGCTAAAGCTTATGATCAGGTAAGATGGCTTTTCCTTTTTAAAGTTTTGAATAAATTAGGGTTTTGTAGCAGATGGATAGATTGGATAAAGAATTGCATTACTTCAGTGTCCTTCAATATCAACATCAATGGCGAAAGACTAGAAAATTTTAAACCAGGAAGAGGACTCAGGCAAGGGGATCCTCTCTCCCCTTTCCTTTTCTCTATTATGACTGAATCTCTAATTAGTATCGTGAAAGTCCTAGAGGGGGGGGTGAATAGGATTACTAATAAGATTAATGCCTAATTAAAAAATCTTTTGGACAATTATAAGTTTAAGAAAGAAACTTCTAAGTCAACTAATATATCAAACTCCTAAGGGATCATACAATGGATAAGCTAAGAGGTTCGATATATAAGTGATACAAGTAAAAACGAGTTTCTAATCTCTTACTACTCTAGATGACAATATGTTAGATAAACTAGATAATCAATATCACAATATTCATACTAGCATATTATCAAACATATAAAGTGCGGAAAGTAAATAGAGTAGGGATAGAAAGATACACACGATTTATAGTGGTTCGGTTTCCCTACATCCACTACCTAAGGAAGCCTCCTTAGGATTTCAAGCTTTTCACTAAGCTCCCGTGTCTCTCTTAACCGGGTCGAGAACACAATAACCCTTACAACCTCTTCGATAACACGAAGGACAAACACTTGTGCTATCGCAACACAAGGACACCAAGTATACTCCCGATACTCAAACACTTATGCTATCTCAACACAAGGATACCAAGTATACTCCCTATACTTGAATTCTCTCTTAATCTATCTATTACAAGACCTAGACTTAAGAGGATAGATACAAAGTGTTTAAAGGGGTGCAAACAACTTTGCTAGATAATCTCCTAAAGAGTAGATATGACTATAAGCTTGTAAACTCCTCTTTGAGTAGATAATAACTTTGATAGCTCCTTGGATTGACTCCTTAATTGAGTGGATATGAACTATGAAGCTCTTGACACCTTCTTGGATGATAACAATTAAGCCCCTAAGTGTATATGGGTTGAAGGTGTATTTGTAGCCTTGAAAGACCTTCAATATATAGCTGCAAAATGCTCCCAACGGTCATATAAGCTTCTATCTAACGGATCTATTTTCTCTCCAACGGATATAAGCTTTGTCCTCTAGTAATAGAGCTGAAACCCTGTCGTGCGGTGTACCGCGGGTAGGGTCCGGTGCACCGCGTGACTGTTCGACTGACTTTTGAGCTTACTGGTCGGACTATGTACTGTACCGCATGCCTGCTCCGTGTAGTGGTCCGGTGTACCGTGACAAAGGTCCGGTGTACCGTGCAGTTTTTCTGAGCTTACTGGTCGGGCCATCTAGTGTACCGTGTGACTGGTCCGTGGCTATGCGGTGTACCGCGCTTCCGTCCGGTGTACCGCGTAGAAACTTAGCTCTCTGGTCGGACTGGTCTATGCACCGTGCTTTGGTCCGTGGTATTGCGGTGTACCGTAGGTGTACTCCGGTGTACCGCACCAAAGGTAAAAAACATCTTCTAGTGAGTATATCTTTTTCTATGATGCTCGGATTAGAAAGCTTTCTTCACGAGAGTTGTAGAGGACATCATTCTTATACACTTTGTAGTTGATCACTAAAGCTAATACTCAATGTACACAAAGATAAAGTTAATAGCATTTGTATGAGAATTAGTTTCTTAAGATAAAACAATAAAGCTTTGATCTAAATGATAAAGATGCTCTTTTTGATGAATTAGAGTGCAAGATAGAATGTATATAACAATAGTAATTAGCACACTAAACACAAGAGGATTTGTCACATTAAAACAACCTATTAAGGGAGGCTATATGCCAACAATCTCCCCCTTTTTGATGATGACAAATCCTTCACTAAAACACCCTAGGAATGATATGAAAGTATAAGCTCTTATCAAATTTAGCTCCCCCTCACAATAAGCATTTAAGTAAAAATGAATATAAGATATGAAATGCATTTGTGAGTATTAAAAAGTGCAATTTTGAAAGTTTTAGTGCACATATTTCTCCCCCTTTGTCTTCATCAAAAAGACGGGATAATAAGATCAAGCAAAAAATCATAGAAGAGCTAAAAACTCAAGTGAATAGATTTTGAAAAACACCATAGAGTGATCAAGGGTTAAAGAGCAATTAAAACATTTTAATTTGAGATGCACAAAGATCAACAATTGCAAAGCATGAAAAAGATAAGGGATGGAGACATTTATCAACTTCTTGATCGATAGGTTTTCATCTTATAAGCTTTCTAACAACGCAAACGATTAGTGCAATTATAAGACAAACGATTAATCAAGCAATTTAGTTTTTAAAGATAATTTACTAAAAACTCCCCCTCACGGAATGCATAGAGTGTTTGTTTCAATTTTGAAAAGTTTGACCAATAATTTCTCCCCTTTTTACCAATAAGAATATTTGAATCAATTTTAAGAAATCATGGGGTAAATTGTCATTTTTTGAAAAGCAAAGGGGTCAAGATGTATTTTCCAAAAGTTTAGGGACTAAACGCAATTTTGAAAAACTTCAAAGGACCTAAATGCAATTTTCAACCATTTGAAGAACTAAGACTAATTGAGCAAACTAAAGGGACTATAAAACAATATAGAATAAGATCAAGGATGAATGATGCAATAGTACCTATATCATCAAGGAAAATGTTAGCACTATTAACACATAATATCCGAAACATAAAGATTAAGCATCTAACATATAACATACATAACCAATAAACCAAGTTAGACACATAGCATCCTAAACCAATTATCCAAATATGACCAAGTAGGATAATATGAAGATTAAAAACACCCAATAAGAACAATTAAAACCGATTTTAAGAAATCTAGGGGTAAAATTTAAATTTTGAAAACTATGGGGGTCAAGATGCATTTTTCAAATGTTTTAGGGACTAAATGCAATTTTACATAGTAGGGACTAAAAATGCAATTTTTCAAAAATATGAACTAAAATGGCAAATATTACATGTGAAAGATTATGAAGTCCAAACTATGACACTTTGGAGAATTTAATAACTATGAGGGGTCAAAGTTCAATTTTGAAAATTTTGGGGACTAAAATGCAATTACCAAAATTCTAAGAGCTAAAGTGCAACAACATCATTCATGAGAATTAGATGCAATAACACTAATAACATTAAAACAATGATTAGAATCACAAGATAATATCCAAAGATAAAGCATGATAACAACAAACACAACTAATCAAATCACAACCCAAAACAAAGATAAAAACGCAAGCCATAAGGAGGAAACGCAATATAATATACGAGATAAAGAAAAGAAATCACCGGATTTTCCTTTTTCGAGATTTGAGCGTTCTTTCGTATATTAATTCTTCCATTTGTTTCCTCCAAGCAAAGTAACGATTACCTACAAGAAAATGGAGGTTGTGTAGAAAACAACTCTTCCAAAAGATTAGATTCCAAATCGTTTACTCTACTAACGGTTAAGCTATTCACGTAGAGTTAGGCTCTGATACCAATTGAAAGTCCTAGAGGGGGGGGTGAATAGGATTACTAATAAGATTAATGCCTAATTAAAAAATCTTTTGGACAATTATAAGTTTAAGAAAGAAACTTCTAAGTCAACTAATATATCAAACTCCTAAGGGATCATACAATGGATAAGCTAAGAGGTTCGATATATAAGTGATACAAGTAAAAACGAGTTTCTAATCTCTTACTACTCTAGATGACAATATGTTAGATAAACTAGATAATCAATATCACAATATTCATACTAGCATATTATCAAACATATAAAGTGCGGAAAGTAAATAGAGTAGGGATAGAAAGATACACACGATTTATAGTGGTTCGGTTTCCCTACATCCACTACCTAAGGAAGCCTCCTTAGGATTTCAAGCTTTTCACTAAGCTCCCGTGTCTCTCTTAACCGGGTCGAGAACACAATAACCCTTACAACCTCTTCGATAACACGAAGGACAAACACTTGTGCTATCGCAACACAAGGACACCAAGTATACTCCCGATACTCAAACACTTATGCTATCTCAACACAAGGATACCAAGTATACTCCCTATACTTGAATTCTCTCTTAATCTATCTATTACAAGACCTAGACTTAAGAGGATAGATACAAAGTGTTTAAAGGGGTGCAAACAACTTTGCTAGATAATCTCCTAAAGAGTAGATATGACTATAAGCTTGTAAACTCCTCTTTGAGTAGATAATAACTTTGATAGCTCCTTGGATTGACTCCTTAATTGAGTGGATATGAACTATGAAGCTCTTGACACCTTCTTGGATGATAACAATTAAGCCCCTAAGTGTATATGGGTTGAAGGTGTATTTGTAGCCTTGAAAGACCTTCAATATATAGCTGCAAAATGCTCCCAACGGTCATATAAGCTTCTATCTAACGGATCTATTTTCTCTCCAACGGATATAAGCTTTGTCCTCTAGTAATAGAGCTGAAACCCTGTCGTGCGGTGTACCGCGGGTAGGGTCCGGTGCACCGCGTGACTGTTCGACTGACTTTTGAGCTTACTGGTCGGACTATGTACTGTACCGCATGCCTGCTCCGTGTAGTGGTCCGGTGTACCGTGACAAAGGTCCGGTGTACCGTGCAGTTTTTCTGAGCTTACTGGTCGGGCCATCTAGTGTACCGTGTGACTGGTCCGTGGCTATGCGGTGTACCGCGCTTCCGTCCGGTGTACCGCGTAGAAACTTAGCTCTCTGGTCGGACTGGTCTATGCACCGTGCTTTGGTCCGTGGTATTGCGGTGTACCGTAGGTGTACTCCGGTGTACCGCACCAAAGGTAAAAAACATCTTCTAGTGAGTATATCTTTTTCTATGATGCTCGGATTAGAAAGCTTTCTTCACGAGAGTTGTAGAGGACATCATTCTTATACACTTTGTAGTTGATCACTAAAGCTAATACTCAATGTACACAAAGATAAAGTTAATAGCATTTGTATGAGAATTAGTTTCTTAAGATAAAACAATAAAGCTTTGATCTAAATGATAAAGATGCTCTTTTTGATGAATTAGAGTGCAAGATAGAATGTATATAACAATAGTAATTAGCACACTAAACACAAGAGGATTTGTCACATTAAAACAACCTATTAAGGGAGGCTATATGCCAACAATCTCCCCCTTTTTGATGATGACAAATCCTTCACTAAAACACCCTAGGAATGATATGAAAGTATAAGCTCTTATCAAATTTAGCTCCCCCTCACAATAAGCATTTAAGTAAAAATGAATATAAGATATGAAATGCATTTGTGAGTATTAAAAAGTGCAATTTTGAAAGTTTTAGTGCACATATTTCTCCCCCTTTGTCTTCATCAAAAAGACGGGATAATAAGATCAAGCAAAAAATCATAGAAGAGCTAAAAACTCAAGTGAATAGATTTTGAAAAACACCATAGAGTGATCAAGGGTTAAAGAGCAATTAAAACATTTTAATTTGAGATGCACAAAGATCAACAATTGCAAAGCATGAAAAAGATAAGGGATGGAGACATTTATCAACTTCTTGATCGATAGGTTTTCATCTTATAAGCTTTCTAACAACGCAAACGATTAGTGCAATTATAAGACAAACGATTAATCAAGCAATTTAGTTTTTAAAGATAATTTACTAAAAACTCCCCCTCACGGAATGCATAGAGTGTTTGTTTCAATTTTGAAAAGTTTGACCAATAATTTCTCCCCTTTTTACCAATAAGAATATTTGAATCAATTTTAAGAAATCATGGGGTAAATTGTCATTTTTTGAAAAGCAAAGGGGTCAAGATGTATTTTCCAAAAGTTTAGGGACTAAACGCAATTTTGAAAAACTTCAAAGGACCTAAATGCAATTTTCAACCATTTGAAGAACTAAGACTAATTGAGCAAACTAAAGGGACTATAAAACAATATAGAATAAGATCAAGGATGAATGATGCAATAGTACCTATATCATCAAGGAAAATGTTAGCACTATTAACACATAATATCCGAAACATAAAGATTAAGCATCTAACATATAACATACATAACCAATAAACCAAGTTAGACACATAGCATCCTAAACCAATTATCCAAATATGACCAAGTAGGATAATATGAAGATTAAAAACACCCAATAAGAACAATTAAAACCGATTTTAAGAAATCTAGGGGTAAAATTTAAATTTTGAAAACTATGGGGGTCAAGATGCATTTTTCAAATGTTTTAGGGACTAAATGCAATTTTACATAGTAGGGACTAAAAATGCAATTTTTCAAAAATATGAACTAAAATGGCAAATATTACATGTGAAAGATTATGAAGTCCAAACTATGACACTTTGGAGAATTTAATAACTATGAGGGGTCAAAGTTCAATTTTGAAAATTTTGGGGACTAAAATGCAATTACCAAAATTCTAAGAGCTAAAGTGCAACAACATCATTCATGAGAATTAGATGCAATAACACTAATAACATTAAAACAATGATTAGAATCACAAGATAATATCCAAAGATAAAGCATGATAACAACAAACACAACTAATCAAATCACAACCCAAAACAAAGATAAAAACGCAAGCCATAAGGAGGAAACGCAATATAATATACGAGATAAAGAAAAGAAATCACCGGATTTTCCTTTTTCGAGATTTGAGCGTTCTTTCGTATATTAATTCTTCCATTTGTTTCCTCCAAGCAAAGTAACGATTACCTACAAGAAAATGGAGGTTGTGTAGAAAACAACTCTTCCAAAAGATTAGATTCCAAATCGTTTACTCTACTAACGGTTAAGCTATTCACGTAGAGTTAGGCTCTGATACCAATTGAAAGTCCTAGAGGGGGGGGTGAATAGGATTACTAATAAGATTAATGCCTAATTAAAAAATCTTTTGGACAATTATAAGTTTAAGAAAGAAACTTCTAAGTCAACTAATATATCAAACTCCTAAGGGATCATACAATGGATAAGCTAAGAGGTTCGATATATAAGTGATACAAGTAAAAACGAGTTTCTAATCTCTTACTACTCTAGATGACAATATGTTAGATAAACTAGATAATCAATATCACAATATTCATACTAGCATATTATCAAACATATAAAGTGCGGAAAGTAAATAGAGTAGGGATAGAAAGATACACACGATTTATAGTGGTTCGGTTTCCCTACATCCACTACCTAAGGAAGCCTCCTTAGGATTTCAAGCTTTTCACTAAGCTCCCGTGTCTCTCTTAACCGGGTCGAGAACACAATAACCCTTACAACCTCTTCGATAACACGAAGGACAAACACTTGTGCTATCGCAACACAAGGACACCAAGTATACTCCCGATACTCAAACACTTATGCTATCTCAACACAAGGATACCAAGTATACTCCCTATACTTGAATTCTCTCTTAATCTATCTATTACAAGACCTAGACTTAAGAGGATAGATACAAAGTGTTTAAAGGGGTGCAAACAACTTTGCTAGATAATCTCCTAAAGAGTAGATATGACTATAAGCTTGTAAACTCCTCTTTGAGTAGATAATAACTTTGATAGCTCCTTGGATTGACTCCTTAATTGAGTGGATATGAACTATGAAGCTCTTGACACCTTCTTGGATGATAACAATTAAGCCCCTAAGTGTATATGGGTTGAAGGTGTATTTGTAGCCTTGAAAGACCTTCAATATATAGCTGCAAAATGCTCCCAACGGTCATATAAGCTTCTATCTAACGGATCTATTTTCTCTCCAACGGATATAAGCTTTGTCCTCTAGTAATAGAGCTGAAACCCTGTCGTGCGGTGTACCGCGGGTAGGGTCCGGTGCACCGCGTGACTGTTCGACTGACTTTTGAGCTTACTGGTCGGACTATGTACTGTACCGCATGCCTGCTCCGTGTAGTGGTCCGGTGTACCGTGACAAAGGTCCGGTGTACCGTGCAGTTTTTCTGAGCTTACTGGTCGGGCCATCTAGTGTACCGTGTGACTGGTCCGTGGCTATGCGGTGTACCGCGCTTCCGTCCGGTGTACCGCGTAGAAACTTAGCTCTCTGGTCGGACTGGTCTATGCACCGTGCTTTGGTCCGTGGTATTGCGGTGTACCGTAGGTGTACTCCGGTGTACCGCACCAAAGGTAAAAAACATCTTCTAGTGAGTATATCTTTTTCTATGATGCTCGGATTAGAAAGCTTTCTTCACGAGAGTTGTAGAGGACATCATTCTTATACACTTTGTAGTTGATCACTAAAGCTAATACTCAATGTACACAAAGATAAAGTTAATAGCATTTGTATGAGAATTAGTTTCTTAAGATAAAACAATAAAGCTTTGATCTAAATGATAAAGATGCTCTTTTTGATGAATTAGAGTGCAAGATAGAATGTATATAACAATAGTAATTAGCACACTAAACACAAGAGGATTTGTCACATTAAAACAACCTATTAAGGGAGGCTATATGCCAACATATCGTGGATCATTTTGTCAACAATAAACTCTTTAATGGTATAAGAATTAATAGAAACTGCCCTATTATCTCTCATCTTTTATTTGCAGATGACTCCCTTTTCTTTTTAGACTTAGATAATTCTAATATCGATTCTTTTAAAGAATGTCTAGATATATACTGCGAAGGATCTGGACAGGCTATTAACTTTAATAAATCGGCAATCAATTTTAGTAAGGAATCAACAGAAGAGATCAAAAATTCGGTCACGGAAAAAATGGGCATTAAAGAAACGGGAGACTTGGGACATTATTTGGGTGTTCCATTATGTCATAAAAGATCAAAAGTAGACTCTCTTGAGTGGATAGCAAATAAGGTGTTTAAAAATACAGAAGGTTGGAAGGCTAAACTCCTATCGGAAGGGGGCAAAGAAGTGCTCATCAAAGCAATCCTTCAAGCTATCCCGAATTACTATATGTCTATTTTTTCTTTTCCCATTAATTTTTGTAATAAACTTATCTCAGCTATCTCTAATTTCTGGTGGAATTCAGGCGAAAGAAACAAGATACACTGGGTGGCATGGGAAAAAATAACGGTGAGTAAAATCATAGGGGGACTCGGCTTTAAAGATTTCAAAAAGATGAACACAGTTCTCCTAGCCGCCCAAGCTTGGAGAATTATGCATAGTCCAAACAACTTAGCAGCTAGACTCCTCAAAGGTATTTACTTTAATAAATCTAGTTTTTTATCGTGTAAAGTTAAACAGAGTAGAACTTGGAGTTGGGCGAGTTTAATGGAAGGTAGAGACTTTATTAAAAAATACGGTATCAAAAAAATAGGTAACGGGAAAGACACGGATATATGGAACGAAAAATGGTTAGATACAGAATGGAAGTTAGAGAGACCAAAGGGATCGAACATCACAAGAGTTAATGAACTCATGAAGGAAGGAGAAGAGGAATGGAACCTCGAAATTTTAGACAACCTCTTCCACGAACCTATAATAAACTTGATAAAGAAAACAAAGATCAAAGAATTTGATACTAAAGACAGATTCATATGGCCTTATTCAAAAAATGGTAATTACGATACAAAATCAGGTTATAAACTAATTATAGAGGAATACAACAAGAACAAAGCGACTACTACCAAAACAAGGGTTATGAAAGAAACAAAAATATGGAAAAAAATATGGAAATCAAATATCCCAAAAAAAATTAGATTATTTATGTGGAGAGTGGTTAATAATGCTTTACCTACTAGAGTTAATCTTTCCAAAAGGAAATGCGCAGATGGTAAAAAATTGTCTATGGTGTAACCAAGATAAAGAAGATGTGGAACATCTACTCCTTCAGTGTAATATGTGCAAAGATATCTGGGCAGGATCGTTCTTACAAATCAAAATTCAAGATAAACTGGATGATAATATAGAAGATTGGTTTCTAAAGACGGTTAAATCTTTCAAAAAAGGAGGATGGGACGAGAAAGTGGTTCGGGACTTTATAATGATCAATCTGTGGAACATCTGGAAAGCAAAAATGAAAGGCCTTCACGAAGGAACTGCAGCGAATGGAACAGTAATAAACAAAACATCGACAAAACTCATGCAAGAAATTCACGGCATTAACTGGGTTAAAGATGGTTATAAGGGCTTCAATAACTCAATAGCACAAAATGAAACAAGAGACACGGATTACGAGGACGAAATCAACATATATTGCGACGCATCTTTTTCAAACAAGTGGGATCCAACAGGAATAGCAATAGTATGGGAACAAAGAGAGAACAACGAAAAATCAAAAATAAGTAAAACTATCGACTGCAACACAGTAGTAGAAGGAGAAGCAACAGCGGTTTTGGAAGCTACAAAAATAGCAAGAAGATATCACGAGAAAAAAGTCACCATCCACTCAGATAACCTTGAAGTGATTCAAGGTATAAAGCAGGTGTCAGCAGCACGTTGGAACATCCAACCCGTTCTTCGAAAAATTATTTGCACAACTGAGGAGCTCGGACAGATTACCTTCAAACACATCAACAGGAAGCTCAACAGGAATGCGGATAAATTAGCGAAGGAAGCTAGGCACGCAGCAACTTTTGTTTATCGGAATACGCTTAGTATCTCCGATCTCTCAGCGGCATTTAGTAAATTAGGAATAGGGTAAATTCGTTGTTGTCTTTTTGGGGTGCCTTTGCACCCTCTCGATGTCCAAAAAAAAAAAATACATATATAGGAATTTTGTTTTTAAAAAATTATTTACCCTATAAATTCATATATTATAATAAAATAATATTTATTTTTTGGTAAAATTACAAAATATTTATATTCTATTTATATATATCTAATAATAATTATTATTATTATTATTATTACAAGTCTAATATATTTTTAAAATTAGAGAGGGTAAAACAAAAATTATGAAAAATCTGGGAAACCAATAATTAAAATTAAATTTTTCTTTTAATGGTAATTTTTAAAAAAAGTCCATTGTCCCTGCCTAAAGTTGGCTTCTACTCGAAAGGTACAAGATTCGAATCTTCTCCCCAGAACATGGATAATTTAATTCTGATTTACATCAGAAATGCATAGAGAGACGTGTATATACATGTGTGATTAGTCGTGCTGCACGTAAAATTAATTCTGGTTTATTTAGAAATATGCATGGAAAGACATGTATATCCCTGTGGAACTAGTCGTGATACGCGTAAGCTAGCCCGAACACCTACATAAAATAACGTAGGAGCACATCATTTATCAAGTAATAATAGAAAGAGAATACATGTAAAGAAAATCAAAACTGAATACTCTGTTACAAACAATTTTTCTGTTTAATGGAAGGCATTCGATTTTTTTACGTTTTCTAATTAGTTTTATGGATTTATCGGGAAGAAAATAAACACCACCATTTTTTTTTTTTTTAATTTAACACAAAATTTTATCAATGGAAGACTTTTTTTAGAAGAAAATAACACAAGGACATGATTGATGACATAGAACCAATAAGGAGAGTTAAGAAAGAATAAGGTAACAAAATATTTGGAATTAAACTGTTCCAAAATTAGAGGACAAAAAATGAAAAATAAAGCTGTCAAATTTCCAAGCGTGTTGTTTTCAATTTTATTTTAGTAAAACCTCCTACTATAAACTTGGCTATCTTTACAAGGCAAAAACCCCATTCTCTTCAAATGCATCTCATTTCATTCAACTTCTGTTATAATTAAAACCTTGGTACTTTTGTTTATAAACTAATCCTATTTTTAATTAGAGGAATTTGTTTATTCTCATCTTTTTTTCAATTCTTGCCTATTGTTTTCAAATTAGTGTAAATTACTAGTACATTTTTGAAAAAAAATTGATGCCTATCTGTTGTTCCTAGTTTTCATGAGATGAATAATGTACAGTGTTGCGTATTAATGATTATATGCCATTTACTTGAAATTAATAGGCGAATCATGACTAATTGTCATATTTGGTGGTGCAGGAATGCAAGTATTTTGAAAGCATTAGATTATCGGACAACAATTGCATTCAAGTTTAGTCCTAGAGAAGCCGTTATTATTTCCCTTTTCAAACTATTCCAATGGAAAATCATGCTCCAGATTCGGTAGTTATTTGTTTTCTCTTGTTTATTATACACATGGATAATTCATAAACCCATAACTAATTGCTTGTGATATTGCAGACTGTAGTACTAAAAGTAGACAGCACTTGCCATAAGCTATGGTCCAAGACATTGAAGAAAGTGTTACTAACAATCAATGGTATTAATTCTCGCAATTTGTTGATTTTCTGTTTTCTCCTTGTTAGGTTACAAATTAACACATAATTAACTTGTTGTAGGTGTAAATTCTGTTGCCGTTGATCGGGAAGAGGGGTTAGTATTTGTTAGAGGCAAAGTAGATCCAAAGATGCTCATTAAGTGTATTGAGAAAATGGGAAAAAAGGCTGAACTTGCAAGCAACAATTATCCTAAGCAGGACAATAAAAATCATGGTCAAGGTCATGGTTATGTTCATGGTCATGATCATGATCATAATCGGCGCCCCAGTAATACAGAAGCCACCTCAGATGAATGTCCACAAATGGAGAATGTTTGTTATCATCAAACGGATAAACAAAAAGCAAATTGCTGTTGTAGTCAAAAGAATGGAAAATGTGACAAGAAGGAAAAACGTGGTTATAAATCTGAACAATTTGAAGCTTTTACTAAAGAGTTTGATGAAGATATTTGCAGGGACCCAAACTGCAAAAGTTGTAAAAGGAGTCAAAACAATTTTGATGATAGACCATGGAATCACGCAGGTGGTAGTGGCCGTGAATACTTTGATAGCAGAGCAAATCCTCAATGGTCTACTGAGCAGCCAAATCAGCCTGATGATCATTTTTATCCATCTATGGGTTCACGCCCACCTCCATACACGCACAATTATCCTGGAAGGGGTATGCCTGAATCTAATACCTTTGGCAATTATTTCAATGATGAAAATGCTAGTGGTTGTTCAATTATGTGATTTGTTGGACACGTTTTTTCTGTTAGATACTATAGAATATTTTTCTTACAAATGTTGTTATCTATGTATGTAGTGCAAGAATTGTTTGTTTTGCTTTGAAATTATTGAATTTTTTTCTTGTATCGGTCTTCAAGTCATTGAAATCATTAAAAGTGGCTTTTATGGAATAAATTAGTGCAACTGAATGTTCATATATATACTCATTCTCATCTTTCTTCTCTTTCTCTCCTCAGAGCATGAGCACCATGTCTCAGAACTCCCTAACTTTGAATTGTCAATCCCATTCAACTTATGGATTAAAACAGCCAAGTTTGAACTTCTGACATCTCGTCAATGTCTTATATCCAGATCAAATCAATATATCACACTCTTGCTAAGTGTACCAGACAATTTGGTGTAACGTGGGATGTAACCTTCGATGCTTGTTTTTTTTTTTTTTTAGGTAAACGGTTATATTAAAAGTAAGTACAAAGTGTTATCTACCTAAACTCAAAAGTTAAAGGTAATAACAAGAAAGTAAGGTGTCGTTTGATTTTTTTAAGTAAAAGAACTGAATAACAGCTGAATAGTTAAGAGGCAGGGTCTGAATGAATCAGTCTTGGTTTGATATCTTAATGAAACGGACCAGTTAAGAGCTATTCAAATCTGAATTGGTCAGAAAAAAGAAACAGTCTTATTAATCCAGCGTTTTAATGAACCAGATTAAGATCTCATTAAGTACAAACAAACACCCCTAAATTGACTATTTCATATTATTACAAGAACTAAAATACTAAAATAATATGAAATAAGTATACCACTTAACCTTCTTGATAACCGTTTCACAAGATGTTGGATCACTTCTATTGACAATGTGATTTCTTATCTTCTTAATACAATAGATGGTGGCTTCAAAAGCTATTTTTAAAAATTTTCTCCTCCAATTTTTTCTAGTTTTGAGTTTTTTAATCCATTTCAAAGCACTCAAGAGAGTATTGATCTCCTTATCAATACCCAACTATTTCTTTATCTCATCCCATATATCTTTCACATAAGTACAATCGAAATAAAGGTGCTTATTTGACTCAAACTTTTCACCACATAAAGTACAAAGTGGATCTAACTCGAAATAAGTCATGCGATCTTTTGTTTTAAGTCGCTCTCTTAATGTCATCCAAACAATAATGACATGTTTAGGAATGACACAAGTGTCCCATATAGTATTAGCCCAAGGCTTCAAAAAGATTTTTGTCTAAACAAATCATAAGGTTTTCTATATTAAGCGTAAAAAAATTCATAAGATACCTCATAATTTGTCGGATGCTCATTCGCCAAGGAGAACCACCTAGCCAAGATACACTCTTTACCATCAACACCAACCGACCCTTGAATCACCTCTTTAAGCTCCCAAATATTTTTCAAGGGAGGATAATCTAACCTTCTTGGATTCCACTCCCAAATACTTACATTTTGAAAATACTCCCCTTGAATCTATTTAATCCAAAGAGAGTCATTTTTTGCAACAATCTTCCAAAGCATTTTTTGTATAATAATGATTTGTTCCAAGCATGCAACTCTTTTAACCCAAGACCACCTTCCTCTCCAAAAACACAAATATTACCCCATTTAACTTGTGGATGCTTTTTATCCCAATAAAAATTACGGCAAATGCTAATAACATGATCATGCACACCCACCAGAACCGGAAATATAGTGAACCAAAAACAAATTACGTCTTAGAGAACCGATCGAATACATTCTAATCTTCTTTCGAACAAAAGGGAAGAAACGCTCCAAGATCTCACATACCCCTCCAATTTATCAGAAAGGGGTTTGTAATCTCTTAAAAGTAAAACGGAAGAACCAAGAGGTACGCCTAAATATCTAAAAGGCATCTCACTTTTACCCAAATGTCTAGTTTCTAAGATGTTCCAAAATCTCAACATTATTAATCGGCACATAATAAATATTAGACTTATTCACACTCAAATGGAGACCTGAACAATCACCAAACCTATTCAAGTTATCCATAAGAATTTTAACAGATACATGATCCCATCTAGATAGGAGCATTAAATCGTTGGTAGAAGTAAGATGGGTAATCTTATCATTTTCACACTTCGGATGACACTTGAAAACAAGATGTGTATTTTTCTTGAAGAGCCTAGAAAGATATTCAAGACAAAGAATAAAGAGATAAGGAGAAATAGGATCACCTTGCCCAAGGCCTTTCTCCCCCTTAAATAAACCATAAACTTCACCATTGATAGCCACCCAACAGAAATGAGTAGTGACACAAACCATAATCCAATCAACAACCTTCTTTGGAAAATTTAACATCTTAAGCACCTCAGAGAGACAATCCCTAGATATAGAATCATACGCTTTACACAAGTCTATCTAAATAGAACATCTTGAATAGCACTATTATTATAATCCCTCAATAATTCTTTCATAAGGTGTTTATTTTCAACCATCGATCTTTCGGGAACAAAAGCATTTCGGGCTTTGTCACCAAGATCCTCGAGTACCTGTTTTATCTGATCCATGATTAATATAGTGATCGCCTTATAAATCACGTTACAACCAGAGATAGGACGATCCACACTTATAGGATCATCATTCTTCACGTATCTCTTGAATAACTTCTTCACCAATGAGGTCCCACGGTTACTTGAAAAAGAGTGAAGAATAACCATTGGGGCCAGGAGTTTTGGCATTTGAAATACTAAAAATAGCCTTCTTAATTTCAAGATCGTAGACCTCTTTACACATGTCCACACCTTGTTCATGCAAAATAATATTATCCCAATTAAAGCATGATATCATTTTATTTATTTTACATAATGTACAACATGATTCCTCATTTTCATGCAATCTTCAATGCCTAGAACGAGTTCTTATATATTTCTAAATTGGTATGACTTTTCCGTTAACTTACATAGAATTGCATGGCATAGATCGATATATTAAACTAGAATATCCTTAAAGGAGTCCAACAAAAGTACTCCCCCTCATTTAGTATGAATACCAACATAGGAAGCAATCCCAACTCTTTAGGAAAAAGGAGTAGGAAGAAACGAAGAAACTTTCTTCCATCCGTAAAATAACTCTCATTGAATATGAATCGTTACAAAAATGTAATTTATAATATGATCTCGCTTAGAATGAAGCTTTTACCTTTAATTTCGCCATCCTCGCCACCCCAACCCTAATATGTTATGATTTTAATACATGTATCGCTGCAATATTTTACTAGCTTCAGCTACATATAATCGTTGTAAATATATGCAAATGAAATCAAAATTAGGTATAATTTTATTTATATATAAACACATATAAGGAATCGTGTAATAAACTAAATCATATTTATAATATACTATATATATGTAATTGAATCAAATAAGGTTTCCTAATGCTTACCTTGTGGCACGAAATTTTTGTGTGGGATCCTTCCATGTTGTAAGAGTCAAGAATCTATTAGAACACTTTGATATTGTACGACTCATTTTTCCTTTCTTAGAGCTTTGAGATTTCAAACCTCTTTAGAAGGTTTGGGAGGATTTACCTATCCATGTACCCTGCCCCTCAAAAGAAAAAGAAGCCCCACAACCCGCTCTGCCCCATGTTGTTCATCAACGTGTCCCGTCCCGCCCCATTCATAAATCCTCGCGAGGGAGTCAAATTAAAACTAGACTATGCTAAAAAATGTTATGAGACAAACATAATATAACTACTAAGGAACACCTGAGGGATTAAATTTAAGATTTTCCAAACAATACATGCCTAGGTTATATAGCAGGGAAGGCTAAGCAAAAGCGTAGAAAAAGATAATATTAATAACTCATTGATGAAGATGATTCGGTGTTATATTTAGCCATTATAAAAAACACATAGCACCACTATATACGACTATCTGCAACACTTAAATCCATGATATTATAACAAAATCGTGGATCAAATAACTTGTAAAAAGACACAAACCAGTCACATTATATTACAATGGATATGTAAATTAAATCAAAATAATAGACGATCTAAATTTAGAAAATATTTGATAATTTTGCTGGTTATGGAGAAGAGGGGAGAGTATCACACATAAGTGGCAGGTTTGTTAGATCTATTTTTAAATATAAAATGTGTATATAATGCAACATGGGTATAAATGATAGATCAACCACATTAAATTTTTATTTAGAACCTTTTCAATAAAAAGAATTAAAGGGGTGGACCTTTTGAGTTATTTCCTTCTTTAAATTTAAGGTGATTGACCCCAAAAAATATTATACTCGTTTGACTCGAAATTTTTTTTAATCTTATGACCTTTTGATTACTACTCTGAATACTTTAACCATTCTTACAACTATCGATCTTAATTTATAGTTATTTAATTACTTGAAAAAAATTCATTTTTCAATGTAATATTTTTATTAGATTATAACACTATCAAAAGAATGCACATTCTTCATGCTATTATTCTAAGTAATCGTTCACTAGTTGTTTTTAGAGTTTTAGAAACTCTAATGGTTTTGAAAAGGTTCCCCCCCCCCCCCCCCCCCCCCCCAAAGGTAACCTAATCTCTTGATATTCTTGTTAGAAGGTTTGGGGTTACAAAAAAAAATCTAAAATACTCTCAAATAAAGACAAAACACTATCCGCAATTAAAAGACTCAAACCATTGACATTGAGCCAGACTGGAGTTCAAGACTAACAACTAAACATGATCGGAACTCAAGGCTAATACTGAGCTAGACTAGAAGTAACACTAAGAACCGCCGATAATGACATAAAGCACCTCGAGGTGTGACATTGAGCACCTCTGGGTGGTGACATTAAGCATAGCCGGTGGTGACACTAAGTACGGATTTTATTAATTTATGTAATTATTTACACTAAGAACAATCGTTTTGACACTGAGTACATTCGTCTTGACAAGGAACAATGAAGCATATTGTTCTTTTACGCTTAGAACATTTATTTTGACACTGAGAAAAATATATTGACACTGAGTAGAGTGTTCGCACACTAATCAAATTAGTTTTGAACACTAAACGCATTTGAATAACACTAAGCAACAAATAAAAATACATTGATCGCAATCATATAACACTAACACTCTGTCACTAACACTCTGCATGTGATTCCTTAACCAAGCCTCCATAAAGCTCTGAATGTTATCTGGATCAACCACTTCACGCCTCCATAAAGCTCTGTCACTAACACTCCGCGTTTTTCCTTCCCCGAGCCTCCATTTTTCTGAGTTGTCCATGGATCTTTGAAAAAGAGGTTGTGTGTTGTATATTTTAGTGTGTGCGTATATGTTTGCGTGCGTATTTAATTTGGGATTTAGAATAAAATATTCGATAAATACAAGTATTTGGAGAATAAATTAATGAGAGTATTGTATTTATTATATTTTTATTTGAGGGGACCTTTTTAAAAACATAATTGAATATGTGAATTTTTTAGACTAAAAAGATGGGTTCTAACTATCAAAACTATTTGGGTCAAAATATTTTTTACAACTCAAATGGTAGATTATTTAATATATGATTTGTCGTAAATAAAAAAAATATCTTTTAAAGCGAGAAAAAATTAAAATAAACAAAAAAAATTAAAAAAACCTTTTTCTTTTTGTTGAATGACAAATTTGTTATCAAACACCAGTATAATATATTATATGTATTAATTTTACAATTATTATAATTCTGAATTCAAGTGGTCATCTAATATTTAACAAAACTATGATTGTAATTTTATTTTCTTTACATATTCTATTCTAAACTATATTTTTTTTAATTCCTTTCGCTTAATTCCTTGCATTTTTTACCCATTTTCAAATTGAGAATTTTTTTTCCAAGCACCCCCACCAAACAAAAGAAAAGGCACCCCTATTATCCCGACCAAAAAAATAAAAGTCACCCCTATTAGAGGACCAATATTGAAAATTTAAAAATTGTGGACAAAACGTTAAATCAGACTCTTAGTAGAATAATACTAAAAAATGAAAAAGTGTGACAAAAATTATAAAGACGATTTTGTTTAGTTGAGTAATGGAAAAAAATTAGGAAAAGAATTCAATGCTAGACTTAAAAAAAATGATTCAAGGTTTCATGTTTATAGCACTCTTTTGAGAATAACTTTAATATTTTTTTTGTATATTTAATTTGCACTTATAGATAGATGAAAAAAATATCACTTTGCTTGTTAACATATGCATGTCATTCTTACTTCATATAAATATTCATATAATTATTAGATTTGGTTAAACTTACAATTTACTAAAAATTACATAAAACCAATATAATATTATCAAACTTTCTAATATATTTTAATTATAATAGTATATCATTCATTTAAATAATTGAGAATTGCTATATATCACTCTTATTTGCTTCACCCTTATTTCACCTCCTATGTGTCACCTTATGTGGCACTAAACAAAAGAGAGAGAAAATAGATAAATGGGAGAAATAAACGATTGATTGGTGCTCAAAACCTCCACATAGGAGGTGATATAGAGGTGGAGCAAAAAAAGGTGATATATATCTTTACTCTAAATAATTATATAGATAGGTTCCATCATATACGTTATATATAATTTAAAATAAATAAATACTATTATCAGTATATATTAAATATAAATCATAATAGTTGAATTTTATGATATAATTAGATCGCTTGAATAAAGTACACACGTACGTAATAAAGCAAGATTTTTACGTGAAAATTTAAAATGAAATTAAATTACGAGAAAATGAGAGAGTTTCACTATAATTGATAGAGAAATTGTAATAAAGAATTGTTTTGAAGGGTACACAACATAAGTGTATTTATAGGTAGTTGGAGATTGGAAGTTATTAACTAAATAAGACAAACCTTACAAAAAAGAATTTGGTCATATTTCTAACAATCTTCACCTTGACACAACTCGAGACCCAAAAATTTAAAATTTTACCTTAAATCTAACTTTAACTTAAGTTAAAATTTAACCTTAATCTTTAAACCTTAAACCTTAAATTTTAAATCTTAAACCTTAACCATAATCGTAACATTAATATTTAACCTTAAACTCTACTTAAAACTCTACCTTAAATCTTAACTTTAATTTTAATTATTTTTCATTCTTTGTCAAATACAAAATGTGCTCCCAGGCACATGTCCCAAAAAACCCTAACCCATCCCTTTCTACCCATCTCAGCCTTCTCCGATGGATAGTTCAGCCTCCCTCCACCAACATATCTCAGCCATCCTCCACTCTATCAAAAAACCAGTCTTTCACCATTGTTACTCTACCAAGCAGTCATCTCATACACCAAACGAAACTAACTCTTTCCACCCCCTTCAACAATGGCCGCAGATCTACTCATGCCACTGCCAAAACTTCTCCCCTTTCTTTTGGACTTCACTGGATTTGGTCGAGACTACGCTGTCGAACCAGTGCAGCAAAGGATCTGGAATTGCAGATCCAATATTGCGAGTCATACAGCCCAAAAACGAAATCCAGGCCTTTTGGGCCTTAGGTGAGATTTCGATTCTCATTGTTTTAAAATCTGCTAAGGTAATTAATTTAGTAGATTCTTCATTTAAATCCTTAAAGAAGGATAAATCTTTATTTTATAATTTCTGTAAGCCGTGGCCGCTGTTTTCAGAAATTAAACACCGAATAGTGTGTGTAAGAACTACTCTGTCCAGGAAGGTATTCTTTTCTATTATTATGATTGTTAGAAAGCAATTGAGATTTGATGTTAAAAACTCAATAGTCTGTTCAAATCATAAGGAAAGTTTATTAAAAGGGAATAATAAGGTGTCCTCTGACACAATTATTAACTTAGATAATTTGGATTTTAACAACACTTGGTTAGATTCCAAAAACAGTGTATTGGAAAAAAATTTATGTACTGTTTATAATAGTGCTAACCTATTTCAAAGCTCTAGATTTTCTGGGCTTAATAACGCTCATTTGCGTTTCTTGTATTGTTTGGTGTTTGAAACTTTTTTTCCTGTTTCGATTTCTAAGGAACAAAAGCATTTTTGTGAACCTTCTAGTTGGATTGTGTTCACTCGTCTCTTTATTTGTGCATTAATATGTTTTGTTGGTGCAGGACATAATTTTCTTGTCGAATCAAGAATTAGCTTTTGTGAAAAATCTCAAAGGTTCTTGAGTGAAACTTTTTTTTCTGTTTGTAACAGAGAGTTCGAGGAGTGGTTTATTGCAATGTCAAACTGTTCTATTGGCAATGTGGAAATTCATAACATTTGCAAGAATTTAACAGGAAGAATGGTAGAAAGGCTTGCAAGGAAAATGTTTGAAATTGAAGCAGAGGCCAAGTCTTCGAAGTTTCAGATTAGCAGTGAAGTTAATGAAAAAGACTGCAACAAATTTAGTAACTTTTCTAGTGCTAGTTGTAATTTGTATTGTAATATTTTAGTGTTGGTTAAGTATTTTAGAAAGTGTAAGGTTTCGGCTAACTTGAAAATCTCTCTTTGTCAGAGATCCAAAATATTGAATGCTGATGGGGTGTCTAAACAAGAGTTAAAAGCCTCTTTGTTTAGCCTTTGGAGTTTATCTCCTATTCTCACATCAGCAAAACGTTGTTCTAGTGACATCCGTCCCTTAGGGATTGGCTAAGTTGTAAGGTTTTTTATTAATGAATTTTCATTTTCGACTAAAAAAAAAAACTTTAATTTTAATTTTAACCAAATAAAGATTCATTATGCTAATATTCAACTTTAAACCTTATATCTTATTAAATCTTAAGATTAAACCTTAATTTTAAAATAAACATTAAACTTAACTTATATAAATTTTAACCTTAACTTTCACCCATCCTGAGTCTATTCTTGTTTTTTTTTTTTGTCAAAGATTCTCGTATTACTAAATATCAACCTCTTGGTCTATGCGGAATAGTCTAACCACTAAACCAACTATTAAAAAAATTTAATTAAATAAGTTAATGCTCAATAAACCCTGCCTTGTCCACTATCTCGTAATAGACTCTGTATTTTTTATCTCAACACTCAAAATTTGATTAGTATTTTAATGATATAAATTTCTATTTGAATTAACCGATTGCTAAATTAGAAGGTTTTGGGGAATACCATATTTAGATGGTGAATGTTTTACTTCTAGAATTGAAAATGATTGGAGAGATCCAAAATGGGTATCTAACTTCCCATTCTGGCTTTTTGCTAGAATTGGGAGGTACATGTACCTTACTAAGACCTTTTATCATACACTTAGTGTGTCTTATGGAAGGAATATTGATAAAGAATCTGCAATATATCTAAAGAGTTGTTCGAAGAGAGTTTATTTCGTGTATTAGGTTGCTGAACCGAGCCTGACATTCTCGTACTCAATTGCGAATTTTAGGGGATTCAGTGTCCTTGAATTTAAGAGTGTAGCCGAAATGCAAACCTATCAAAAGAATGGTACTTACTTGTAAACCCCGCTCAGTGTCTCTGCCCTCTTCATATTCACTTCACCTGAGCATGGACTCCGATCACAACCCTCCACAATGCTCAACGGAGACAACCACGTCATCAAGGTTACTTCTCACCCTCTCTGTTTTCTCTATTAATTTCTCGAAAATACTTACAACCGATTATGGTCGAACTGAAATTTTGTGTGCATTCATGATTAGTTTAATATAAGAATCATCTAGATAAATTGTTTTGTTAGGGTAAGATTTATTACAATTCGATCATTAGTCAATTGTCCAAAGAACAAGGATGGAGTGTGGGTAGTGAAAATGAAACTGATGTATGAGTGCTTCGCTTACACGGAAATGATGATATGGGTGTTGAGGTGTTTGTGTTAGTGGATTAGTGAATGGTTATATAGGTTAGTGAGATCAAACTAGTTTTACGATGTGTTTTTAGTTGTCTAGGCAAAAATAGCATATTCGGGTACCATATATTTGTGGTTTATGGGCATTCAAACGTGTATCAAATGTATGATACTGATCTATTTGTCTTCAAATCGTTGCTATTGAGTTTTCTACAAGATTGAAGAATTCTAATTTTGCTAAATTAGGAGCATAATGTGATGCCACGATTGTGCAAATTTGTTAAAATTCTAGGAAATGTCAGTTTTACTAATTAAGAGTTTTATTTTGAATATACATTTTATGTTTTCATCTTCTAAATTTGAACATGAAAAAATACATACTGGTTATGTTTTCTCTATCTTAACAATTTGTATTTATCTTATCTCTGCATCTATACAGGCATAAATGTGCAGCTTGTTTTAAACAATACAAAAAAAAGGCGCATCTTATTGAGCACATGAAGAAGTCTTACCATTCAGTTCATCAGCCGAAATGTGCGGTATGTGAAAAGTATTGCAGATCATTTGAATCACTAAGGGAGCATATCATTGGTGAGATATAATACGATTATATAACAAATCCTTAATATTATTCCGTTTCTTCACTTTTATAAATTTTATATCACTACTCAGGTCCCTTATCCAAAGCAAGTTGCTCTAAGACATTCGAAGAAAGAGGGTGCAATCTTTGTCTGAGAATCTTTGACAGCTCGGATTGTCTCAGTGAACATAAGGAAGCTAAGATTTGTAGTTCAGATTCAAGGGGTAATGAAGCGTTTGCTCTAAAATGTAAAAGAATTGGTGGTGGGACCGATGGATCTCTTGATCTCTGTGCACACGTTTGCCTTGTAGATGAAAATGAGAAGATCATTTTCGATACTTTTGTGCTACCAATCTCTCATGTGACAAATTATAGGTATTTTTGTTCTTGGCTCAGTCGTATCCTCAAAATTTATCCTAAGTTTATGTTTTGTGTCAAAACAGGTATGAAGTGACTGGTATCAAAGAGGAGCATCTGAAAGATGCCATGCCTCTCCATGAAGTGCATGAGAAAATCCGAGAAATTCTTTATAAGAAAGAGTCCACGATTTTAGTGGGTCATAACCTTGATGCTGACTTGGATTGCTTGAGATTAAATTATCCAAATCATTTGCTCAGGTCACTTTATTCTTGCTTCCCCTAACAGTTTTTGGCTTTACTGTTTTTACATTTGTTCATCTTGTTATTTACTGTGCAGGGACACTGCTAAATATGAACCTTTAATGAAGACAAATCTTGCTAGTTACTCACTTATATACCTCACCAAGACCTATCTTGGGTAAGTTTCTTAACTTGGGGTCTGTAAAATACTTGGTTATAAGAATTGGAGCTTATGTTTGACAGATATGATATAAAGAAGGGGGTGCCAGATCCTTATGAAAACTGTGTAGCTGTAATAAGATTGTACAAAAGAATGCGATCACAAAATCATCAAATAGAAGGTTTTCCAGATACTCCAATTACTGAGGGATTTCTCACAGATGTATTTAATTCCTGGAATTTGGAGGAACATGAGAAAATGTCACCGGATGAGCTTTTTAAGATTTCACGACCGAAATATAAATGTTGGTGTTTGGATTCTGATCAAGCTGACCCAAACAAAAGAAGAAAACTCCTACAACATGGTCCATCCTCATGGGGTTTGGAAAAATGATACTCCCGAGTTGAGACATTGTGAGATAGATTTGTTATCTTGAAGGTTATTTATGTATTTCTTAACTTTGGCTCTTTATCTATAATTCCTTTGACCAAAAAAGAAATAAATCTTTTACGTATCTGTCCCTGGTTTTATATATATGATGTGCTTCATTCAACAAATGCTAATTCCCTAGTTGACAGACTTATTGACCAAGAGGTTCTGGGTTTGAAACTAACTTGAATTATAATGGGTCTGAATAAAAAGGTTGTGGGGTGTCTCAGAATCAAAGTGACTCAAATATCATTAAGAAAATATATCATAAAGGTTACTAGAGCAAATACATATCCAAGTTTTCAGAAATAGATAAGGCGGTAAACGAATCAAGCCGCTCGCGAGCCGTTTAAGTCCGGCTCGGAAAAATACTCTTCCAAACTCGTTTGTTTATATAAACAAACAAAAAAGAATTATTCAAACTCGTTCTTTAGAAAAATGAGTTCGTTCGAGCTCGTTCGTGAACTTGTTAATATTTATGATTGTAAATTAACGTTTTAGTTATCAATAAATATATTATTGAACATATTAAAAAACAAATTTTTCGTTAATAACTCGAGCTCAACTCGAAAAAAAGTTGTTTGATATACAAGTTAATTTTTTTGGCTCAACTCGTTAAATTTGAGTTCGACTTGACTTGTAAATTTTATCAAACAAACTTGCACATCTAGTATCGGTTCGACTCGGTTCTTTTACAACCCTAGAAATAGACAAATAAGTATCCAATAATTTAATTTCTACCTTGAGGTTATAACTTTGTTGTTAAACGCCACGTGGCTTGGATATTTTTGTAAATATCAGCTTTTAAGGGATATTTAAGTCTTCTTTCCCTACCTATTGAAGTACACGTGCGTTGAACGTTTTTCTTTCTTTATTAAAAGACATTTCTTCTTCTACAAACCTTATAAGCTTTTTTCACGAGATCAAAGAGAAACAATGCAAGATTTTTTTGGCTCTAATCAAATTCAACGTGTATGTTTCCGTGGATTAAATGCGAAGCTAACAATATCATGGACATAACATGGTAAGAGGTTTGTGAGTTGCAAAAAATAAGAAGAAGGTAATGATTGTGGTTGGTTTGGGTGGAACGATCCACCCATGTGTGATGGTAGCTCTCACTTGATACCTAGGCTCTTGCATAATATAAACGAGAAGAAGCCAAAGATTGTTCATTGTCATAGACTCATAAGAAAATGCGAGTTTTGGTGTTGTTGAAGATAGAATCGGAGTACAAATTATTGGTGACGAAGAATGTCCTCTATTTCGTCTTGTTCTTGATTTTCTGTGGATTGCTTTAAAGTTCAAGAAGAATGCGTGAGTTGCGAAAATTGTTAAAGTTCAAGAAGGTTGTGGGGTGTTAATTTCAAGTAGAATACATCTATTAGGTGTTCAATTAAATAGATGGGGTGTTAATTGTTAGCTTGTGTTAGTTGGATACAATTTATCTTTAGAGGCTAATGAATTGTTAGTTTAATGTAACTTAGTTGTTTCTTTTATGTGATGTTGTTTTTTATGTGTGTTTAATTTAAAGTGTAAGACTATGTTGTAAGACTATGTTGTGTTATGGGCTATTGTGTAAGAAATTTCTACTTGATCCCTTAACTCTAATGTAAGACCAAGAAAAAGGGTAATGCTGGTGTTCTGAGTTAAGTATTGCAAAAAGACCTTTGTACATTAAATTGTAGATAGGTCCCTGAAAGTTTAATAAAGTATTAATAGCATGTAGTTAAAAAGATGAATAAAGTACTAAGTCCCTATTATAAACTTAAATTAGGTCCATGAACTTTTAAAAGGTTGCGAATAGGTCCCTAGTGTTATACTGAACCAAGTTGTTTTTGTAGAAAATTGTAAAAAAGACCCTTAACTTGCAAAAAAGTGCTTGAAGTTATGTAAAGTTATTCAAAATCTTTAAACAATTTCAAATAGGTCCCTTGGAGTTTGAAAATACAATATAAAAAGTATCAATATTTGCGAATAGGTCTCTGGTGTTATTTGAAGTGTTTATAATGTTTAAACAATTGCAAATAGATCCTTGTACTTGTAAACAAATCTAAATAGGTACATGAAGTTTTAAGAAACTAAACTTAGGCCCATGTAATTTTAATAAGTAATCTAAAATGTTTATAAAATTGCAAATAGGTCCCTAAATTATTTAAAAACTAAATTAAGGTCCTTGAAATTGTATTTAGGTGTTCTAAATCTATGATAATTTGAAAAAAATAAACAGATTTTACTAAGTCAAAAGATCACCAATTGATAAAAAAATCCATGTCAGCTACAAAATACATCCCATTGCATGAGTACTTAAGCTAAAATATCCACAAAAACATCAAATAGACCAAATTATCCACAAAATAGATCAAATAGACTAAATTATCCATAAAATGCATCAAATCCATCAAATCAGTCATCGCTATCTAGTTCATTTCCTTTTCCACTTGCACAAGGTTTATATTTTCTCTTACGAGGAATGATTGGAGGTCCTTTTATATTCATATTACTACTGGGTGGAATGAATGGAGTTCTTCCATTTGTTGCCAGAGTAGCCTCCTCAATTTTCTTCTACCAAACAAAAACAAATATACTCATATTAGTGTTTCATTAAATTAACATTTCAAGAGTTAGTTGTATAAATTATACCTTAGAACGATTAACAAAGCATTTACGCACATCATGTCCTACCTTGCAACATATACTACAGTTTACTTTAACAACTTATTTGACACTAGGTGTGATGACTTCCTTGTTCGAAACATCTTCCTTGTTAGTAATTGCATCATTTTCATTTTCAGAAACTTGTACTTGAGAAGAATTAACGAGTAAATCTCAAAGTTGGAAATATGATTATCAAAGAGTGCTTCAAATTCTTGGTCGTTCCAACCACCTAGCAAATTACTCAAACCCCCTTAGTTTTCAAAGTCAGTCATGGATTCTTGTGTTGGAACATAGTAGCATGTTTTTTCATTACTTCCCTCAAATCTAGTAGCTTGTGTCAGAGCAAAATTGTCTATGTTTTCATTCCCACCTCAAATAACTCATTAACCCTTTCATGTTACCCAAACTTTCCTCATGAACAACCTCTTACAAATCCTCTTATTATGACACTATTTTTTTTCACTTTGAACACCTAACTATATGTATTGGATTTGTACACCTGAGAGTAACTGCCAGGTAGTTGAGGTGGTACACCAACGTGACCTTCACTGAGCTCTCTTCAAAAGTTGATGCTCAAAACGTGGCCACATCGCTGGACCTTTGGTGGGCATAACAAAAAGTTCATAAGCTCTCATATACATAATTTTAGTGTAGCATTTGTCCACATAATACTCTATAGTTTATCCCAAACACATGATTGCGACTAATGCATGTGTACACGGTATGCCCGAAAACTCCCAACGACAACAACTACAAAAAATCTTCTCTAAATCAAGAGTGTATTGCAAATCTTGGCCACCTATAATCTCAAAAAATATATCACCTGCATAAGATGTCGTCCACATAGAAGTGAAATTTTTGTTCCTGATAATCAAATTACAAATCTTTGGACAAATATCTCCCTTCCAACTCCTTATCCAATGTCGCTTCCTCTTGTATCTATTCATCAAGTATCCCCTAATCATCTTTAGCATAGGGACTTTTCCCGCGCATCTTGGAGCACCAAGTTACAACTCTCAGAGATATTATTCAAAACCATATCACACTTTGTCGTGGTTCAAAAGTGAGAACAAGACCAGAATTTAGGGTTTTCTTGTTCCAACCAACAAAAGGCTGACTCAAATACCAATTTCAATTTCTCCATATATTTAATAAGCACCTCTACCCTGGGTGCTTTAGCTGCCCACCATATCTTCTCCTTCAAATTGGAATCCGGGTGTAGTTTCTTGAAGTTTTTATATAAATGACATACACAGTGCCAATGTTCAATGTTAGGTAGAAGTTCTCTTATTGCCGGCACCAACCCCTAGAACAAAATAAACAAGCAAATTGATTAGTCTATAAACAAAAGTAATTACGCAATAGGAATACATAAATACATGTTACCTTTTGTTTAGCTGACATTAGTGTCCACTCTTATTGATATGTCTCGATCCCCAAATTTGAAATTAATAAGCGCAAGAAGAATGACTAGCTACTCTTATTCTCACTCTCCACAACACAATACGCATGTGGATATATGCAATTGTTTGCGTCAAGGCCAACCATGATCAACAATGTGCTTGGATGTTGCCCCTCCAAATCCATCCAAACGAATCACACGTCTACACCACATTAATAAATCGCACTTACATGCCTCAAGACACACATACAACCTTTGGAACACCTCATCCCTTGTCTTTTCTTCATTGATAGATTCAATAGCTATGGTTGACTTGGGGCTACTTCTTCTTTGCTCCTCCACATACTTCCATAATATCTTATATTAATATTTGTACTCTCCCATTATCAAATCCTCCCTCGCATACGTAATTGCTCGATAAACTTGTTTCATCGCAATATTCACCGATAAGTCACTCCTAGTCTTGAGTCTAAGTGATTAGGCTTCTTGTAAATGTCATTACGAAGATTGTCAAGATACAAGTGCCCAATTTGATTATACAATAACAATTTGTGACTCACAGCCTTACCACATGTATGATTAGGACTGAGAGTCTACACTCAGAAGGCATTTGAGCATTTAATCTTTCTACCATATAGTAACGAATTGCAAGATGTTTTTTTGCATACATCCTTGGTTTCTCATTTGACTTGAATTTATATTTGAAATCTCTTACACATTTGATGGAGTATGCAACAATAACCTTGCGTAAGACTTTAACATTGCTAAAATTGTTCAAACTTCAAACTTAGGCTTTCGCATGTCATGACGCTCATTAACTTCTTGAACTTAGGCCTTTTACTAACTTTTTCCTCTTCCAATTCGCTAACACCAAGTTGTCAGTATCTTCATCATTATACACCTTATCATGTTGATTAAGTTTGTGCTTGAACTGTGACATTGTCTGAAAATTATGAAGACAAGAGCAGCAACTAATGGGTTTTCCTTTATATCAAAAACATCTCCCCGATCCGAATCTTCAAACTCACTATCAACGGAGTAAGTATTATCGCTCGTACCCCTCCATCCTTGCTAGAACTTCCCTTCTTATACTTCTTCTTTCTTTCATGATCAACAAAATCGTAGCTAACCACATAGTTACGCAAAATAGTCTCTTCCACATACAAGCCAACATGAACATCCTCTTAAATACCTAAATTCGTCTTCCTAACAGTCTCATCACTAGATAAATACTCAAGACTTACTTCCAAAGACCCAAATAATGTGTTGTAAAATTCAGCGTCTTCACTAAATCCTATACTCCTAGCCATCCTACGTAGGTTAGCCATGTTCATTTTTTTTCTCACAGTTGTAGAAGTAAATGATCGTGCCACATTGATTTAGACCATCATTCAAACTCCCACCAAAGTACACATCCAATATATACACTCTCTGCGTAATTAGAAACCAAGTTAGAGATGGAATATTATAAGATACTAAGGACTATTTTGCAATTAAAATTTATCAAATAAAGGACTTGTTTTGCAAACTATCAATCATGAACACACTAGAGACATTTTCATATTATAACGCATAACACTACTTGAATTTAACAATACCATGGGTCATTTAGAAAACTAATACGCATTAATTTCTTTTTGTATACTCCCTAGACTTATATAACAAACTATTAATCTTTAAACCTATACATTAAAAATAACATTGCATTTTGAGGGAAACTACCATTAAACATTCAGTTTGAGATTTTTAACACATCAATTAATAAGAATTTAAGTAAACTACTAAAAATGCATGGTAATTAGTAAATACAAAACACACATGCATAACTCGTTCATTGCACCAATATACTCCATCATCAACAATTAAAGATATAAAACAATAATAAACACAACTCAATTATAGTTTTTCAATTAAATATGATTTTTTTTTCAAGATACCCTTAAAGGTCGATTTTTCAACCATTTTACACTTGTGTTCAAGCTAAAAAACCGTAGAACTTACTCATGGCATCATCATAATCTTCCTCAATGCTAGTTTGAGAATAAACAACACTTTGTTTGCCTTGTTCAGACCCACTTAATACCCCAACCCAGGAAAACCATCATTTTGATATTATACAACAAAAAATACTAAAGAAAACACTAAATTCTAACTTAATATGTATTGAAAACACTACCTTGAAGATGAACACCACGATTTGCCCTTAATCAGAGCCATTTAAAAACGAACCACTATCATCCTTTTCAAATAGATTAGATGGGAAAAATCTTGAAACCCCTTGAAGCCTTTGAAGATATGGTATGTTTTAAGAGTAAAAGGTGATTCAAAAGAGCTTTGATCTTCAACAAGAAAACATGTTACGCTAAATTTTGCTTTGTTTTTTCCTTCAACACTTGGTGCCCGTTTGGAAGTGTTTTTTTTAGAAGCACTTAAAAGTGCTTCTAGAATTTTTAAAGTGTTTTAGACTCTGAAAAGCACTTTTAGGAGAAGCACCAAATTGGCGCTTCTTAAAAAAAGCACCTAAAGTGATTCTAGATTTAAAATTATTCTTAATAATTTTTCTAAATTTAAAATTTTATTCTAAAAGCGTTTTTTTACTCTAAAATAAGCACTTCCAAACGGGTCCTTGATCTCCTCTCTAATGGAATTGAGTAATGTTTGAATACCATGAGTAGTGTTGAGGCTTGCTTGGTTTTTTTTTATTGGGTATAATAAGTGATGGATATTTCCTTCATTTTAAAGGGAGCCAAGTCAGTAACACGTGGCAGATAACACCCTAATTCATGGAAGGTACTAACGGAAGACAAAAGTGGAACATTGTGTACCTGAAAGTCCACTTTTGAAAAGTTGGGTATGTATTTGTCAAATGAAACAATGGGTATCCATGAGGTCTTTTTCCCAATTTTAGTTTGATCGGATTTAATAAGACTGGGCTAATACAACTGGTTTTTCTTTTTACCAATTTAGATCCAGATATCTCTTAATTAGTTTGTTTCATTAAGATTCTAAGTGAAAATTGTTTTGATAAGACATTGTCTATTATCTGAATAAAATTCATTCACCTGTTTATTCAAGTAAACAATATTTTTTCTTAAGTAAACATGGTCTTACTTTTGCGATTAGTATATTTGTGTTTGCAATCTAGATTTACTTACCTTTTTATGATTTGTACAATTGTGATGACCTTAAGAATGATGATGATTGTGTTACACTCTATGTTGATGACGTGATCTATTTTACTGTGTGTTCTACACCTTCACTTTGCGTGTGAGTCCTAGAAAAAAGGGTGAATTTGACACTAATCAAGACTGATACTAATTTAACATATTTTGGAAGATACTATAAGTTTGAAAACACTTTGTAGGATTTTATCAAACAGTTGAACGATTATTAAAACAAGATAGTATTGGTTATTAAAAACTTATGGAATTTTATATCACAGCATAAAGTACATAGTGAAGGCTTAGAGATTACGTAATCGTTTAGAGTGATTTGGTTCCCCACATCCACTACTTAAAGTAGCCAACTTAGGATTTTAAGCTCATCCACTAAACTTCTCATTTTCTTAACAATGTTAAACAAACCCGATACAAGGTGATTTTCCAGGCTCAACCACAAATTGACCCAGATTTTTACCTGGCTCAAGGTTCAATTACGAAACCTAAACCAAGACTTTTAACGGGCTAATTCACAACCTAAGTGAGATTTTTGCTAGGATTTATTTCAACCTCTAAAGCTACTCTTTGCTAATATAAAGCAAGATTTAAACCCTTGTGTTTGAGTATTACAATAAACACAAATGAATCTTGAAGAGTAGATAGGAAAATATATCTTGTTGACTCTTTAATGAGTGAATTGAACAATAATACTTGGTGATAATCTCTTCTTGGGTAGATGATAAAAAGGGGTGCTTGATTTACTCCTTCTTGAGTTGATTTTACAATAAAGATATATTTGCTCCTCTTGAGTGGATATGAAGATTACAGTTATCAAACTTTTGATTATAATTAAAAGATGAAGATTTGGGTGATTTAGAGTTCTTGATTTAATTCTTGAAGATGCTGGTAGTTTAGGATGATCAAGAGTGTAATGAATGCTTCCATGGAGCAGTTTATTTATAACCTTTGTTGAGTGTCCTTGGTTGATAAAGTAATTTCTAATAATTTGAAAATAGGTGTTTGGTTTCGTAAAAAAATAGATGTCAATTTAGGCAAGTGTACTATTTGTCTGTTGCACATTTAACGATCTAACGACTAAGAATCCAACGTCTTTTTTTAAAAGTGGGTTGACGTTATTTAGCTAATGTCCGGAACCCGATATAAATTAGGCTAAAATTTTCTACAAAACGGGTTCATGAAATAGATCAGAATTTTGGTTCGTGTTGTGTGAAAGGTTGTCAAATTAAATTGTATTCTTAAACATGACATTTTGATGCGGTACTTAAATGGAGAAATTTTTGAAATGCAAATTATATTGTTCGTAATGACATTCTAAGATAATTGTAGTTCTCAAGGGACAATTCTATACATATAACAAGTTATGACCAAAAAGTAAAAACTTATATGCTAGTGAGAAAAACATATTTTAGCATAAGTAGAGATGCTTGAATGCTATTGAACTTAACATATAAAATATTCTAAATGTGATAATATATAATAATAATCAATTGACATATTTAGAGACAATGATCACACAACAAGAAATATCATAAAACGTGCTTAGGAGATCAAAGTGATAGAATGCAAATTTTAACTAGTTGTACATCATGAATGAGATATGAAAGAGAAAATTCTATGTTGCACATGTAATAGAAAGAGATAATTACAATTAGATAAAATTAACAACATATATATTTATCACATACAAACATACTAGAACGGTTCATATGCCAATACTATGTTTTTTCTGATTTGGATCTATCTTGTTCTTTCTAGCTCTTTCTTGGGTCTTAGTTTGTTCATGGTTCCTTTTCTAGTTTTAGTATGGTTCAATTTATTGCTAAAGGAAAGGGTTGTAAGTTTTGGATCTCACAAGATAGTTATATTACTATTGCGTATTAAATTTAACCTTCTTATACTACTCTTGGATTTCGCACAAATGATATCTTCCATTACTCTATATGTACTATGGATAATAAAGATGGTTTTGGTGGGGAATCACATCTAGATAAGGTTAAGAACATTTGTCTATTTACAAAAAATAAGGTGATATTCTCTTCACACCCTTCTTTGCTGATACTCAGACCGATAGACACGTTGCTTACACATGTGAGGCGACTTAATGTGGAAAGAAAAACTGATATAGGGACTTTAGATTGCATATAATGTTAGAGCCTAAATCATATATTCGCTTTGCACATGAGACATCAACGGTGGTTCTTTTTACATAGTGAGTGAATGTTACAATTATAGCCTTGTAAGAAAAAGAAATACATACCTCTCGGGTCCCTCCAGACTATCTGAGGAAGCTTCCCAAGCTATTCGCTGCGTAGTCATCTAGCCCTGAAGTGGGGTTGCTTATCGTTACCCGATAATCTTTTTCCATTTATCACAACCATGGTAGGTGCAATTTTTTACCTTTGAAGATGACTAATAGGGTTTACTTGAGTGAGTTAGGGTTAGGGTTAAAGTTAGGTTCTTCAACAATTTAGGTATGAGATTGAAATAGAAATTTAGATTGAGTATGTTTTGTATTATGTATAAGTTAGTTTTTAAAAAAACCAAGTGTTCAAACATAAGTGTTTTTTAGATAAAAAAATATAAAGATCAATAATGTTTTGGACGGTTACACCTTTTTTTAAAGTAACTTTTTAAATTAATTTTCAGTTATCCAAGAATCTTATGTTAGTTTATATATTAATAAAAAGAAAAATAATAGAGTATTTAATTTTTCTCTTAAAGGTACTATAAATTTTCATTCACTAGTTCAAATCCTTTTCAAACGAGTCAAAATACAACAAACGTGGATTTGAACTTAATGTTACATGATTTCCCGAACTTCGTAGTTTCCCATATATACCGTGAAGCTAACAGGTGTGCTGACAGATTAGCAAAAGAGGGAGCTACTTTGGTTTCGCAACCTTTGGGGTTTTCATTGACCCCTGATTATCTATGTAATATTCTAATAAGTGATAGAAGTGGAAGTGCATCCGCTAGAGTTGTACTCATGTCTCATTAAGGAGCTATCCTATGTAATCCGGTTATTTCTTAACGGCTTTTAAGCCTCTCTTGTATGAAAAAACTTAATGAATGAAAATCCTTAATTTGACTCGTAGTTCAAATCTTTAATTTGTAATTTTTTTTTTTGTCAATTCCTTAATTTGTAATGAAAAATCTTTAATCTTTTCTAGAAAAATCTTCCCTCTTTTCTAGTGAATGGTAGTTCAAAACCTTTAAAGCAATAATTCTAGAAAACATGACATATGTAGTAAGTACTCAAATCCTTTAAAGCAATAATTCATTTTCTAGTATTGACTACACATGTCATCTTTTTTAATTTTTTTGGTCAACACATATGTCATCTAAGTAACAAACGTGTAAATTAACCTAAGGATCTAAGATTACTCGTAGAAGCATCCAATTGCTCACCGAATCTCCATTTCCTGCATATCGCTTAGTCATAAGAGATATACTCATAGTTTATAATATACCAGCAAAAATAATAGTATAATACTATAATTTAACCGCCTCCGAAACTGACTTTTGACCATTTCAAGTTTTCAACCTTGTTTCTCTATATTTTAATTAATAAAGTAGTGATTCCTTTCCTCGTTCTTTCACACTCAGCGCACTCACACTTTTCTATTCTTTTCTTCTTTCTGTCTTTCAAGCTTTCTTCATTTTCCCAAACCAAATCACACATTAACCATGTTCAAAACCTAGGAGTTACAGGTGAACAAACAGAAGAAATTACTGAAACAGAGACTACTATAATGGCTGTGGCAGTGTCGGTGAGCGTATGGGATGAAGTGTTGGAGCTCACGAAATCGGGTCAAGCGAGATATACCGACCCGTTAATGTGGGCGATGAAGTTATCTTCATCTCTCACCACCGCCGGCGTTTCTATGCCGTCAACTGACGTCGCTAATCTCCTTGTCTCTCACATTTGTTGGTCCAATAACGTCCCTCACGCTTGGAAGCTTCTAGAGAAGGCCCTCACTCTTCGTATCGTTCCTCCCATGCTTGTTCTCGCTCTTCTCTCTACCAGGTCTCTCTCTCTAGAATATCATTCATATGTTTACCCAGTAATTTTTCACGCGCTTTATAATGAATTCAACTTTTATATATGTGTATTTTTTATATTTAAAAGAAATGTACCTATATATAATATATATATGCACTACTATAGTCTATATATGAACCAATATTATCTGTTTATTAGTGTTGTTAATTAGTTCAAATAATGAAGAAACCATACATGATACACCTAATATACAGGGTAAATTGCGCTAGTGGTTCCTGTATTATCCAAAATGCCCAATTACACCCTTTGTGAAAGTTGCAATTCTAGCCTTCTTCGCTTTTTGGGCTTAAATGCATTTTTTTTTCTTCTTCAGCTATGATTCTTGCTCCATCAGTTTACAAAAGGAAGTCCACTTGTTTTTGCACATAAACTCAGAATGGTCACCATTGACCACATCATTACTAATATGTTCTCATGAAGTATCTTAATATTAATATGTTCTATACTCTTTGAAATATGTTTTTAGTTTAAATTATAAAAAATAGTTCGTAAGCCCGAAAATAAATATTGATTTTGATATCTGTGATCATTCTACAGGGTAATAGCAAAACGAAGGAGCTACCCCGCAGCTTATAGACTTTATATGGAATTAGTTAAAAGATATGCTTTCTCATTGCCATCTATGATTAATGGTCCAAATTATAAAAAGTATGATTATGTTCTCGCATCCCTTCTAAGATATTACATAACTAGCCCTCATCTAATGATTAATTATTTAATTACAGGACTATGGAATCTGTAGATGATGCACTTAATTTTTCTCAGAGCTTTGGAGTTAAGTCTCATGAATCTGGGGTTATTGTAGTAGGATTTATTCTCTGTATTGTATGGCAGTTATTAGATGCATCTCTCGATGATCAGAAATTACTTGAACTAACCTCTGAAAAGAAGTCTAGGTGGTTAAATGATATGGATATAGATAATCCCATTGAGTATAAAGTGAATAGAACAAATCATCACGAATCAATATGCAAAATGAATACCATAATGGCTATTGAATTAATCGGAGAATTTTTTAAAAACAAAGTAACTTGCAAGATCCTTTACTTGGCACGTCAAAACATGTAAGACAGTAACAATATCCATTTTTTATTAACATTGTAATAATAAATAATATCTTTTAGGCGCGTGGATTGTGAATGCTTCATTCAACATCTTCAATTACTCTGTGCAAAATCCTCAGCTTTGCGAATGTCAAAAAATATCTCCCCAGAGATTCTCATGCAATTGACATATAATGAAAGTAAAATTCTATCTAAAGAAAGCAAAACAAGTTCTCGAAAAAGAATTCATGCAGTAATGGCTTCACCTAAGACTAATCGTTCAATAGCTTGGCTTCCCATTGATCTTTTTCTAGAAGATACCATGGATGGATCACAAGTAGCTGCTACAAGTGCTGTAGAAACTCTTACTGGTATAACTAAATTTTAAAAAATCGTAAATTTTAGTGAACAAGTATTTAATTATTTATATTTACAGGTTTAGTGAAAGCTCTTCAAGCAATAGACCAAGTGAGTTGGCAAGATATGTTTCTCGGTTTGTGGGTTTCAGCTCTTCGACTCGTTCAAAGGGTATAAATTATAAATAATAACTTTATCTTTTTTTTGTGTAAATTAATTTGTAAGTCTTTTTAGGAAAGAAATTCAAGTGAAGGACCTGTACCACGTCTTGATACATGTTTATGCTTATTATTATCTATTACAACACTTGCGATTTTCAACATTATTGAGGAAGAGGAGGATGAAAAACAAACAGTAAAAAAGCGTCGTCAAGATTTAATTTACAGTTTACAACATTTAGATGATTATGAAGGTTTGCTTACTTCTCCAATGTCTGTAAGTTCAGTAGCTAATCAAGCTGCTGCAAAAGCAATGATGTTTCTTTCTGGTGTAACACTTGGTAGTGGATATCTTGATGCTGTGAGTTTAAATGATATGCCTTTAAATTGTTGTGAGTAGACTTTTCATTGTCTTTGTTTTTGATGGAAAGAAAATGAAATAGGGTTTATATATTGACGGTTTTGATGATTTTCAGCTGGGAATATGAGGAATTTGATAGTTGAAGCGTGTATTGCTAGAAATATATTGGACACATCAGCATATATGTGGCCTGGGTATGTAAAAGGTCGTACAAATCAAGTACCTCGTAGCTTATCTGGTCAAATACCTGGGTGGTCATCATTAATGAAGGGAGCACCATTAACTCCTCCAATGGTTAACGCATTAAAATCTATTCCAGCCTCAAGGTACTTTTAAGTTTCAAGTAGTTGGTGATTATATGCTAAAAGGGAAAGTCATTTTTCACCATAAGATCTAGTATGATTCCTAGATTCCCCATGAACTATTTCTCCCATTGGGTCAAGTTTGCCACACAAACATTGGGATTAAAGGGTATTTTAGTCTTTTTCCACCAAAAAGGAAGAAGAAAGAGACACGTTTTGATTCTTACATATGCAGAAAGGCACAACACTGACACAAAATTTCATTAATGTAAATCTTATTTTATTACATGAACGTGAGTGTAGTTATAAAATGTACATGTATGTATTTGTATGTGTGTGTGTGTGTGTGATTGTGTGTTTAGTTGAATATGATTTGTCTTTTTCTTGTTTTTGTGTGGAGAGAGATACTAAACTACCCTTGAGTCCCAAGATTAGGTGACAAAATTAGACCCTAGATGGAAATTTAGTAAAATTAGTTCATGCAGGACTTGTCAATTATGCTGAATCTCAAGGGGAAAAATGGCTTTCACCCTTGAGCTAAAACCTGGCCTTCCTTTCTGAAGCCAGGTATATCAGATGCTCCTTTTGTTTCTTTTTCTTTTTTCTTTAAATAAATTTACCTCTACTCTGGAAACTGAAATTTAAACTCATGATTTGATGGAAGCTTAGCAGAAATAGGAAAAATATATGAGATCGCACTCAATGGTTCAGATGACGACAAAATATCTGCCGCTACAATTCTTAGTGGAGCTTCTCTTTATCGTGGTTGGAATATACAGGTACACCTCATAATAGTACAGACTAATTGCTATTTGTGTCCATATTTTGTGTTTCTAACATGTTGTTTTGGTCTGTACTTACAGGAACACACTGTTCTTTTTATCACAAGATTACTTTCACCTCCTATACCTGCAAATTATTCAGATTCCGAAAGTCACTTGATAAGCTGTGCTCCTTTTTTAAATGTTCTTCTCATCGGAATATCTGGCGTAGACTGTGTTCAAATTTTCTCCTTACATGGAATGGTAGGTTTAACCTCAGATAACAATTTGTTGATCTATTAAACAACCAATCTATTACTAACTTAAGATATTTAATTTAATTTAATTATTCCAGGTTCCGCAACTTGCTGGTGCATTAATGCCAATATGTGAGGTGTTTGGTTCATGCCCACAAAATGTATCGTGGTCTCTTCCTAATGGAGAAGAAATTACTCCACATGCGTTATTTTCAAATGCGTTTACTCATTTACTGAAGTTATGGAGGTTTGATAAACCACCTACTGAGCCATTAAACGGACAAAGGATTCCTTTAGGATCTCATTTAACACCTGAACTCCTTTTGTTAATTCGTAATTGTCAGTTATCTGGTAAAAATTCACATCAAAATGGATTTAAAAGCAATAGATTATCAAGACTTTCAAGTTCTTCGTCTATTGATCCTATATTCATGGACAATTTTCCTAAACTAAAACAATGGTACCGTCAACATTTATCTTGTATTGCCTCACCTTTTTCCGGGCTTGTACCGGGCCCACTTCATCAACTTGCTGATGGATTACTGAATATGATGTTTAAGAAAATTAATAGAGGTGGTCAGACAATATCTGGGAATAGTAATAATTCATCTGGATCTGGAATAGATGATTCTTTACTCCATCTTAGTTTACCTGCTTGGGATATTCTCGAAGCTGTTCCTTTTGTTCTCGATGCTTCTTTAACTGCTGTTTCACATGGAAGACTCTCACCTCGTGAACTTGCTACAGGTTTGTATTTCTTTTTTTTGCAAAAAAAAAAAAAAAAAAAAAAAACTCTATTTGATATATTTAATATTTCAGGGTTGAAAGATCTAGCAGATTTTCTCCCTGCTTCTTTAGCAGCAATAGTTAGTTACTTTTCAGCTGAAGTTACACGTGGACTTTGGAAACCAGCTACTATGAATGGAAGTGATTGGCCTAGTCCTGCTGCTAACTTAACCATGGTTGAAGAACAAATCAAGAAGATTTTAGCTGGTACTGGTGTTGATGTACCAAGTCTTTCTTCAAAGGGTAACTCTCCAGCTGTTATACCTTTACCATTAGCAGCTTTAGTAAGTCTGACAATAACGTATAAACTAGACGGAGAGACTGATCGTTTTCTAAACCTTGTGGGCCCATCAGTGAGTAACCTTGCCACTAGTTGTCCATGGCCGTGTATGGCTATAACAGCCGCTTTATGGGCACAAAAAGTTAAACGATGGAGTGATTTCGTAGTTTTTTCTGCTTCGCGAGGTGTGTTTTATCATAATAGTGATGCGCTTGTACAGCTTCTCAGAGTCTGTTTCACTACTACTCTAGGTCAAAACTGTTCTTCAGTAACAAACCATGGTGGAGTGGGCCCACTTCTCGGACATGGATTTGGTTCACATTTCTCTGGGGGAATCACTCCTGTTGCACCTGGGAAACTTTATTTACGTGTTCATAGAGCTGTAAGGAATGTAATGTTTATGACGGAAGAGATTGTTACGCTTTTAATGCAATCTGTTAAAGATATTGCGAACGGTGGATTGTCGAAGGAGAATTTGGATAAGTTAAAGAAAACGAAACATAATATGAAGTACGGTCAGGTTTCGATTGCGTCAGCGATGACACGTGTAAAGCTTGCAGCTTCGTTAAGTGCTTCGTTAGTTTGGATTACGGGTGGGTTGAATTTAGTTCAATCGTTGATAAGAGAAACGTTACCTTTATGGTTTATATCAGTTCATGGTTGGTCTGATAGAGAATCAGGAGGGATGGTTTCAATGCTTGAAGGTTACGCACTTGCGTATTTTGCTGTGCTTTCGGGTATGTTTGTATGGGGATTAGATGGGAAGTTACCGGAATCGAAGTGTCGTGCGAAGGTTTTAGAAGCTCATTTGGAATTTCTTGGGAGTGGACTTGATGGGAAAATCTCGTTGGGGTGTAATAAGTCAACATGGAGAGCGTATGTTTCGGGGTTTATAAGTTTGATAGTGGGATGCACACCAAAGTGGATGGAGGAAGTAGATGTACAAGTATTGAAGAGAGTAAGTAAGGGGTTAAAGAAATGGAATGAGGAAGAATTGGCTTTAGCGTTATTGGGAGTTAGTGGTATTGGAGCAATGGGTGCAGCTGCTGAAATGATTATACAAACTGGGATTTGATATTTGCAACTTTGGATCTGATTGTTGTTAGATGACTCAACTGAATTTCGATTTAGTGGGATGTGCAATTAAAACAGGTCATAGTTTATACAGCTGATCTGGTGTTACTACACAAGGGTTAGATTTAGATTTGTTAATGGTTAAATAATTGTTTTTTAGGGTTCTAAGATTTTATATTACAAGAACATAGTACTCTAGGATTACGAAAACATAGTACAAGATTTTAAATAATTCCTTAAAATAAATAAAATTACGTAAACTGTTTAGCGAGAGTTTTTTATTTATCTTTTGGGTTTCCAGGATGCTGCCGTGGCCATCCATTCTGGGTATTTTTATTTATATTTTTCGGCCAATAATTTCCAGACATGAATTTCATGTTTAAATATCAATTTTCCTATTCTAAACATGATTTGAACGTGAAATTTTTCATGTTTCGATTCGAACATGAAATTTAATGTTTTGTGAGCCGTTGGCCGGAGATTTGATGGGAAAAAAATGGATAGGGGGTGATGGCGGTGGAGGTGAAAGCTGAAAAAAATGTCTAGAGTTGTTGGTATCCGGAGTTGGGGTGGCGGAGGTGGCGGCCAGAGGTCTTGTTGACCAAAAATTAGAAAAACGGACGGGGAGTCCCCGAAATTGATGGTAGGGTTACTTAAGTTTTTATGATTTTTTTTTAAAAGATGAGTTGATATTTGATCAAACAGATATTTTGTCAAGTTGATATTTGATCAAACCTTAAATCAGATTTTTTAGGCCTTGCATTGAATCGCTTTACTAATTTTCTCTTTATGCTAACAAAATCGTTCAATATAATTTTTCTCATATTTTTTCAATTTCTAGTGTTATTTCTATCAAGAGTCTAATTTAAAGTTTCGTTCAAAATCTTTGAATTTTTAAAACTGGTACAGCTTTTGGTGGTATTTTTTATTGTTTGGTGAGGTGAGGGGGAAATTTTTCTCCTCTAGGGAAATGGGAGAATGCAAGGAGTATATTACGCAAAAAGTAAGTCTAGCATATTAGAATGAGATATTAGCTAATTAAGTCCTATAACTCAGTTATCCACCCCCAAAGAGTCCATCACTTATTCTTCCCCAAACAGGTCCCTCATATTATATGTTATACGATTGATTCCCTTAAGTTGATCAAATCGTATTAGAATCTTTCATAAATATCGTTTGTAACCAATTCCATATTTTTAGCATATCCATTAAATCCCTTAATTATAGCACTTTAATATGGTAATTTTGTTTCACGCTTAAATAATTCCACTCCAGCAAACACACCACCATCTCGCAGCATTAGTACTTCACAGCACAACATTCATCCACATCTGATAGCAAGGTATGTGTCAAATCATATTTAGATATTTTTTGTTATTGCAGCTTAATTACATAACTTTTGTTCTATATATGATACATTTTTCTTCTCGTTTTTATATGAATCACAACAGAAAACTAATATAACGATATGCTACTAGATCATTATAATATATCAGCAGTATAAGATAAGGTTAGTAGATATGCCAAGTATGTCTTTTTATGTTTAGTTTATTGCGTTAGATAGTTTTTAATCTTTATGGAATTCCAAAACATCAATGTAATGGTGTATAATTAATCACCGTAAGTAGTTATTCAGATATAATATAATTACTGTCATAAAATGCATTATAGAATAGAGTTGCACATAAATTTACACTCTTTTGTTGTTTCTAAATTAGTCATGGCATCCAATGTACTCGTCGTTTTCCGTTTCAACGAGGAGAAGGCTTTGAAGTTGTTTAGATTGTTTGATTCTTACGAATCTATCAAAAACTATGTGAAAGAAACATGGCTTGGTTTAGTTGGTAATGATATTGAGTTAGTATACTCCATTGCCGAGCTCCAGAAATGCGAGTTTGGCGGGGAAGGAGACTTTCAGACGATTTTATGGATGCTAGATCATAGTCTCGTTTCTGAATTCGAGATTTTAGTAGTCCAGAATAGCCTTGCAGTTATTGAGAAACCACAAGCTGAAGCAGGTTATATAGAGATTGTTCAACTGCCACACCAATCACCCATTGAAGAAGAAATTGGAGACGACGATGAAACAGCTAAAAACAACTATCATCACAAGGTTATGATACTAAAGAGCAAGGTTTGGAAACATGCCCTCAGAGAACCTGGTCAATGTTTTCATGATGGAATGAAAGGATTTCGATGTGAACTCGCTAAGTACGCATGTGAAACCGGATACACTTTCCATTTCGACCACAGCTGACCAAACCGTATAAGTGCGTATTGCTCCAAATCAAAATCTTCAGGTTATACTTGTTTTTCACCATTTATCATGTTGCTTTTTTCATTACAAACACCACTGTTAATAATACATTTTCAATCATACAACCCATCATATTACTCCTTTAACCCATTAAATTTACACAAACACACCACCAGAGGCAAACACCATATTTTCTGCAGTTCATGAATTATGGTGTAACAAATTTTTAATGACTTATATACACATTTCAGGTTGTAAACAGTATGTATATACCACAAAAGACAATGATAATCAAAAGGTCTACATTAGGTTCTTCGTTAGAAACCATAATTAAGGCCCTCCGATGAAACAATTCACTAATCCTCGGTTATCAGGCGATTTAATTAAGTACATTATCATCGACATATACGGTCGAAACCCGATACTAAACCAGGCCATGTGATGAACTTCCTTAAATACGAATATGGATATAATATTTCATACAAGGTTGCTTAAGGTGTTGTGCATAAGGCGCGTGATGATATTTTTGGCGATGTTGGTTTGTCTTACAACATGATACATGTTTACTTTGATAAAATCAGTGAGGTAGACCCATTAGGTGTTGTTGCACTTGAATGTGAACCATCTAGTCATTCATTTAGGAGATGCCACTTCGGGTTTAGTGTAGGTGTTGAAGGACTTAATCACTGTCGTACTTTGTTGTTTCTAGACGCAACCTTCCTTAAGAACAAGTACAAAGGACAACTCCTCGTCGCTACTGCAAAAGATGCCAATCAAGGTACGATACCCCCCTTAAATTATCACAACAACACACTATTCAAATAAACCACCATATCCACATGTTATTCAAACTATTTACGTATTTTTTTCAGGTTTGTTTCCTGTCGCCTTTTCGATCGTTAGGTCCGAGGACACTGTTAATTGGACTTATTTCCTTCATTTTCTTGCACCACTAATCTCTTTACGTGACATCACATTCGTATCTGATCGCCATGGAGGAATTGCCAATGCTCTCGAACTGTTTTCTCGCTGGCACATCACGCGTATTGTCAGCGTCATTTGAAAGAGAATCTCAAGACAAAATTCAGGAGATCAAAATCGCATAGGGGGACAATTCTATATCTTCTTGACAGAATGTATTTCGCAGCAACTACAGAAACTTTTGATAACTTCCTTAAGATATTTCTTGATACATGTGGTCAAAAAGCTGTTAACTTCATGAAAAATCTCCCAAAAGAGAAATTCTCAAATACGCATTTCAAGGGTAAACGTTACGGAGAGACGACATCTAATGCGGCCGAGTCTTTCAACAAACAGATCAAGGCGACAAGGGAGCTTCCCGTTACTGATTTGATCGGCGCTATTCGTGTTCTCCTTATGCAGCAGATGTATGACTGGTCTGTGGCGGCTTCCTCTTGGACAACTGTCCTATCTCCAAAGGCAACTTCCGTTTACGAAATAAAATTTGATTACGCACGCACGTGGTTTGTGTTGCAATCCAGCGAGTCATCCTTTGAATATCTATCTGATCCTAATATGGTGGTTGACATTGTCGATCATACTTATTCGTGTGGTAAATGGAAGGTTAAAGGGTTCCCATGTGTAAACGTCGTAGCTGCTGTTGAGATTGCTTCTCACGGGCTTCCATATCCATTCATCGACAAATTTTGGCACATGGCAAGTTTCCTTTCAACATATGCCAGGAACATACCAGCGACAACCACATTCCTAACACAATACGAGGTCGTAGGCGACATGGTTGTGAACCCACCGACTTATAAAGCTCATCCTGGCAGACCCAAGAAGAAATGGTTCACATTCGAAGGAGAGCGTGCAGATTCTTCCCAACGCCGAATGTGCAGCAACTGTCACACATATACCTATCACAACCGATCCACATGTCCTAAACCTCGTTAATTTATCATTATTCATGCTTTTCAATTTGTTTTTTTCATCCATCAATAAGTGTATGCTAATGAACACACCTCTATTAACTTGAACTACAAGAGACAAATTCAGTTGTTTTTCCATTTATTAATAAAAAATTGTTTTACTTCATTTATATTTAGTTGATCAAACTTGCTGATTTTTATATATGTACCTTTTGTGCACCATCACTTTTAACAGGCAACCCATCAAAATAACAAAAACAACCCACCCCGTTTTTAATCCACAAACAAATGCACACCATTAATTTGAACATGCACACCATCATAATTACAGACATTACCCACCACTAAAAATTATATTTGTATATTTTCATGTACCACCATTGTAATAAGACAACCCATCAAAATAACAAATATTGCCCACCCCCGTTTTTTCAATAGAATATTTTTGTAACTTTTCATTTACCATCACTTTTGACAAATAACCCATCAAAATTACAAAGTCAAACCACCACCAGTTAATTCACAAAAAAATGTAACACGTCACTTTTAACAGACACATCATCAAAATTTCAAATATTACCCACCCACAACAGACTATATAATATATATCAATCTATTCCATCTACTTCAACTAAATCTCAGGCACAAATAGACACTCACACACATACATATAGGTTTTCAGGTAGAAAGATTAATAAAACAAACTCAGAATTGTTGACATCATACGTAACTGATGTCTTCCATTTTAGTCTAATTGTATGCTCTTAGGAGACATCATTTTAGGTGATTAATTGACTCATTTGATAGAATTTTAAGCTTATTTGATTATATTGCGTTTTCTCACCTTGGATTTATATTATTTGCGTTTTAGAGCTTTTATGCGTTAATTTGTTTATTTTTAGTGTAAAGTTCTTAGGTCCATGGATTAGATGGAGCACCAAGATAAGGAGGAGAAACGGGTTTAAAGTCATAGATCGAGTGTAGAAGTCAAAGGCTAGAAAAGATGATCCGAAGAATTTATTAGAGGAAAATGAAATCTAGAAGGCTGTTACAAATCACTGTTTTTGAGTCACTTAGCCACCGATTCAGTCTTAGAGTCATGAAATCTGCATCTCTGAGTCAGGAAGATTTTGCAAGTTGAACGGAGTGATTTCGAGTCCGGATGCAAAAGTTACATCCGTTTTAGTACAGTTGTACATTAGTTACGGGATTTCAACTTTGGATTGCGTTTTTTATTTTATCTGACCTATTTCCTTTAAGTAAAATCCCAATCCAAATTCTCCACTATATAAAGGCCTTTAGACTTCATTTTTAGACACAACTCATATTACACAAGTCGGAGAAAGCTAGAGAGAAGCCAGAAGCAAAAGGAGAGAAGAAGCTGAAGCTGGAGAATCCTAATTCCTCCATCAACAGTCAATTCCTTCCCTACAATTAGGTTTTCTTATTCTTGTATATAATTGAATATGACTACCTTTTATCTTATTTTAGTTTATATTTCCATTATGAGCTAAATCATTTTGTACTTGAGAATCGCTATATGGGCTGAACCCTAACTTGATTAATTAATGTTTTTCCAATTTGGGATTAGTAATTTAAATTCAATTCGTTATTTTATGTTGGATTTTACTTTATTCTTAATTATTATCTTTGATGTCATGAACCAAGGGTAATTTATAGTATTTAGCACTATAGTGGCGTAGTGATCATATTAACGGGGAGTTTAAATACAGACCTAGGTAATTGTCGTTGGTATTCGCCAATGACCTTGGCAGGCTTGACTAACCAATAGCCAATGAGGTAAGAAACTCAACCATTCGAAAGTAGTTGTAATCACCCTGACGGGGTTTATAATATCGTAGAAGAGCTCCTAAGTCCACCCTGATGGAGGTTAAAAAACTTTAGAATCCCGACTAGCACAAATATAACAATTCAGACCTTAACAGAAAACATTAGCTAAGAAGGTTTAGGTGAGACCCTTGCGAGACTCAAGTACTACTTCTCTCCTTGTGTCCAACTCTTTTACTTTTTCTATTTTCATTTCAGTTTAATTAATTTAGTCTTTAATTTATTTTTACATCGTAGTCCTTAAACAAAAATCCAAACAAACTTTATATCTTTTACTTTTCCGTACTTGCAATTATTCTACTATTTGATTCACACTTGAGTTGTACCTATTCCGTCCCTGAGAACGAATATGATTTATCGGTTTATTACTTGGACAACCGTACACTTGCGGTTTGTGAGTCCTCAACATTTATCTTATTATTTTATAACACACAAGGACCCACCGGTAACGAAGATCAAATAACATTCTGATATTCAAAATAACATAAGATAATGAGACATACACATAATTCAATCCTTTCCAAAATTAATTCCAAGTTTCAAAATTCCAAAAGTAATAAGTAATCGAATAAAATCTTAATCAATAAAAATCTTAGACTAAATAATCTTAAATTCATATTTATTCCATTGCCCTGTGGGTTTCAAAAACTGATGTAACTGTCTGCTTGTCATTCAGGATCCATGATAAAATCTTCATTCGCTGATTGACGACCTCCTGATGTTCGTACGTCATCTTCACCCCTCCACCTCTCATTATACCAAAAGCATAAAGCATTTTATAAACACCTGTGTTTGTAGTCCTAATTCTCCCGTGGTCAACTTGAATGTGACCTATTCCCGGCAATTCTGGTGTAGACCGCCCCAACTCTTCGTACCATCCCTTTACGATATTCTCCAGAAGGAACTCGTAAATTTTGTCTGCGTTCGCATTCGCCTTTGCACCCATCGATGTGTGTTTAAGACATCCCAGCCCATTGTAATGGTACTGACCTTGTTCATTGTTCCATAGGAGTAATGACCAATGCGTCAACTCCTTGTCTTTTGTCTCAAGCGGGATTATCACGTCCTTCATTTCCCTTAAAGTTTCTCTGAAGTAGCGTATAACATACCGCTCGATCTCCGGTAGCGATCCCCTCCTCATATATCCCTGGTATTCACATAGTCAAGATACGTTAATTAGTCAACCAACACACTAAAGAATTAATATTTTTTTAAATAAATACACTCACCGATGCACTTGAGGGCATGACCCTGAACTTCAACTCCATCTCCGGGTTCTTAGTCTTTACGAGCTTACTTTCCAGTGTTGTTCGTAGACCCATAGTCCTACTTCCAATATCTGCAACACACATTAAATTATTATTTTAAACAAATAACCGTTCATAATGATAAAAGCGTTATTCGATTGAAATTAAAATATTTAATATTTTGACATCTTAAATCACTTTAAGGGATTATTTTAAGAATCACTTATTTAGTGTTTTTTCTAAAAGTAATTTTAAGGGTGTAAAATATTTTTATGGATCTAAAACGCTTTTGCTCGCCGTTGGCTCACCTCTCCTAACTTTGCCCATTTATTTTGGAATAATATTATTAGGAGGAACAAATTTACATATTTCTGCCAAATCCTTCTATTATTAAGTACGGCTGGTACCATTTTAATGTGTTTCGATTCTTTCGAGAAAAAAAAGTCACTTCAAATGATTATTTTAAAAAACAATCTCAAACGGACCCTTAGTGTTGTTCATATAGTCTAAAAACTAAAAATTGTTTTTAATAAATATCATAAGTTCATTTAATTAATCAAATAAGCTATTAATATAATTTTATTAATATAATAAAATATTATTATCTTTCTCATATCAATATGTTGATCTTTAGTTTAATTAAAAAAATTATTTTTATAGAATTAGTAAATTTGTCTAGCAACTTTTCATACTATCATACGTTACACACACATATGGCGGGTCGGGTCTAGATTAAACGTTTTTTTATAACACTAGGGCCCGATTTATGTCTAAACCCACAAGTATTGCTAAAACTAAAGTCTAGTAAAGACCCTAAACCCGCGGATGCAGGCCGTATAGACCAGGTTTTCACAGATCGAGTTGGTCTAACTGGTCAGACGGTCCAGTTGCTCATCATAAAGTATCAAGTATCAACCTCTCGGTAGGTTTTTTAAAATAAAAATATAAAGTAATTTATTTACCCTAACCAAAAAAAAAGAAGGGTGCATTATCCGAATATTTAAATCAAAAGGTGTCATTTGCTAAACCCATCCAAAACCCAGGAAAGAAACCAAAAACAATGAAGGCAAAGCTCTTACACCACCCAACCATCATTTCATGGGCTTCTCCTTTAGCTCCTACATCACCACCTACTTCATCTTTTTTCCCTAAATTTCCTATTCCTTTCAACACACACTCTTTATCAACTACAGGTTCGTATGTTTTTTTATTACAATTATTATTCATATTTCAATACTTCAATTACTTTCTCATTTTGTTTATTGTTTTAGTGGTGAGTAGAAGCAAGAAGACAGAAGAGCAAGAACTCCCTCCAGGCCTGCCCAAACACTTTTACGACGATGTATGTTTTTTCCTTCCATTACTGTGGCTTAAGGGATTTCCCAATTTTGCATTTTTGCTAAAATTAAACTAATTATTTGGCCAAAACAATGATTATTAGCTTCTGGGTTTTGTTAAATAAGTGTAGAATCTTGTATTATGTGTACTTTTAAGAGGTGGAGCTAACATTAAACCAGGTTAGGAATGGCAAGCGCAACAAAGAGAGAAGACAAAAGAGTTTCATCGCCTTAGACAAGAAGAAGATGACGAAGAAGAAAGAATAGTAGATGAATATCGAAAAATTGGTATGAGGCTCAAAGATTATCCCGAAGAAGACCTAAAGAAAGCCAAAAAGTTGGTTTCTAGCTTTATTAGATCTGCTGAAGAAGTTGAACAGGTATAAATTGATTTCTTGTGTATGTATGAAATTACTGTTATCCTTAAATTATGTTAACTTTTGTGTTTGCAGAAAATTGAGGAAGCTGCTGATAAAGGTGAACTCAATGAACTTATTTTAATGGTGCTATGGAATCGCCTTGATCTAGCTCGACGTGACGTAAGTAACATATGTTTCAAGAATTAACAAATGTACCCCTATTATTTCAAAAAAGTATTATATTATCCCTGTGTTGGGGTAGATTTGCAAAGTTAATACATAACATAAGAGTCTTACGATCTTCCAGGAGGAGAAAGATGCTATTAGAAGCCTTGATCTGTTATACAGACGTGTTGAGGTATGTGTTGAATTATAAATTAATTACCACAAATTCTCATTATATCTAACTTCTCTATATACATATTAGATGGAGATTCTGAAACGTGAAGCTACTCCAGCTATGATATTGCTGAACGATCTTTTGAACCTACACGATGGAAATAACGATGAAGAGTGGATTAAGACATGTAAAAAACACATGATCGATACTTTTCCACGAGAAGATCCATTTAGTATTTTACTCCCTGTAGGATTTGATGTGGAAAAGGTACATTGTTTGCTTTTTTCTGCCTTGATCTAGATTAAATTCTAATATTTTTGTTGGATATTTTGTTGGATATTTTGTTGAAAAAGCATGATGGACCAGTGAGACCATCTATGGAAGTTGATGATGTTCTTTTGAGAGTAGATTTTGTTAGAGAAGTTGATGAGTTGTTAAGGGAAGTTAGATCTGAACAAGCTGAAGCACAGAATGCACAAGGTTTTGATCCTGAATCAGTTGCAAGTAGGTTAAAACAACAAGAGAAACAACGAGCAATGCATCAAGTGGAAACTCTTTTAGATCTGGCTATTAATTTGAAGTGGTAGTCATAATCTACGTTAGATGTTTGAGTATGTAGTTTTTACTATCTTGTAGAACTTTGTTTTCTGGAGATGGTAACAGAACATGTGCAAAACTTGAATGCGTTTTTATTCAACAAATAATACATACCAAACTAGATGGAATTGGCTGTATGAATCTGATGATTATACTCTGTGTATCTTGTCTAAATCCCGCTATTATTAGGTCTTGTCTACCCTCTGGTGGTGAATTAATTCCACATATGTGTTATCTGGTGTGTGCTTTTGCCCAACAGTACCAACCATTTATTATGTGTATAAACCATCTTAATCCGTCTCTCTCATTCGATCCTTACTTAAAAACAACCCTAACTAATTTGTTGTTTATATATATTATAACGCTGAAACTGATAAGAATAAGAATTCCTACATATCCTCTTAGTTAAGGAAGAATTGTAACTCTATAAAATGTTTCACTCGTTTTGATAGTGAGCCAACAATTGTGCATTTATTTTTGCACAAATGTTTTTTATGCAATTATTATTTTGTTTTATGTCAACAATTAAAAATTCTCCCATGTGATGTAGGTATTTGAATTTATGTGAAAATTATGTGATGGACATTCGCCAGACCGGTATCAGACTGTTTTAGAACATATTTAATTCATTTTTTTGATCAAACCAGATTCAATTGTATATCAGATAGTTTTGAATCGACCCCAAAATTTTTGAAAGAGCAATCTGGTACCAGTTTTTTGGGTCCGGATCAGTCAGGTATATACAAAACAAACAAAAAAGATCAGACCAGACTTATTTATGGTACTAATTTTGGGTCCGGTGGGAATATTTCGTGTTGGTGGTCCGGCCCAGCCTCGATCTATTCGGATTAGGTTCGGTGGCAAGGCTGAATGGACATACGCATACATTATAGCTCTACATCATTCATATGCCAAAGCAAAGAGATTATACTGATAAAGAAAACATATAAAATTATAGGACATAAATTCAGTACTACCCTTTGCATATTTGGTACATCCGAATACTATCATTATATCGAAAAAGGAATGATGCCATTGGCTTACCAAAACCAGTTCCATCAGCCATGGCAGATTTTATTTTATGAAAAGGCCCTGATACATGAACCCTATCTATCATATAAAAAAAAAACAAGATATAGTAAATCAATATTAAACGCTTAAACTCTTGGCTTCAAATAAAACACAACTATGAGTATCCATCTCATACGTAAGTAACTCCTCATCAACAGGATCAGGATCAGGAACAGGAACAGGAACACCTTGTGCAGTATAAAATCCAGGATATGGAAGAGCCGTGTCTACTAAACAAAACCACCCCATATCTTTTGGAAGTTGAGGAAGTACAACATTTTCTATACTATTTGAAGCATTAAGTGCAATAAATAAATCACCCGATATAATCTCAGAATCCGAGCTTATATCTGCTTTCAAAGTCATACCAAGGAATTTGCAAGTTATGTCCTCCCAATTTGGTGGAGATAAGTCATTCCCATGCCACTCGATATTCTCTTCTTTTAAAAAGCTTTTTCTCTGAAAAATATCACTTCTCCTAATTCTCAACGTGCTCAAAAACGAAATAAATTGAGTAGTTTGAATACCAAACGTGGTCTTTAAAACCTTCCAATTTAACGGTTTTCGATCATGGTAAAATGGTGAACCGTTTGAAGATTGACCACACTCATCCCCCATGTTAAGAACCGGAACACCCAAAGAAATAAACAAAATAAAAAGAAAATTACGAATTTGTTTAACTCGAGTTTCCAACACCACAACTTTATTTGTGGGACCCTCTTCTCCGCAGTTCCAGCTCAGCTGAGAAGCTAATTCAAAGCTACTGAAGCTGACTAAATCCACTAGAGGAAGTCCGAAATTACTCGCGATATAATTGAAAGAAAAAGCTGGGCCCCGCCCATTTAAAAATATGTCTCCACTTCCACATAAGCGTGTTGCCAGGTCACTAATTAGACCTTTCCCTCTAAGAAAATTTCGTACATCGTGACAGAATTTTGTATTTATTTCTGCCCATCTTCTCCAGTGCGGGAATAAAGTTTCTTTCGAGTTTAATTCTCGTGAATCCCAAGTATCTGAAATGAGCTTCATTTTCGAAAGGATTGGATCGAAAGCTATTGCTTCGATTAATGGAGGACGAGACAAAATCTCTCCATTAACACCTTTTAACAGAGAAGAAGAATTATGGAAACAAAAACCATCGATATGATATTCAATTACCCATTGTCTTAAACTATCCAAGATCATTTGCTGAACTATAGGATTATTGCAATTTAACGAATTTCGATTATCCGATTCATTGTGGTAATAAGATGAATTATCGATATGTCCGAGGGCTGAATTCTCAGAAGTATGTGTGAAAACAACTTCAAGAAAAACCTCAACTCCATTGATGTGCAAATTCTTTACCATCTCTTTCATAGAATTAATAACCGAAATGTGATCTTGAGAAGGTCCATATAAATTTGATGGTGAAAAGAAATGAGATGGAAAATAAGGTCCTTTTTTCTCATCAAACGGGAGTATAGGCTCTAATAAGACTGCATTTACACCAAGATCTTTCAAATGCTGTAATTTTTCGGTAATACCAGTAAAAGTTCCAGCTATTTGCTTATGTAAGTTACTGGATTTATCTTTAGTAAAATCCGTCACGTTTAACCGATAAATTATTAGCTTCTCCATAGGTATGTTAGGGCGAATTTCGGAGCTCCAATCAAATGAAACTTCCTTCTCCAATATACCTAAAGATTTCGAAAGTATATTAAAACCATGCTGAGCTGGAATTGAGTTTCCGATAAGTTTAGCATACGGATCCAAAAGAATATACTCCCCTTTTCCATAAATACCCCCTTTGCATCGGTAACCATATTTAACAAAGGGTATAGTGTTGTCTATTAAAGCGTGCCAAATATCACCTGTACGATTCACATATGGATCTAACTCAATCTCTAAAGATGGTTTTCCTTTAGCTAAATCATCGTATAAGCACAAAACAACACTTTCTGCACTTCGTGAGAAGAGGGAAAAGTTGATTGAATTATCCGATGAGAATGAGATACCTAATGGAAATGCACACCCTGAGCTAAAACCAATAGGTACAACAAAATTTGTCTTTCTATGGCTTCTTAAATCAACGGTTTTAGAATCAGAATTTAATTTCAACTTCAAGAGAAACGATACATAAAATGGTGATAAACTTGGTTCAAATTCCAACTCAACTACAAGTTTCCCTGAGGAATTTCGAACAAATGGTGTTACTAAAGTACTATGTTTTCCATTTAAAGGCATGAAATTTGATGAGTCGGATCTATATAATCCCCATATGAGAGACAATTGAGTCTCACTATCAAGCTCTTTCGATAAAATTTCAACATGGACTATATATTTGTCAGTTTTGTCCTCGACAAAAACCTTTAATTGATCTCCAGTCTCAGTTCTGAATAAATAACTCGACACTTTCTTTGGTTTTCGAACTACAAATAAGTCGGATTTAGTTTTAGCGGCTACTTTTAATGCATAATGCTGACAAGAATCTCTTCTAGCAAACTGAACAGCTCTTTCTTCTAAACTTGTTTTTCTTGAACTGAGTAATAATCTTTTTCCATGGGTAATATGAGAAATGGAAACTAAATTAGATGATTGAGTAGCTTCACAATTTAAGCAATGTGATTGCATTAGAAAGGATTGTTGAAGCAAAGCCATTTGTATATATAAGAAACTTTATAGAGCAATTCTATCAATTCATCAAATCCTCGCCTTTTTCTGTAGAAGATCAAAAAGAGAGGTCATTCATTTGCGCACACACACATACACACTTTGAGGGAGAATGTGAAGAAAAGTTCCATATGCTAAATCATAGATACATATATCTAATGGGAACAATTTTGATGAAACTCAAGAGTTTTAGGTTAGCATTTCCTATAGTTTCCTTATAAATTAATCTTTACTTACAAAATAGATTATTGATTTCATAGCTATATCCTGAGCCTAACTGCATAGATAACAAAGGCAAAACGAACTATATGCAGTCAATTAGACTTTAAGGACCTAATCTTAATCAGAGAAAAGTATCATCAATATTGCATTTTGTTCTAAACTCACGCGAGTATTTTGCAAACTGAATATAATCAAATAAAAAATTCGTAATGTCCAGCAAGATTTTCCATTTAAAATAGTTAACACACATCAAGGACGTGAAATGAAAATGAGATTATCAAGATTGCATTTTGAGCTAAACCCAGTTGCGTATGCTTCAAATTAAACATAATCCAAGTAAAATATTTGTTAAGCGCAAATTGGCCAATTCAGGACCTTTAATCAGTGGGGAGTGACTAAAACTAGTTAAACATTAGGGCTAAAAATATAAACTAAGACTTCCACCCATGAATGCGCAAACAAAATATCAGAAAAATACAGAATTCAATTTTTTGATAGTAAGTAATCTATAACTAGAGATAGTAAAAAATGGATAATCGCTGAGGAAAAGAGATAGGAGAATGAGAAACAAGTAAGACTTACATTATATGAAAGGAAGGACTTAGTAGCGAGAAAAGTAAGGAGTGAGGTGAGTAAGAGAGAATATAAGCAGAGAATATATGAAGCAATGAATCGAGGAGGACCGCACAGCACACCACATTGAGGATTTTGGAAGTTTCTTTCTTGGAAAAACAAAAAAGTGGTACTTTGTTACTTGATCTTTGTTTTGGTCGGCAATAATTTGTTGCTTGATCACCGTTGGATTTTATTTACTCTTTCTAGAACTCAAACGAGTTTGAAAAAATAAAGCTAAAGTTACCCAAATGATCCGTGAATTATATAAGTCATTCACGGGTTAAGGACCTGAACTTTTGAAAGTTATTCAAATGATCCTCTAATTTTGTTTTATGTCCATCATTGACCTTGGTGTGAAATTCAGTTGGATTATGTTTAATACTACTTGGTTCTTTTTGTAATTTTACTAACTAGTGTACTTTAAAAAGAAAAATCTTTACGTTTGAGTCCAATAAATAACCAATAAGGTAAAGTTTACTAAACCCCTAACAGATATTTAAATTAATTCTAAGTACAAACTAACTACTCGCACATTTTAATTTACCAGTAAGCAACACAAATTTGCTTTTCGGTAGATATGTGTAATGTCAAAGTTTCCATGTGTATCTCATTAGAAGGTTCCCAATATTTCTATCACTCTTCACTAACGTGTGTAATTCTCGCGAGTCTAGTTTAATATACGTCGCCTCATATTCGCACTCCATCGCCATGTGTAGCCCAAAGTGTAAAGAATGCAATTTTGATTGAATTTGAGATGTTAACCTTGCACGCTCCCGCAAATCCACCAGCATAATGCCATTCACATTCCGAAAAACGCTCACCAACTCCCGTTCTCGGTGGATTAAATTCAAAACACCCATCTAAATTATTTTGCCAACGAACAAGAGGTTTCACCAACTTGGCTGGTGTATTACACCACCATCTCGTCATTTCCCCAAGCCCTCGTATTCTTTACCATTCCTCGAAGTTCCGCTACCAATCTTGGTTGTGTGCCTTGTTCAAAGTAGAGATCATTGATGTCCAACCTTAGATTCCAGACCACTGCAGCGAGCAAGTACCTTAACTCGATCACATCTATTACCTTTGTAAGGGAAAATGCTTTTTTCTACCATACTCCAATAACCACGACCTATTTGAATCTTTAGTGGTCCTTGTAGGGCCATTTTTGCCTTCTGAATTAGAGGTCCAATAACTCAATTCAAACGACCTTTGATCCGGGAACATTCTTGAGCTGCTTATCAAATCTGCAACATTAGACTACTCATCTGAGTAGCAAAATCATTTCCCTGGTTACCAACAACCTTTGTGTTCAAGCCATCAAAAGCATTATTTAATCTGAGTTCCAAATGTATGGGTCGAGTCAGGGATCCTAGGCATGATAATTTTTTTTTGAAACTAATAAACTATCAGACCCATCCTAAAAATATTAAATATATCTTATTTTTCTAAAATCCTAATCATGTCAATAATTAAATCCTCGATAAATCCTATATTCAACCTAAAACTAGTGGTGGTAACTTTTACCTCAAAAAATTATCGGTTGGTAATCTTTTCACCAACTAGTGGTAGGTAAAACTAAACAATAAACAACTATCGAACCTTAAGTTTTCTGCTACAAGTTAACCTTTGAATCTTCTTGATCCTTTTCTCTGATAAGTTGTTAATATTGGATTTGCCGAGAGTAGGCTTGCTAGTTGTCTAGATATTTTATTGCAAATTTTGGAATTCGTAATTATAAAAAAGGAAAACTGGAAAATTGGAAATTCCCAAGGACAGGGATTTGGCCCTAGCAAAAGAGTTTAATTTTTTTCTTATGCTTTGAAATGAATAATTAAGTCAAAGAAAGAATCATTTTGTTAGTCTCTATTTTCAAAAATAAAATCTTGTCTTTTCAACTAATGAGGAAAAAAGGTTGATCCTAGATTAAGGTGTCGTTTGTTTTTTTAACTAATAAGTGTTGAATGCTGAATGAACAGCTGAATAGGACTTATTCTGTTAAGAGGCAGTGTCTGAATGATTCAGACTTAGTTTGAAATCTTAATGAAACAAACCCATTACGATCCATTCAGATCTGAATTGGACAGGAAAAACAAATAGTCTTATTGATCCAGTGTCTTAATGAACCACATTAAGATCTCATTAAGTGCAAACAAACACCCCCTAACTCTTTTTCTTCTTCTCCAAGCTATTTATATTAATCAATAATAAAATTAATTAAAATATAAGATAATTATCATGTTATTAATCTTTATCTTGTTTTTATTTATTAAACTAATAATAAATAATTCTAAAACAAAATAATAACAAAAAATATCATTCTCTTTTTCCTTTTAATTATTAATCGATTTAAATTAAGAAATATTAAAATATTTTTTATATCTAAAATAATCTTTTTTCTGTTTTTGTGTCCATTGTAATTTATTTATAGAAACTTTGTTTAATTATAGCAACAATAACTTAGCTTCCATATGAGGGACCAAAAGATATACATACGCCTGTCTTTTCAGCAGATTAGGGTAAAGTTTTATCCAAACTCCACTATGGAAACGTGACTGAAATCCTACAAGTAAATACTATATGTATAAAGGGTCGAGTTTTAACGATCCTTGTCCTCGACCTACCAAGTTGAAAATGACCAGATTACCCCTCTACTATCTCACTAATAGACTATTGATTCTACATCATGCATAGTTATCAGGATAGTATTCAGAACACCTTAACTGGTATTGTCTCTTAGATTTCAAGCATCCGACTCAAACTCAATAATATCTAAATATGTTATACCACATATTGTCCGACCGGAACGAGTTAAACTCTAATTTTCAGATTTTATTTAGGATATTAGTTGAGTAAAAATTGGAATAAAAAATGTATATGGGGGTTTCTTTCAATACTTAAAATACTAGAAAGGGTTTATATTGTTATTATATAAATTATAGATAATAACAAAACAGTAGGTACTAAAATGCAAATAAGATTAAGATATTAAATATAATGAGAAGTATAGCTTGATATCGCTTGTAATCGCCTCTAGCTATAATTTAGTATTATTCTTGATTTAAGGATGAATTGGTACATTCGTATTAAACATGATTCTGATTCCACTTAAATCTATTCAGAGTAGGTAATAGTTATTATCCTACTCTAAGGAACTCTCTTGAGTGATCCTATAAAGTTTTATAATGATTAAGTGTTATACCATATGTGATTATCATACTGGTTTTGACCTCCCACATCTAAACTAAAGCAAACACTCATAAATTAATTTTGTTATTCACCTCCATCTAGATATCGTGCTAATACAATTCAAAAACATGATCAAGGTAATTGAATTTAGAAATTAAGTTCAAATATATGATCAACACAGAATTAGTAATTCATTTAAACATTAAAATCCCAAATTAATAAGAATATATCAAAATCATAGACTAGGATTCATACCGAAAGCAATTATCATGCTAATTGAAACTTAATTTGTAGTGAAATATAGAGTTTAAAAAGTACATAATTAAGCTAAGATGGAAAAGAGATAAGAATTACACTAATAATAGTGGTGGAAAGGTTGAAAGATTGATGATTCTATGGTGTTGTTAACCTCCCTATCTCCATCTCCCTTTTCCATGCATTGTTTTCTTTCTTCGTAGAATTGAAAGTGTAACTATTTTGATCTTACAAAAAACTAAAAGATAAAGTACCGGAAACGTTTTTCTAAGGTTAGGCCCACTTAGATGGGTCAAATGTGGCCCACAACGTTTTAGTGATTCTAGACAAGTCCAAGTCATCATGGAAAAACCCACATAACGTTGTCAATTTAACTCTAATTCACAAATTGTCTCTTCTCACGTGGTTTAGGCTAAAAAAGATACCTTTATCTGAATTATCTTAATCATAAACTTCACTAATTATTTATAGTGAATATTCAAATTCGACGATGACGTTCTGTCGACGCTTGTACTTGACCTTCTAAGGAGACTTTTTGGTTTCTTTGCGACTTGGATCGGGTTTTACCCTTGAATTTTTTACTTATTAACTTCAAATTGAGGTCTCAAATCATCCATGTTCCTAGGAGATACACACTTAGCATGCAAGTTATCTCAAATAACTCCAGAAAAAACACACACACACACACATATATATATATATATCCAATATCAACTTAAAACTCAAAACATGTCACGTAAAGGGATAATCTGGCACCAAAACTAGAAAAAACCATAATGGTGTCTCGTTGATGTCTCCCTAAATGTTCTAATTTTATACCCTTGGGAGACATCATTTTTGGTGTTTATTTGACTATTTAGATAGATTTTTGGTGATAATATGCAATAATTTAATTTTCCTTTTTAGATTTTAGTATTTTTGATTTTTTAAGCTTTTGCGCGTAATATGGGTTGTTTTTAGTGAAAAGTTGTAGGTTTCTAATACTAGCAAGGAAAGGAATCAAGAATAGAAGTTTTAGATCATGTAAAGAAGTCAAAGGCGAGAAGGAATATCCCGAAGACTTGACAAATTTGAGTTGAAAATCTAGAAAGCTGATGAAGATTGCTGATTTTGAGCTACTTAAAGATGGAACCAGCCTCTGAGTTGTAAAGAAGATTTGTACCTTATCGAGTTACGAAGAATTAGCAAGTTGAATGAGTCAATTCGGAGTTATATTGAGAAAGTTACACCCGTTTTAGTGAAGTGTGTACAGCAGTTACGGGATTTGGACTTGGGCTTTTTAAGATTTGACTAATTAACCTAAGTAAAAGCCCTGGTCCGAATTTAGCACTATAAATATTCTTTTAGACCTCATTATTCAGCACCTCTCATTTTATTCTTCAAATTAAATCATCATCAGAAGAAAGTGTCCAGAGAAAAAGTCAAAAGCAAGGAAAAGGAGAAAGCTAAGAGCTAGCCAAACCCAATTCCTAATTAGGTTCTATCTTTTTTTTCTGTAATTTGTAAACATGTATTCTTTTAATATTAATTTCTTAGTTTTTATCTTTTCAATTATGATGAGCTAAACTTAAATAGTGCTTGAGAACGCATAATGGTTTAATCCCAATTTAATTTTGTTTCATGTTTTTGAATCTGGGATTTTTATAATTGAAATCAAATTTGGTAAATTGTATTTTTTATTAATTTGCTTTTATTCACTATAATTGACGTAATTAACCAATCATTGGACTTAGTATCTAGGCTATTCCAATTAGTGGCGATTGGATCACCTTGACGGGGGGTCTGGGTACAGAACTAGTTAATGAATGTAGGATAGAAATTAGAGACTCTGACAAGCTTAATTAATCCTATGGCCAATTGGGTAGAGTAGACCTAATCACTTGAAGGTGGACTATAATCACCTTGACGGGGTTTGTGAAAGTCCTAGAGGGGGGGGGGGGTGAATAGGATTACTAATAAGATTAATGCCTAATTAAAAATCTTTTGGACAATTATAAGTTTAAGAGAAAACTTCTAAGTCAACTAATATATCAAACACTTAAGGGATCATGCAATGGATAAGTTAGAGGTTCGATATATAAGTTAAACAAGTAAATCGATTATCTATTCTCTTACTAACTTAGAAGACCAAAGTTTGATTAGCTAGATAAACATAATCACGATATTCATACTAGTAAGCATATAATCAAAACTAAATAGTCATGAATTAGATAATCCTACAAGATAATAATATCAAACTATTCATATAAGCATTTTATCAAGTAAAACGAGTTTCTAATCTCTTACTACTCTAGATGACAATATGTTAGATAAACTAGATAATCAATATCACAATATTCATACTAGCATATTATCAAACATATAAAGTGCGGAAAGTAAATAGAGTAGGGATAGAAAGATACACACGATTTATAGTGGTTCGGTTTCCCTACATCCACTACCTAAGGAAGCCTCCTTAGGATTTCAAGCTTTTCACTAAGCTCCCGTGTCTCTCTTAACCGGGTCGAGAACACAATAACCCTTACAACCTCTTCGATAACACGAAGGACAACCTCTTCGAAACCACGAAGGAAACTCTTGTGTAATCACAACACAAGGACACCGAGTATACTCCCGATACTCAAATTCTCTCTTAATCTATCTATTACATGAACTAGACTTAAGAGGATAAATACAAAGTGTTTAAGGGGTGAAACTACTTTGCTAATGAACTCCTAAAGAGATGATATAACTATTAGCTTAATACTTCTCTTGAGTAGATATAACACTTAAGCATGAAAGACTCCTCTTGAGTAGATAGAACTTTGTGGCTTATTGAATTAACTCCTTAATTGAGTAGATAAGACTTTTTAAGCTCTTGACACCTTCTTGGATGATAAAAATTAAGCCCCTAAGTGTATATGGGTTGAAGGTGTGATTGTAGCCTTGAAAGACCTTCAATTTATAGCTGCAAAATGCTCCCAACGGTCATATGATTTGTCTCTAACGGATATATTAATATCCCCAACGGATCTATTCCTTTTGTCTTCATTTTGCTGCAGGAAACCCTAATCTGCGGTGCACCGCGGGGTTGGTGAGGTGCACCGCGGGATTGGTGAGGTGCACCGCGCCAAGCTTGCTAAATTCACTTGCTCTCTGACGGGCTAGCCCCCTGGTCCGCACATCTGCGGTGTACCGTGCCATACACCGCACCAAAGGTCTAAAACACCTTTTAATGAGTATATCTTTCACTATGATGCTCGGATCAGAAAACCTTCTTCACGAGAATTGTTGGAAACATCATTCTAAGAAACTTTGTAGTTGATCACTAAAGCTAATTCTCAATGTACACAAAGATAAGGTTAATAGCATTTGTATGAGAATTAGTTTCTTAAGATAAAACAATAAAGCTTTGATCTAAATGATAAAGAATGAGCTTTTTGATGAATTAGAGTGCAAGATAGAATGTATATAACAATAGTAATTAGCACACTAAACACAAGAGGATTTGTCACATTAAAACAACCTATTAAGGGAGGCTATATGCCAACAGTCTGTAGCACCCAAAAGTAGCTCCTTAGTCCACCCTGACGGGGGTAAGGAGAATTCCGAATCCCGACCAATACATATTTACCAATTTGTCCCTTAAACATGACATGGAATGAGTGATAATGAGGTGAACCCTTGCGTCTCTCAAGTACTGCCTTTCCTACCTTGCGTAAACACTTTATTTTCTTGCGTCTAGTTTAATCTCATTAATTTAGTATTTTAATTTATTATCTTAGTCTTAGAAAAAACCAAACAAACAATTCTCAAAAATGATTTACTCGTTTTCACGTGCAATTAACCAATATTTGATAAGCATTAGAGTCAACCATTCCGTCCCTGAGAACGAATTTGTATTATCACATATATTACTTGGGACAATCGTACACTTGCGGTTGTGGTTCTCTTATCCTTATTGCATTATTTTTAGAACATACAAAGGACCACCACTCGTATATCTCAAAATCTATCACAAAAGGCGATACATCATGATATCACCTAGATTCTATTTTATGTGTACGTGTCATGATCAGTTAAGCAGTATAACCAACATACAAAAGATATAAATTCATGATAGACTTGCACACATAGTATCAAACTATACTTACTTAACATGATCATTTCATCCATACAACCTCGAGATTAAGAGTATTTAATCCTTTAGTAGCTACAATTCACTTTTGGTAAAGTGATCATATGCAAGTCCCTTCTATACATATCCAGATGTATTGGTGAGTTTGACCATGGAAATGACTACTCTGGTGACTGTATGCATACTACCTACAATTATGGTCAACCTCTATCGTCAAATCTGTTGAAAATATACACTATCGAGCTAATTCAATTACAGAATATGCTCAGTCAAATTAATTATATATTTTCCTCTTTATCGCCTACGAGATGCCACGTATCGATTTACTAAGGACTTAAATGACTTAGGTGAGTTACTATTTCTACTTATAATGAACTGTGGAGTTTTCTAATTGTTGGTTGATTAAGATTACGAGAATAGTATAAGACGCAAGCAATATAGGGATTAATTAATGGGATAAATTACTTAGGATATTAGGTTCAGATTATCTTCTTACGAACACAAATTTGGATATAAACAAAGTCAATTGTACTTACTTGACAATTAAAAGAAACTACACAATGATGTGAAGATAAGTTGTTACACATTACCAACATTACGTCCACTATTTCTCTCTTGTCTATTCTTCCCGAATTGGTTGTTTTCAAGGGAAACATATCATTGTTGAAATAACCGGTAGTTAAGCATCACCATTAACATGGTCATGGTTTCCTTGACTTCTCAATTAATGAACCACCGGGTAACATAGTTTCGATAAAAGTAATCAAGATAAATTAAAGTGCAGTATATGCAAATACTACATGTCACGATTCCATGATACTTGATCCAACACCCTAAGCAGGGGCAGATTCAGAATTTCGAATCGGGGATGGCTATTATTTAGTATTTAGTAAAATTAGTATATAAATTTTGAGTTGGGGATGGTTAATTTTCCAGTTGAGGGGTTGTAATTTTTTATATATGTTTTTTCTTATTTTTAGAAAAAAATCGGGCTAAATTGTACTGCTATCTCATAGACTCGGATGGGCTGCAGCCCACCCCAGCCTTCCCCTGCGTCCATCCCTGAACCTAAGTTGTTGTGTTTAACTTTTCATGATTATGTCATAAACTAAATAAGTCTCACTATAAAGGTAGATACAAAATGACAAACCTTTTTTTACTAAGCCATACTAGTTTTAACTATAAGAAATAGAACTAAAGATATTGTAGGTTTACGAATTAAATGTCTAATGGATAAATTTACGCTTTATCTTTATTTTATGTGTTTTTTCCCTTATGATCTTTATCTTCTTTTCTTCCTCTCTTGTCTGGATTTTTCTATTTCTTGGACTCTTCTTGCTCTTTTTTTATCAATAAATCAAACTTTTATTAAAATGAGCTCAACTTCAAATATCTTTACATCTTTTACCTACTAGCAACGAGTCTAAATATAAACTCGGCCCAAATTAAAAATTACATAAGAGGCCTATTACAACTTTAAGTAAAAAACTCTTCTTGCTTTCTAAGATAGTTATTTAGACAAGGTTTCTTGTGTGGGCCGATTTTGAGCTTCTTAGGGCCCACTTGGTCGATCTAAGTGGGTCCACTTTTAGGTTGAGTCCAATTATGCTTTTCGTTTTAAGTTTTGGCATCGACTACATTTCTTGCTTTCCTAAAATAGCTCTAATATCTCCATTTTAAACTTGTTTCCTATTAAGGGTTTTAGAAAATCTTCTTTTACATATAGATTCTATAATAACAGCAAGTAACGAGGTTTAATAGACCAAACATGCCTTAAATGATATGTAAGAATACCATATTACTTAGGACACATCAGTGCACCATAAAATTTAAGATAAGAGTATCAGGGTAAATCTAACAATAGGAAAAAATTATAAATTAATTTAGTTGAATATAGCATTCCACCACAAAGTGAGCTTTATACCTCTCACCTTAATTGTTAGGATTTCTCTTTATCTTTCATTTGTTCCCAATTTTCTTACGTCCTATTGGAAGATCGAACAATTCCTATACTTAGGTTTTATTCATGGACTCCATTTCTTATTCTATCGCTTACTACACCCTCTCTTAAAAAGTCATGGTAGTGCTTATTTTACTGTTGGGGTTCTTTTTCATCTCATGGAGTTATTATAAAGACTTATCCTTTGAGTTCAAACCAACAATAAGGAACTAAACATCTAAAACTTCTCTTGGGTTAAGGGTTATGAGAATCATGATCACTAGATGATGCAATGTTTCCATTTATCTCAAGACGTTGACGAGTGTTAGTCTCTATCTCTTGAGTACGTGCTACCCCATTAGGCGTCACATTTATATACATATTATCTTCTGGAATGTAATATAATTCACACATAATATAATTTATCAATACCACCTCTATGAAGAAAATAAGTTTCTAAGCATGTGACATACCGTGACTCAGTTTCAATAAGACCTCTACTAGTATGGTCACAATAAACACATGTCCTTTAAAGCGCTCTTGGTGTCTTATAAAGATATATTAATTGTCTCTAGGTCCTAATTTCCCATATTTACGAGACATGTCATGAACATGATCTGCTTACACTAGTGTCGTAGATACGATAAGTGAATTTTTCTACCTATCCCTATTTCATAAAGAGTTTATGAAACTGTTTTTGTGGGTATTTGGTTAATACATTACTACTAGTGAGCAAAATACTTCCAATATTAGATATCGGGAGATTAGTTTATGCCATCTTATATATCTAACCATTTCTAGGAGTGCTTTATTCATCATTTCCAGCCACTCCATTATATTGTGGCATTTTTAAGCCAATTCTTTTTACTAATCCTTTTCGTCATATTAACTCGAATAGATTGATATCCACGTCCATGACATGTTCTTGTTTTTTTTTATTTTCTTTTTAACTGTTTCTCGACTTCATTGGAAAAATTTATAAAATATTTTAATACTCTAGATTTATGAGAAAAAAAATAAGCATAACCGGATTTTGTGAAATCATTTATAAATGTGATTGAAAATTGTTCAACACGAGTACTTTAAATGCTTATTATGTCACAAATACCTGAATAAATAATTGTGAACATATACTCGATTTGTTTATAGAGTTATTTGCCAATTAAGTCCTACAACCCAACTATCCACCCCCAACAGGTCCAGCGCCTGATTTTCCTCCAGCACATCCAGACGTTTTCATGATATACCATCTATACCCTTATTCATGATCAAATCATATCAAAACTTTCTATGATTCTCGCTGGTAACTAAAACCTATTATTAGCTGATATATTAAATCCTTCAATTGTTGCAGTTTATTATGGTAAATTTGTCTATTGCTGGAATAACTCCATTCTAGCACACACCCAATGGATTCTGGCTCAGATTGCAACAACTCTCACATTTCCGCCACCCCTCCCCAGAATTCCCCATCACCACAACCTCCACTCCCAAAGCTGTCGCCAAAGCCTCCAGCTCACCACTCCACCACCAAATCGAGTATCAAAATTACCATCGCCACCAAGTCGAGCACCAAGACCACCACCATTACTTCTTCTCGAGTCATTCTACGACCAAAATGCACAAAACCGTCCTCGAAACCCAATCCAAAAGAAGCCCAACCCGAAGCCCATCAACAACTCCCACCGGAAAGCCCAATACCACCACCGAACTTTACCAATCTACCTTTTCCAAATCCGTCACCAAACACCATAATAAAAAAAAGGAGCCAACATCATCACCACCCTCTGATATTCTATATGCGTCCTAGAAGGGGGGTTGAATAGGACAATTGAAATTAATCGGCTAATTTTATTTCAAGTAAATAAAATTAAAAGCTAATTTGAATCCTATTGTTTTAGCAAACTAAATAGTTAAAAACTAGATAATCCTAAAAGACAATATTATCAAACTATTCATGTAAGCATTTTATCAAGCATATAGAGTGCGGAAAAGTAAAGAGTGTAGGGATAGAAAGATACACAACGATGTATAGTGGTTCGGTTTCCCTACATCCACTACCTAAGGAAGCCTCCTTAGGATTTCAAGCTTTTCACTAAGCTCCGTAACTCTTTAACCCGGGTGAGATTACAAACCCTTACAACCACTTCAAAAACCTTGAAGGAAATACACTTGTGTTATCACCAACACAAGGAACCAAGTATAGAACCTATACTCACACTACTCTCTTAATCTATTACAAGAACTAAGAGGAAAAGAAAAGTGTTTAGGGGTGTTATAATAGCTTGAACTAAACTCCTAAATGAGTGGATAGAAACTATGTAGCTTGAGGAATGAATATGACTTGAATGCTCCTTTGAAACCTTCTTGAATGATAATATTAATTGCTCTTAAGATTGGTAGATGGAAGGGATGATTGGTGTCTTGAATGAGCTTCAATTTATAGGTGAAATAAGCTTCCAACGGTCAAAAGGCTTCTCTCTAACGGATAGATTTAAACTCCAACGGATATAAGCTTTGTCCTCTAGTAATAGTGCGGAAACCCTTTCTCGCGGTGTACCGCGGGTATGGTCCGGTGCACCACAAAATCCCTCGTCTTAATTTCATAGCAAACTGACGGGCTATCCTATGCACCGTGTTCCTGGTTCGTGCCTCAGTCCGGTGTACCGCGCCTCAGTCCGGTGTACCGCACATTTTCTTAGCTTACTGGTCGGACTAGCCTATGCACCGCGCCTTTGGTCCGTGGTACTGCGGTGTAATGCAGGTCTTGTCCGGTGTACCGCGACGCTGTTCTTTTGAAGCTCAAGCTTAAGATCAAGGATTTAAAGACAACTAATCTAATGAGGGGTTTTGGAAAACCTTTAAAAGTGATACCAAATGAATTTTAGTTTAAATGATGATTTGTCGAATATTAAAACGGGAATAAAAACAAGGTGAGGCTAACACCCTCCCTTCAGGCCAACACTTGATGTTAATTTGTATATAGGTAGTGGTTTGGTTGATATGTATGCGAAACTGGGGAATATTCATGATGCCAGGAAGATGTTTGATGAAATGCCACACTGTATGTCATACAACATGTCACCCGTCCAAATACCCTACTAACCCACTATTATTACTCTAACACACCATCGCAAGTTGAATAGATTTTACAAACACACACCATCACATTAGTCAACCAACCCACTGCTTTTGCTCACATACACCACCATGTACGAAAGTTATTTTACTGCGTTATTTTTGCATTTTTGCAGGTTTGCAGAGGTGGGGTGTTTCCTTGGTAGGGTTCGATTGGTTTGGATGAAAGAAGACCATGGAAGTGCTCAAGGTATGAATCTTTATATCCAAAACCACACTTTAAGTCATACAAACATGTAACCTGTCCAAATACCCTACGAACCCACTATTATTACCTGACACACCATCGCAAGCTGAATTGTTTTTACAAACACACACCATTACATTAGTCAACCAACTCACTTTTTTTGCTCACATACACCACCATGGACGAAAGTTATTTTACTGTGTTATTTTTGCATTTTTGCAGGTTTGCAGAGGTGGGGTGTTTCTTTGGTAGGGTTCAATTGGTTTGGATGAAAGAAGACGATGGATTGTTAATTGATTTTCTGAATTTTTGTTTTGGTTCTTTGTTTTTTTTATTTAATATTATTTGTCTTGTTGATTGTTTTGGATGAAAGAAGAAGATTGATTGTTAATTGATTTTATAAATTTTTATTTTGGTTCTTTGTTTTTTTATTCAATATTATTTGACTTTGTTACATGGAATTAGGGAATTTGCCTATGATAACTCAACAAACATTAATTGGTATAAAGGGTAATTCAAATTTTCTGGGTGGGTTGGACCTGATGGGCAACTGACAATAGTATGTGGACTCTCTCAGTCAATCAACCTTGTTTATAACCTTTACAAAGTTGAGTTTTTATTATTTTACAAACTAAACAATTTTTACAATTTAATAAGTTAAATTTAGTAGGCGAATCAAAAACTTCACTTTTGTTCAATAATAATAAATATAATAAAAGATTCAATTGGTCAAAATATAAAGATGAGTGATTATGAAATTCCTGGTCAAGATGGTTAAAGATATAAGATAAAAAAAAGAGTTTTTAGCCAATTAAGTCCACCAACCCAACTACTCATCCCTCATAGGTCCAACCCATCATTCCTTCCCATTCAGGTCCAGCTTATTTTTCCATATACCATCATTGCCCCTTTACAAGATCAGATCATATATTTGACTCCCTTGATTCTCTCATGTAACCAACTCCACATTATTAGCTAATTGATTTAAATCCCTTAAATATTGCTTTTATCACGGGAAACTCAATCAATAATTTAACAAATCCATTCTCATACACCACCACCACCAAAACACCACCACCACCAAAACACCTCCACGGAGATCGGAGCAGCCTCCTTGTTCGACGAGCAACCATGAAGATTGCAGACACACTCGCTATCTGCAGCAGTTAACCACCACAGCGCCGCCATGGTCTGTCTCTTCTTCTTCGAAGCAGCAACAATGGCAGCACCAAGGTCACGCTCGAAGGATACCAGATTTGCAGGTCTCTTCGTGTCTCCAAATCGGCGCCCAAGGAGGAGAGCTTCGAAGGAACCACCACAGCGCCACCATTGCTGCGCGAACATTGCAGCCCCTATTCTCGTCGGCACCGTTCAGCAGCAGAAGAAGAAGAAGAATAGCGCTGCTGGTTCAAAGCTCAACTGGAGAAGAACAGCACCGCTGGTTCGAAGCTCAACCGATCTGGAGCCATTAACGTTTGAAGCTTCGCATTTGAGGAGAAAGACGAAGTTGAGAGGACGAAGACGATGGGGATGAATGGCTGTCGCTGTGATGCAGATGTACACCATCGATTTTTACAGAGAACCCATCAAAGCAAAGCTAATAACCCACCGTAAACCATTAGTTTTAAAATGCAACCCATCAATATCATACACATAACCCACTACCAATAGACGACAGCACTAAAGGCTAACCCACCGAACTCAACATTCACACCACCAAGTTTAGTGGACAACCCACCATCGTCCATTTGAACAAAAGTTTCAAGTTTTTCATCAGTTGATGCATTAGAATTTTATTAGTTACTGATTGTAATTTTTCTGGGTTATTGATTTGATTGATTGCATGATTTTAGCGATTTTTGTTTGTTTTAATTTCTTTGTTTTAATTTTTAACTGATTGCATGATTTTAGTGTTTTAGTTTTGGTAACAAATCTCCAATTAATGGGTAACTAGGGGCAAGTCTGTCATTTGCGATGGGCTGGACCTGATGGGCAATCACTGATTACCTGTGGACTCTATAAGGAAATCACCCAAAAAAAATTTAAAGAAATTAGGAGAAGATTTTAAAATTCATGGAGTATTTTTGCACTTAAATCAAATTATAGGAATGGTACGTGGTAAAAGAACATTATGGTTGGGCCGAGCTTACAAATTAATCAGGCCCAAAGACGACAAAATCTTTAAGATTCTTCTTCTCTTGACTAAACGCTGTCTTTTCAACAGAACAGCCCACAACACATCGGCATGGTCCAAACATAAGACTTTAAAGTACTACTCACTGTACATCAGTTAGTGGGTCACGTGCTATAGATAAAATCATTCTCCCAAAATAAAGCACACCGTGCACGTTAGTCAACTACTCTTAAAAAACCTAGAAACCCCTGGTGCACTTTAGCATCCTCCCCTAAAAATAAACCAATTCATATCTGTTTAATTTTTCCTCCTGTGTGAATAGGGCTCCTTCCACCCAAAAAGCTCACCCCACCCCCCTCTTCTATTTGAAAACCATTAGGGTTTGTATTTTCTACTTCTTTCTCTCTATCTATACATACATATACAATTATATAACTATTAATTCTTGAAAAATTAGGGCTTGATTATTTAATTTTATCTAATTAGAGTTCTTCAATGCCCGGGAATTTATGTGGCAATTTTTGTATTGGAAACCCTAGAAAGTTCGTAACTTTGCTTCAAGAAGTGGGCGATTTTGGCTTTATTTTAGCGAATTTTGTGTGTTTAGAGTGGTTATGCTTTTAATTTGAAAGAAATTGTGCGATTTTGTATGGCCCCGAGTAGGAGGAAAGGTGCCAGCAAAGCCGCGGCGGCGGCAGCTGCTCGCCGCCAGTGGAAGGTCGGCGATCTTGTCCTTGCAAAAGTTAAAGGCTTTCCGGCTTGGCCCGCCACGGTATTCTTTCTTCTTCTTTAATTTTCAAGATTTCGCCTTTTTGAATCTTTTTCTTAGTTAGGGTTTCAAGTTGAAATAGTAGTATTACGGAAGTTTTTTTATTGTTTTAGCTGTAATGATTTTTTCAGCTTTGTTTTAGTGATTGTTAATGTTGGATCTGATGTTAATTTGATTATTTTGATAGCATGGGGTTGTTTTTGTTGTTTTTATGAGTTAGAAACGTGTAAAGGGAGTATATTTTGCTCAAAATACTATCTTTTTTGGGAAAAGAATACTTTTAGCTGAATTAATATTATATTTTTGAGCAGAAATACATACTTTTATGATGCATAAGTGTCTGAGTATAGATAAGGGAGCTATTTCAATCCTGGATTCACTTACAAATAGCTTAATTGTAGCAATAATATAGAGATAGGATTTAATTCTTTGAGTAATTCCAGTGCACACATACTTCCACAGCTAATATCACTTGAAGAACAGATCTACCATTTGGTAGCTTTTTATTTGCAGCTTTATAAGTGATTGGACCTTTACTTTTGCATATAGTGGTATACTTATGACTTTGACATATTAAATTTACATGTTATATCTATTTACAAATGGTTTTTCAGGGACCATGACTGTTTCTGGTAATTGGTTATTGTTTTTCATTGTAATATGTCATTAGTTTAGTAGAAACTATGTTTGTGTTTACTCAGCTTTGCATTCTCTTTAATCTTGAAGTTTAAAAGTGACATATTAAAACATTAAACATGATCTTGTTTTGTGTTTTAGATATCGTTTGAATCTCATAGTAGCTGGTTAAATGGAGACTAATCCTTGGGTAATAGTGATTATATGAAGAATGTCTAATTGAAAATGAAGCTTTTTGTAATACGTTCAGAGTCAACTTTTTTTTCTCTCTTGCACATGTGTTTACAGTAGATATGTCTCATCTTATGATGCAAATATTACAACTAAATCACTTCAATAGCTATGTACTTGTCAATATGTGTTAATGGGTATAGTATGCCCATAATATGAATAGGCTTCCTATGTTGTATCGAAGGAACTAGATTACAGCATGAATAATACTTTTCTTTCTTCTGTTTGGGTTGGGCTAATGTGCTGGTTGTATATTCTTTTAAGAGTAATGTTAAAAAACTAGTTTTACTGGGCCACGCAGATAATTAGGGTTTTTTCTAGGTGGTCTGTTTTACGGTGAAATTCTAGGTTGATTGCATAGACTCGGTGTAGTGATAATATTATGTTTGTGTGATTTCAGGTGAGTGAGCCGGAAAAGTGGGGCTATTCAGTTGATTGGAAGAAAGTACTCGTTTACTTTTTTGGAACCCAACAAATGTGAGTCACTTCTCTTCTTTTTGCCACATGTATATTTTCTTATTGGTCATTTTAATTAATACAAGGATACACTTTCTGGGGATATTTGCTCTACATGTTTCATTTCATTGATTTGTTAGGTTTCTCTTTATGTGAATGTGAATAGTGTTCCATTATTTTGCTCGTCACCCTTTTATATAATTTTTGTTTTTTCATTAGTTGTAATCTATAGACATTTTTGTGTTTGTGCTGTCAAGTGTGTCTTTACCTGTAACATGAAAGTCTCTAGAAAATATGTCAGGAGTAAGTATGTGAGATATGGTACTATTAAGAAGAAGTAACGAGAAAGAAAATAACTTTGTGTTTTTTTTGCAATTGGAGATACGTCTTTTTGTACATTTGTTGAATATGTAAAATTGCTAATTTGTTTATTGAAGTTGTATAAGCTGGAAATTCACTACATAGTATTAAACCGTTTTCTTTAGATGATACTCCTTCCATCCCCAAATTAATGTCCACTTGTCCCAAAATTATTGTCCAATTAGAATATTAAGATACTTTTTCCACTATTATCCTTACTAAACACTTTATAAGGGGTATACTAGTAATGGTGAAGTTTTTCTTGATCCTGAGGTAAGAAACACTATAATGATTTACTAAATGATTTTTCGGAACCCAACAAATGTGAGTTAGTTGTTTTCTTTTCACTACAAGTATTCTTAATTTGCCTTTCGAGAACATACTTTCTTATAGGTCATTATAGCATTTTAATTGGTAAATGAATACACTTTCTGGGGTTGTCATTGGGGATATTTGATATGTTAGGTTTCTCTTTATATGAATTTGTGTTCAGTGTTGCATGTTTTTGTTTGTTACCCTTTTATATAATTTTGCTACCCTATATGACAAATAATTGTCATTAGTTTTTATGTAGACAGTTTTGCTACATTTGTTAAATTAATAGTAGTGCAGTTTCTGAGGATAGATTATGTTTGTTTCTTCTTAAGTTGTTTTTATAGTGACGGTATTTCATCAGACCTCTAGGAATGTGTATGAGTATTTGAACAATGTTAGCATCTATTTGTCAAGCTCCTAATTTGCAGTTTGAGAGATGTTATTTTGTACATATGTTGAACTGTTAATTTGTGTGTAAGACTGGTAAGAATTGGGTTATGGGTTACTGAGCACAAACTCAAATTACAAATCTATTGCACAACACAACAACGTTATTTTATAAATGGGTGCTAAGTATCTCTTAATTTGAAGCCCTATATTCCGGAAACTATATGTTAACTATGTATTATGTAGTTTTAATTTTTAGATCTTAAAGTTTGAACCCTCATGTCCTTGCTATGGAGAGTATAGTTATTACTTACTACACAAAGTTTGCATATGCTATCAGATACTTCCATTTTAGTGTTTAACTACCTATGTCTAGCATATCCTGCTGACATATTTGGTGCCCTTTTGTTGAGCATGATGGTCATATTTTAAAAGAATAGGGTCTTCTATATGTATTTAACCCCCATGTTAAAAGATAATTTGCCCAATTGTCATTATTGTACAAGATCAGGGACTTCCAAATGTAGTTAACCCCTTAAGGATATTCAACAACTATTCAACAGTAAATTGATGTCTTTGACCTGTATTTATTTTTCCAATAATATTGACAATCCCATTCTTTAGTATGGCTTGTGTTAATTTCTGAATCAATTTGAATGATTGAATCAGACAAGTACTAGGACTTAAAGATATGGTAATTTCTTTCCTTTTTATTCCATTTAGATATCATTATAATTTAGGAAAAATTCTTTCTAGTTCTCTACATTCAAGGATGATCAGGGATGTTTGCTTTTCTATTTACCTGTCATAGTATAAGGAACATGTATTGTGATTATGCGCTTTGGTTTACTGGCTATTTTGTGTGCATGAATCTATTTAAAGACTTCAATCTCTTGATATATATAGTTAATACTCTGTCCAATCATAAAATCATATCTAGGGTGCATTCTGGTTCTGTGTTTCTCTACCCTTGTGTTCTGATTTGATTTTTTGCTTCCTCTCTTATCTACAATTTCTTTTCTAAATAGTGGTAGGAAGAGGAAGTATATGTTTTAAACTGTTAATGCATTAGAATGTTTGTCTAAATGCCTATTTACTTTAAAAAAAAAATGAAAAGGGTAGTTTGAATATCAGTAATTTCCCATATATTACATCTTAAGTTTCCTGACTGTATGTATGTATTGTTGAACAGAGCTTTCTGCAATCCTGCTGATGTTGAACCATTTACTGAAGAGAAGAAAGAGTCTCTTTTATTGAAACGCCATGGTAAAGGTGCTGATTTTCTTCGTGCTGTTCGTGAGATTATCGAATGTTATGACAAATCTAAAGCTCAGGAGGAACAACTTGTTGATGCTACTATTACCTCCATTGAGACTAACAATGATACTTCAATCCCTGAGGTAGATGATAATACTAAGTCTTTAGAAGATTCACTCAATAAAATTTGGCCCAAGAATGATATATTAAGATCTGGTGGTGGTATTAAGATGGAACAAGACTTAGCTGAAGATGATGAAGCTAATTTTAACTCTTTGGTTGAAGTAGCTGCTTCTGCTTCTGCTTCAGAAAAGGATATTGATATGGTAGTACAACCTTCAAAGGAATCTAGATCATCATCTAATGTGGTTGTTACTTATTCTTCAAGGCGAAAAGTTGAGAATATTCAAACACAAGATTGTCTTTCCGAGAGAAGAGTTCAACCAACTAGGAGGTCTAGAAGTTCTAGACATCAAATGGGCCCACGTGAAAATGGTGATTTGACAGTGCCTAATAATATATCATCTGGAAGGAGGAGTAAAAGGCTTAGAAAGTCAACAACACCTGATGGTTCTGAAAGGCTTGATGTGGATTCATCACCTGCTTTGGTTTCTAATGATTATTCTGAAACTGCTACACTTTCTGATAATAATACTGTTACTAATAATAGTAATAATGATAATGGAATCACTGCAGAGTCTGAGTATGCTGTTGTAGTAAAATGTGAACCTAAAGTTGAGTTTACCCAAAGGCTAGAGTTGCAAACTCATGCCTTCATTTGTAAGAAGAAAAGAAAACCTAATCGCAAAAGATCAAGCAATGATACAACTGAATCTATTGTCAAATTAGAAACAATTATACCTACTACTATAGCTTCTGCTGATAATGCTGCTGATTTGCCACTTCCTGATCATGAAAAAGTAAGTGAAAGAAATTCAAAGGAAGATGGAGATGGAGATGAACACTTACCATTGGTTAAGAGAGCTAGGGTTCGTATGGGTACAAGTCCTCTTCACAGACCATCTTCTGATAATGAGCAACATGAAAGTCATCAAGTAGCAGAAGTTACGAGTAGTAGTGTCTCTAAGATGATATACGAGGAAAATGTTATTATTAATGAAGAACAAGAACGTGATGTTTCATCACCATCTAATAACTACTCAGTGAAGAAACCACAGGTTTGGGAAGTGAGAAAGATTCAACCTTTTAGTAGTTTGGTGAATGATGAAGCTGCTTTACCTCCTTCTAAACGCTTACATCGTGCGTTAGAAGCCATGTCAGCTAATGTTGCTGAAAATAGTCAAACTTCTTCTGATGGTCCAGCTGTCATGAATACATCTAATGACTATTGTTCTTCTTCCTCAGGAGGGGACTTTTTTAAGGTAGCACCTCTTGAAAGTAGAGAAGCTGTAATAAATAAAGTTGATAGTCCTGTGAAGAAAACTTCTCTTGAAGTTAATGTTAATGTTGATTCTCCCAAGTTAGTTCCTTTAGTTGAGGAAGAAAGTGAAGAACCTGTTGAAGAAGTGGGAGGTATTAGTAGTGATGATAGCCCAAAAATCAATTCTTGCGAAAACCCTATTGAAGAAGAAGACTTGGAGAGGAAGCAAATTGGTGATGCATCTCCTCCTTTAAGTGAACACACTGCTGATATGAAGGAGGATCAAGTGAAAGAAGAAGAACCATCAACAACTCATGATGGTTCACCAGGTTTAATCATGCAAGAGGAGCCTGTAAATGAAAATGAAACTTCCAAGTTGGAACCAGAAACTCAAATTTCATGGAGGTCTTTGGATCCTCCAATGTCTGGGGAAGAGGAGGAAAATTCACCTACTTCACAAAATTGTGCAGATTCAGTTCCGTCTAGTGCACCTGCACCACCAGAGAATAATAAAGACCAAGATGTTGCAATGTATGCTATGTTTTTAAATGTACCTTTCTAATTTCGTATCTTGAGTATGGAATGTCCTTGTTTGTTAGTATGTTAAACTGTTAATATATTGTTGTTTATAGGGTTGATGCTGAAGAAGAAAGTGGGCCCCCCGTAATAAAGAAAGTAAGTCCGGTTAAGGAGAAGAGTATAACTGTTGAGGATCAGTTGGTAGAAAAAGCTGCTACATCTGCTACACAATCTTCATCATCAGTTACAGATGGGTTAGATTCAGGTCCACGTGCATCATCTCCATTAAACACTCCAGCTTGCAATACTTGTATATCAGACAATACTGTTAGTAATAATAATATTAATAATAATAATAATAATAATCTGGAAAATAATGGGTATTCAACCCCAGAGGCTCCTCCTATACATAAAAAGAAACCAAACCTTTCTGGAAAAAGGAGCAGCACTAGGGAAGGAACTAGTGGTTCTCTAGATTCCTTTGAGGCTGTTTTAGGTACACTAACAAGGTCTAAGGACAGTATTTCTAAAGCAACTAACGTTGCCATTGACTGTGTCAAATTGGGTGCTGCAGTTAAGGTAAGATATTAGATATTTATTACCTCTATATATAGTAGGTGGATGGATTAGTTATTGATTTTGATATATCTTTTTAGGTGGTGGAGATTCTTACCCGTAAATTAGAAACTGAGTCGAGTTTGACTAAAAAAGTGAATTTGTTTTTCCTTGTTGATTCAATCACTCAATTCTCGAGAACACTGAAAGGTAACAAACCTCTTGAGATTTTGTGTAGTTTGATATTTGAGCTGTATTTCACAATGTCTGAATTTTTCAGGTAATCTTAGTGGAATATATCCATCGGCTATTCAGACAGTCTTGCCAAGGTTACTGGCTGCTGCTGCTCCTCCTGGGACTATTTATCAAGAGAATCGTAGGCAATGCCTTAAAGTCAGTGTAGCACCATCTTTTACACACTTTTTTAATTTTAATGTTAATTTTATTATGTTTGTTCATATGACTCAGAGTTTTATTACTTAATTGGTGGGTAGGTTTTAAGGGTTTGGCAAGAAAGAAGACTTCTTCCAGAATCAATTATCCGACATCATATCCGAGAGCTCGATTCACTTTGTTGTTCATCTTCTAGTGGTACAAATTCTCGTTCGTGTAAAACAGAAAGGGCATTTGATGACCCTATTAGAGAAATGGAGGGTATGCTGGTTGATGAATATGGAAGGTGTGTAATTTTACCTACTCTTTTGATTTGATTTTATTATTGTGTACGTATGTCTTTCTTAGATTTTGTGTATATTTGTTTGTTCAGTAACTCAAGTATTCAGCTACTTGGATTTCGGATGCCTCCTATGCTTAGAGATGGAGATGAAGGAAGTGAGTCAGATGAAGAAACTTTCGAGGCTGTAACACCTGAACGTCGTAATAATAATAAAGCTGAAATAAATGGAGGCTCTTCTTCTAAAATTAATAATAATAATAATAATAAGACTGAAATTGAGAAGAAGCATAATAGACATATTCTTGAAGATGTTGATGGTGAGCTTGAAATGGAAGATGTGGCTCCATCTTGTGAACCTGAAATAACTACCATCAGTAGTGTAGTAGTTGAAGGTACTGCACAAGCAAAATATAATCAATTTGCACCACCACCACCGCCACTTGCCGCCACCTCTTTCGCTCCTCCAGTACCAAAGGATATACCACCATCATCTCCTCCCCTTCCAGTATCTCCTCCACCATCTATGTTTCCTCCTCCTGCCGCCTCCAATTCTCTCAATTCCGGTGCACTGGTAAGTTACATTCTTCTGACCTCTTTATGATCTTTTCTATCAGAAACAACATATATATACCTTATATATTTTGTGGCACTTGCAGAAAATCAAAGATGATGTGACTGAATGTACAACTCAGCAGCAGGGTATTATTACATCGAATGGAAACTCTTCTGTGCATCATCATGGTCCTGATGGTAGAGATTTTCATGGTCATTCGTCTTATAATAACAGTCAAGGGAGTAGAAATAATAATAATATATGTGATGGTGGTGGTGCTCTACAAAAGAGTTATCATTTGCCACCTCCTCATCCAATTCATCCAACAAATCAATTCTCGTATGTTCACCCAAGGGATCTCCCACCTCCACCTCATCATAACAGACACCACCTCTCTGAAAATGGTGACTTTTACAGAGAGCATCGTAGTAGAACACGTGCTGTAGGTGACAGGTGGAGGTCTCCAGCTCCTCCCTTTTCAGGTATTCATAATTTTTTGAGTATTTAGGTGGATTTGATTCCGTTTGGTAACGTTGAATCATTGTTTATGTTACAGGTCCATGCCATCCAGATATTGCTAGGCGGCCTTATGGTCCTGCTTCATTTCCTGGGCCACCTCGTGAACATGGAATGCCTAGTCACAGGTGGGATTATCCTCCACGTGAGGTTAATCGTAGGGAATTCATACCTCATACTCATAGACCACCCCCTGGAGGTCCTATTCCTGTCTCATCTAGAGGTGTGGTTTTTCTTTTTCCTTATACTCTTCGTCAACATCTTTTAACATCTTCTCTTCATTCTCATTCTCAGGTCCTAACTATTGGAGACCGAGATGACCGTTGTTAATGAAGGTGTGATGACAAATGCTGGTACATTATTCTATTTCTCCCTCCTTGTATACTTACACATATTTCTGCTACTCTTTTGTTATCTCACTCTATATCTATGTTTGTGTAGGTAATGAAAGGTCGGACAATGTTTTCTGGAGGTGCATGAGAATTGTATATATATGTTTTATACTTCCTCCCTTGGCAAGAGGATGGGTAGGAAGAGGAGGAGAGAGAGCTGTCTGTTTATGTATTAACTATAATAGAGTCTGAGTCTGAGTCTGAGTTGAGTTTTGTTAGAATTTAAAATATTTTTATTGGTTAAAAGTTGTCTCTCTCTTGTAGACTTATAGAGCATAGGAGGAGGATGATGATTTGATTGGTCAGTCATTAACTCTGTGTGCCCCACCCCAACCATTGTATAAATGGCACTCCCATTACTTGTACATTTTGAGGATTCATAACACCCACCCTCCTTAAATGATTTAATGCATTCTCATGAATGCATCATAAAGTATTTAATCACCCTTTTCTCCATAGAGTTCTTCTTTCCCTTTTTGTTGAGATAGTCATGTAAATCTACTGCTCATTCTTAACCATACATATATATAACCTTAATGAACCAAAAGTTGCTCCCCAAGTGGTTTATATGGATTAGTTATAACCGTGACCATAAGTTAGTTATTGATTAGGTAAACTTATTTTATCTATATATATATATAATTTTATATTTTAGTAAGAAAACATACTATTAATCTACTTGTAACAAGTCATAACTGAGTTGAGATATACACCATTTTTCAATTTTTTTTTCACTATCTCATAACCTCTTTCTTCATGGTATCAGAGAACTTGATTTGATTCTTTTCTTTGCCTGTCGCCGCAACCAAGTTTAACTTTCCCTCTACTTGACCACAAATCCGTTTCAAATCATTTTCTATTCAAATAGAACTTTTTAACACACTTATGGCTAAACAAGTTTTAAATGTCTAATTGGGATCTAGGTAAAAAAAACCAGTTCGATGGCATACCAACCCATACCTTGCTCTCTATCCCTTCCCGCAATATAGGTACTTCTCCTAATACAAGCTTGTTTGTGAGCGGTTGCTTGGGCTGTGATTGGGGTTGAGCAAATCAAAACTAGAAAACCAAACTTATCTAAAAAACAGAAAAAATCGAACGAAAAAACCAAATTAAAAATCCGAATTATCTTGGTGTAGCACGCAAAAATTAAACCGAATTATAAAAACCCGAACTGAGAAAAGGCTTATTCGTCTTCCTTAACTTTTTTGCACGGCTGTTAATTTTTAGTCAATTAACTATCCAATTTTTACGTATAAAAAATTCATAAAATCATTTCAGTATATTAGTGGGAAGAGTAATGATATATGTCACCCTTTTTCATGTCACCCTTTTATCACCCTTCTATATATATGTATTGATTTCTTTGAATAGAAGATAGATAAAAATTAAATAGGATAGAGAAATCAATTCATTGGTCCATGTAGGCATACACGTAGGAGGTGATAAAAGGGTGATACAAAAAGGGTGACAAATATCATTACTCTAGTGGGAAATGTCACTGCCCAAGATCAAATTTTTGATAATATCCAAATCTTTAGTCCATTTCAAAAAAAAAAAAAACAATAATATTATAAATAACACCAAAAGAAAGGAACTATTAAATATTTTGCCTTCCATAACAACATAAAAATTCAGAATAGTGATAATCATGCAAATATCACTCGACTAGTAAATTACAACCTTTGTCCAAAAAAAATAATCACAGCCTGCAACGAAAAGTCGAAACCCATTCCAAAACTAGATAAACCAAATCAAATACCGAATAATCGAATCGATGATGAACCGTCTAATTTGATTTTTAAATTATAAAAAACCAAGCCATCTAGTTCGGTTTTGGGTTGCTAAAAATCAAGACGTGACAAACCATATTTACCCCCAATTCTTTTAAAGAGTATATCGTTAAATGGATATAAAATATTTGACAAAAAAAGTTAGATGGATATAAAACACTTAAAATTCATTAGACTTTGGCCAAACTCTAGTTGATTTGATGAAAATAACACACAAAAATACGTTTGATCCCGAATCCAAATTTTTCCATTATAAGTGATGTTTTAGACTTTATCCCATATAGTAAGGAACCTAAATATTAGAAAATATTTAGTTATTAAGAGATTTAGAAAAGAAGGGAAGAATAAGGAAAAAATCGTTTATTTTGCATTGAAATTCTAAATATGACATATATCGGGGAACAACTTTTTTTGGTTAAAGAGTCAATTTTTTTGATAATATACTTGGTTCGGGCCAACTTCCATGCAACAGACTAATCCTACAAAGAATCTACATGCCTGCCAATGTATACTTCAGGTAAATCAAAACTAGTTTATCCGTGTTTAGAAAGAGACTAAAACCTTATACCTCCCATATGCATTTTTATATACATAAGAAATAATAAGTTTTTGACCAATTAAACTAACTCAACTTATTAAAATAGTCAACAATTGTTAAACAAGGCTAGTGATTTTTAATACTCTTTTTGAACTTAAATAATTGTTCACTTACTAAAAATGTAGTTCTAAAATAATTGTTCAATTAAATATTAAGATATTTTTCCTCAATTTTTTTTACTATTATTTTTATTAAAATATTATAATTTATATTTCAATAAATAATTATAATTACCATATATTTTATGAAATGTTTTTAATAAAGAGAAGATAATAATCATATTTTTTAATTTAGATAAAAAAAATAGATAATTATTTATAAGTACAAATTTCTCGGTCACATGGGATTTTTTTCGGTTCGATTAATTCAAATCTTTTTTTCTTTTTGGAAATTCAAAGCCTAGAATGAGTAGTAAGGTGACCATTAGTTTTGTCAAAACCCAAAAAGAATAGCGCATTAAATAAATACAACCACCGTCAAATAAGTAATAATTCCAAAGCTTGCGAATCCGTGACGTCAAGTATGGTTAGCCTGAGCTTTTCACATATTCATTCACACCTTTATTTCAAACGTACATAAATCTCCTCTTTTTGCCTTTCTAGCACTGTTATATCTTACTCATCTATCACAATTATCATTTTACATCCACAATCAACAAAATGTCTTGTGTTGGCTGGGCTTCAGCGTGCGTTCTGGAAAATTCTTTACATGAATTTACTGTTAAGGTAATTTATTTCTCCTAACCTTTCCTCTATATTTTTCACCCAATTCTGAGTGAGAACAAGGTCGACCTTGGGTCGATTTTAAACTTGTGTTGTGGTGTCTTTGAATAATTTTTGATTTTTCAATTTTTGATTGGATTTTGTTGGGTGTATATCCCAGGATTTTAAAGGTAAAGATGTGGACCTCAGCATTTACAAAGGAAAGGTGCTTCTAGTTGTTAATGTTGCTTCGAAATGGTTAATTCTTTTTCCGAATCTTTTTATTTTTATTTTGCCTTTTCAATTATGAATAATTTATGATTTTAGTACATTTATGCTTACCTTCATCGCAATTAGGGTTATTGAATCTAGCCGAGCTTTTCTCCTAATCGAGCTCGATTTGTTCATTTTACATCCTTAACTAAACAATTTGTGTTGGCTTGAGTAAGGATGATCGTCAGGGGTGTTTGATAAAAAACAGAAGTCTGATACTCGTAACTTGTTAATATTTGAAAAAAAAGTTCTCAAGTATTATAAAATTTTATGATAACATAATTATTGTTCGTGACCACAAACTAGCACCTGGCTAACAAAACTTGGTTCAGATCGTTGATTATATCAAACTGTCTCAAACAAGCTTTTACAAGCCGAGCCTGAGCTTTTCATAATTCATTTTCTTACAGTCCTATCTACAGTATCTTTATTAAATTCTTGTAAAGTTTTTACCTTTATGATAATATGAATGTATTGTGAAACTCTAATGATTGATGTATTGGTCTATAACAGTGGCTTCACAAACTCAAACTACAAAGAGTTAACCGAGCTTCACAATAAATACAAGGATAAAGGTCAGATTTTTTTCCCCAATTTATTATCAATATATTCTTCTCATTTATTTTTTCTAGTCATTTTTTATCATATTTTGGAAGTTGGTCATTTTATTGTTTATGAAATTTATGCTTAAAGAATATATTTTTATGAGATACCGAAGGAAGAATTTGGCTGTATTGATGATTTGATTTGTTTTTGCTGTGATGATTAATTGAGAGTTTAATCATACATTTTGATTTTATGCTAGGTTTTGAAATATTGGCATTCCCATGCAATCAATTCATGAATCAAGAACCTGGAACAGGTGAGGAAGCTCATGAGTTTGCTTGTGAAAGATTCAAGGCTGCATATCCGATCTTTGGCAAGGTAACAACTTGTGAATTATGAATTATGATAATGAAATAATAGCTAATATCTCATTAACAATTAACAATTCGTTTTTGTTTTTCTTTGTGAATTAATTAGGTGCGAGTTAATGGTGCGAATACAGCTCCAGTGTACAGATTTCTGAAAGCAAAGCAAGGTGGGGTATTTGGTTCTTCCATTAAATGGAACTTTACAAAGTTTTTAGTTGACAAAGAGGGGAGGGTTCTTAATCGTTATGGCACTACTACTTCTCCATTATCTATTGAGGTATAACCCTCCTTCATTCATCACAAAATATACCTTTGAAATCTGATAAATTTAAAATTAAGAATCCATATTAGCTTTGATGATTTAACATGAAGATACATTGATTATTTGCATTATAATGTGCAGACGGACATTCGAAAGGCTTTAGGGAACGTGTAAGATAGTTGTTGTATCATGAAGCCAATATTACATAAAGATATCTCCAACAAGAGCTGCCCGATTTCAATCTATCTTGTTTATTATTTTTAAGTTGATTTTATTATATAATTTTCAGTCTTTACTTTTCTTTTTTTTTCTTTTTTTTTTCTTCTTTTTCTTTGGGGAATATATTTGGTAGTGTGAATTGCACATATATATATATGTATAAGTAATATGTGATGTGACTGCATTGCTGGTCTTTTGTATGTAAAAATGTTATGTATTTGCCAGATTTCTCATGTTGACGATTAGATAGATAGGTAAATATGAAATGATTCAATATCTAAAGATATAGAATCATGTTATAACTTACATACCACTGTTTTTAATTCTTACAATTATAAACAAACTTTCCGTAACTTTATCATTGTAAGGGGGGGCGGGGCTTTGGGAAGAATGATGTGGGTATACTTGTATTTGACTTTGGAATGGGCTTACATACCATCCTCTATTAGTGTGGATCTAATCTGAAATCAGCCGAAAGAGTGGACTAAAGGGGTTGGGTGATCCTATTGGCTCTCTGAAGCTCACATTAATGAAGTGTTAATCAAAAGATGAACAATGCCTCGTGCATAATCGAGGGTGGGTCGTAAGATAATATATTTGCACATAAGATAAGATATCAATCAAGAGACTGCACTCTAGTAATAATATAGAATGCACATGGTACCTTTTTGTATGATATGAAGTCTATTTATTAATAAATAAACCTGGACGATTGAAGCCATTTTCTTGGGTACCTATATAAATGGGAAGCGTTTTAATTAGGTGGGGTGAACTTTCCCTTATTCGGGGGGAGGGGGTCTTTTTCCCTACAATCCTTTACTACACATATGAGTATTTGTCTTACTATCGTAAAGTTTGTTAAAACTACTAGGTACTTAGCATTGATTGAAGACGACACTCTGACATCTAAATAACAAACTTACAGTGCTGCAAACCATAAGTGACCTAAATGCAAGAAACTGATTACTGAGTGATCATATTATACCTGCAATACTCTTTGACCTTGAAGTTCCAACATTATCATTCGAATCTTTTTTTTTTTTTGGTCAAATCATTCGAATCCCTTCCAACAAAGATAGTAAATAGTGTAATTTCATTAAAACTAGAAATAGCATGTTCAATTTCCATCATCACATCACAACAAGTGGGCTTCTAAAATTAAAATTAAGAACTTGTGGAAAATAATTTGTCAAATCTTCAATCTTTAGTAATGAAACCTGGTTTTGGTCTGTCATACCTCATAAGCTTCTTCTCCCTCTTAGCTATCTTCCTGGCCTTCTTTTCATTCGCCCTCCCTTTAATATTGTCTATCCTCTTCTGTTGCTTATCTCCCTTCATCTTCTCTATTCTCTTTACTCTCACTTTCCACTTTTCAGCATTCTTCTCTTTCTTCTTCTTATCTTTCTTCAAACTCTCCTTCAACAATCTTGGATTGTCGTGCACTTTCTCTCCAGATGCTCTACTAATGGCTATTTTCCATGACTCCTTCTCTGCCACAAATGGGTTCTCTTTCTTCACTTCCTTCAACTTCTTGGCTCTCTTTAACTCATCTGCCTTCGAGATCTTACTCTTCCTCTTCCTCTTCTCCTCATCATCACCTATCTTAAATTTCCCAAACTCTATTCCCTTTTCTAATACCTCCTGGCTTTTCCCCTCATCCCACTTTCGTTTCCTTTCTACATATCTACTCTTATCGTGTTTCTCAGATGCGCTTCCGTTACCACGCAAAGATTCAATCTTTTTACGCAGCTTTTGGCGTAACTCCTCGTAAGTAATACCATTAATAGTATTTTCATCCAAATTGATGGGCTCATCTGAATGGTTTTTGTTAAGGGACTGATTGAGGAGATGAAGGGTGGAAGATTGGGAAACCTTATCTGGGTCGAAGCGTTGGCGTCGAGCGAGTTTGTTATTTTCTCTGGTTTGTTGTTTGAGATAGGCTCTGCTACATTTTGAGAGCCCTTTCACCCATGGTTTCGAGTCTGCATCTTCGTTTGATAGGTAAAATCTCGCCGGTATTACCTCAATTAGACTGTCAAAGAAAACTTCGTGGTCGCCAATTACGGTTTTTAGGGTTTTATTTTTTTTCATCTTTTTAGGGTTGATTTGAACCATCTGCAAAAAATTCAAAAAGATGTCTTCATTCAATAAAACCTTCCCATCATATTTAATTATTTACGGATTTATTGCTTAAAAAAAAATATTTACGAATTTGTTTTAAAATATAATATACAAAGTACAGTTAAACATAAGCTCAAGTTCAAAAACGCCTGCTTTAGGGTATCACTTTAAAAAATGCTCTCTCTTTCTAACAAATCCCTCTCAAACACATTCATACATAGCCACATTTAAGCTACAAATCATCTACAATCTGGTGTTTATCCCTATCAAAATCTAAAAACGCTAGATTTCAAACCAAAAATCCTCCTCTCTCCTTGCTTTTCTGCATTCTCCTCCACTTTGTGTAGAAATTCATCATGAATTTTTATGTCTCTTCCCACCTTCTCGCTAAGAATAAACAACTTGTAGTAACACCTGATGAAGCTTCCATCTACCGAGTAGTGAATGAACACAATCTCCTTGTGAAACTGCTACACAAGGAAAAGTTCAATCATATTTTTATCAAAAACCATATTAACAAATACTGGGAACTTAAGAAACAAGCTGATGTTGAAAGATGTGGTGATAATACTTACATTATCAAATTTGGTACTGAAGAAGACAAGAACAAAGTCTGGAATCAAAGGTCATGGACTGTTCAAGGCAAGCACTTAGCAATCAATTAATATGAAAATGGAGCTAAAAAAGAAGTTCAAAACACTACACTATGGGTGCAACTTACAGGTATACCAGCTAACCTTTTAACAGAGAAATGCATTGAGAAGATGTTCGGTTATTTTGGAAAAGTGCACTCGGTAGAACTACCAGAATCATTAGAGATTGATGAAACTTCAACTACAAGAATAAGAATTGATTGGAATATCAAAAATCCGTTAATAGCGGGAATAAACTACTGGGAAAACGAATTCAAAGCACATTGGATTAAGTTCAAATACGAAAATATAGGGCAAGTATGCTATGGGTGCGGATTATTTGGTCATGATGAACTCAATTGCAAGAACCCTAAAATTTCACCCAAATTAGGGGCATGGATGAAAATCTCAATCGAGGGCTAACACAAAAATTCTACCTCAGAGAAGTTGCTATTGATACAAAAAAAGCTAACAACAACAAAGAATCTATGAAGAATAGTATGAAGCTACAAGAATCGGTACCTAGGGATGGCAATGGTTACGGATAAAAACCGAAACCGATGATAACCGAACCGATTTAAAACCGAATTATATAACCGTGGTTAAAACCATTAGGTTATGGTTTTGAAAAGTGTAACCGATGGTTAAAACCGTTAGGTTATGGTTTTTGATAAAAATAAAACCGAAAAAACTAAAAACCGTTTATTATCATATATATTTTTAAATTTATAATAATTTAGATTAAATTGGATATATTGAAATTCTAAAAGCAAAATCAAAATAGTAGATTTAACCAATTAAATAATAAGTATGCAATTTAATCTAATACCAACATGATTTTATATAAACCTTGTAGTTTTCTTTTATATGTGTGGTTTTATTTTATGAAATTTAATATATTTATTAAATTATCATTTGATTATGGTTAAAAACCGCAAAACCGTTTAAAAACCGAAACCGAATAATACGGTTATGGTTTTGAAAAGTGTAACCGATGGTTAAAACCGTTAGGATATGGTTTTTATTTATAAAAACGGTTATGGTTATGGTTTTTGGAATATTTGCAAAAAACCGATCCGTTGCCATCCCTATCGGTACCTCAAGGTTCCCACGAACTCAACTCGGTTGGAATGATACCGAGTGAACCCAGTAACGTCAGCAATAACGGCGTTAATAGTAACGGTCTCATCTTTGAATTTGGTATTATTGGTGGTACACATAAAAGACAAGGAAGCGGTAGTGGTAAGGCGAAGGAAAATTCAAAGGACGAAGATGGACGAGTTTTTGGTGGTAATGGGAGAGAGAAGAAAGAGAAAGGTAAGGACAAAAATTTTGTCTGATTATAATGAGAAAGAGAGTAAATTAGCCACGCTGGCAACTAAAATGTCAACAAAATTTCATTACCCACGGGCCTAAGAGAAAGGAATCCAATTTGGAACATATGAAAGCCCAAAATCGAAAGTAAAAAGCCCAAACGTAATATTCTCTCCGAATATTACAAACAAAAGCCCAAGTCTAATAAACCCAACCAACGTAATAACAAATCAAACCCATACCCCATCAGATCAAATTATCGAAAAATCCTAATTTACTAAGAACCCTAACACACCTCCACCTTCCAACTCAATCGAAAACCAAAATGATTCTTCCTTCAACCCTACTTCTGAAAATTATAAAACCCCTCAACCATACTATAATCTCATGTTCAACTCAAATGAGTCTCAAAACCTATTCAAGTATTGCTACTCGATGGAACAGTTTAACAAGAACAAATCGCTCAAGAGAGAATACGAAGAAGCTACTTCACGGCAATCGATTAAAACTAAGAGTGTGAGGTTCATAAACTACATAGCTACTAAGGTGAATCTAAAACGCCAAAAAACCCTTTGGAATTTCAGATTGGAAAACAAAGAAGAAAAGGTTAAGAAAGAAGAAGAAAGAAGAGAAATCATGGTAGGCGAAACTGAAGAAGTTATGAATGATAATATGGGTATGAATGAGCTCGATAACAACTCAGGTGGTGAATAAGCAAGAGAAGAAGGTGAGTATGAAGAAACTATAGCGGTTTGCGGGGTTGACCCAATTCAACCCCACAATGATCAATGATACAAACAGCCTGGAACTGTCAAGGAATTGGCAACTCCTTGACAGTCCAGACCCTATCTGATATTGTTAGAAAATATCAGACTCAGGTATTAATTATGTCTGAAACTAAGAATAAGTACTTGAATGTTAAGAAATTAGAAAAAATTATTAATATGAAGTTATTTGAGACAGTAGAACCCGTGGGATTGAGTGGGGGCCTTGCAATTTTTATTGAAGATGATATTAAAATCGAAATTATTAGTAAAAGTCACAATCATATACACTGTAAGCTTATAGAAGGTAATAACATAATCTTTACTACCTTTGTATATGGAGCCCCCATTGATAAAATGAAGGAAAATTGCCTTGAATTATATAGCAGTTGCAACCCTAAGAATAATGAACCATGGAACCTCATAGGGGATTTTAATAACATAAGATCATTATCTGATAAAAAAAGGTGGAGAAAAACATTTTACTAAGAATATGAAACAATTCAATGGCTTTATTAAACATCTGAGACTTGAGGAAATTATACATAAAGGGTGTAAATACTCTTGGACCAATAAAAGAAGCAATGGTGAAATGTTAAAACACTTATTGATAGAGGCTTCTGTAATGAGAATTGGGGTTTATTATATCCTACTGCTTGGATAGCTTTACTCCCAGCAGTAGGATCTGACCATTCTCCTCAAGTTTTAATTATGAAAGACAATCATATTAATAAGGATAGAAGATTCTACTTTGAAAACCATTGGTTGGAAGAAACTGAATGTTTAGAAATTATTAAAAAAGTTTGGGCTAGTAAGAATTTTGGTCATGGTATGTATAGGGAAGCCCTGAGCAATCAAATGAGAAAATGCAGTAGGATTTTGACCTACTTGAGTAAAAAGAAATTCAAAAACAACAAAAAACAAATAGAAAATAAAATGGAGAAATTGGAAATGATTTATAATGATCCAAACACCACTAATTGGGATGAATATCATTCCATAGTCAAAGAAATAGAAACTCTCTGGAAGAAAGAGGAGGACTTTTGGGCCAATAGATCAAGAATATTTTGGCTTAAAAAAGGGGATAAAAACACCTCTTTCTTTCATGCTTCTACAAAAGAAAGAAGAAAGATTAACAAAATTAAAAGAATTACTAAAAAGGATGGCACATGGGTGGATAATTTCACTGATATTCAAGAAGAAATAACTTCTTACTTTAATAATATATTCAAAACTATAGGGCAAAGATATTTTAAAACAATAGCTGATCTTATTACCCCTATAGTCACTGAAAATATGAACAATATTGTAAACCTCCCTCTTCGTATTGAAGAGATTACGAGAGCAATTGATGGCTTGGGTTTAAACAAAGCACCAGGCCCTGATGGGTTTCCTGGTATATTCTTTAAGAAATATTGGGATTTTATTAAAGGTGATGTAATAAGACTTCTTAACAACTTTTGGTATAATGGTGGGACTCTAGAAGAAATTAACCACACTTATATATCCCTTATACCTAAAATACCAATACCTATCAATATAAAACATTTCAAACCTATTAGTTGTTCTAATTTTATTTATAAAATCATTGCCAAGATACTTGTCAACAGGTTGCAACCGGTGATGAACGCGATAATTGATGAAAATCAATTAGCGTTTGTCCCAGGAAGGCACATCCAAGACAATACTATGTTGGCGCATGAAATAATTTCTTATATTAAAGAACAAAGAAAAACTAAAACTCATTACTTAACAATAAAAGCAGATATTCAGAAGGCTTATGAAAATGTGGAATGGGACTTTTTGGAAGAAATTATGAAAAAAATGGGATTCAATATTAAGTAGGTAAGCAAAATAATGAGGTGTGTAAATTCAGTTACATATTCTTATTTGCTTAATGGCTTTCCTATAAAAATTGAAAATCCACAAAGGGGATTGAGACAGGGTGACCCCCTGTCACCATTGCTCTTTTGTATTATCACTCAAATGCTCTCAATTCTTATCAATAATAAAAAAGAACAAGAAATTATGAATGGAATAAAAATAGCCAGAATGTCCCCTCCTGTTACTCATTTATTGTTTGCTGATGATAGTATATTTTTTATGAAGGCAAACATTGAGGAAATAGAAGGATTTAATGATGTTATTAATAAATATAATTATGCCACTGGCATGAAGTTAAATTTAAATAAGTGTGGGGTGAAATTCAGCCCCAACACCCCAGACTTTATACAAAAAAATCTTGCTAGAAAACTTAATATGCCTATTACTAATAATTTAGGAAATTACTTGGGGCTACCCACTGAATGGGGTAGATCAAAAGTGAAAGACCTAAATTTATTAGTAGAAAAAACTCTAAAAAGAATAGAAAATTGGAAAAACTTATATTTAACTCTCGCTAATAAGGAAATATTAATTAAATCAATGCTCCAAAGTCTTCCAAACTACTTTATGTCCTCTTACTTAATCCATAAAAGAATTTGTGATCTTATATCCTCACAAATTGCGAATTTTTGGTGGGGGAGTAAAGGCAATAATAAAGTGCATTGGGAAAGTTGGGAATCTATTACAAAAAGTAAAAATAATGGTGGTTTAGGGTTCAGAGATTTACATCTCATGAACCTTGCACTATTAAGCAAACAAGCTTGGTATATTTATAATAATAATAATAATACCCTATTATATAAGATACTTAAAGGTAAATACTTCCCCCTTGAGACCTTTATGGAGGCTAGAATTGGTAGTAAACCATCCTGGGGATGGAAGAGCCTACTAAGCGGTAGCGATAATATAAAAAACGATATTAAATGGAAAATAGGAAATGGTTACACTATAAATTTTCATAGTGATAAATGGATAAGTAATCAAGATGAATTAGTAAAACCGAATAGTAATGAAGTTAAAAAAGTAAATGATCTTATTATACATAATGAGAGAAGATGGAATATAGAGCTAGTTAAAAATATATACAATGATGAAATAGTGGATTGTATACTTAATACTTTCATTCCACTAAGTGGTGGACATGTGGTGGTCCTTTGTGTGTTCTAAATAAATGCAAGTGATAATCGAACCACAACCGCAAGTGTACGGTTGTCCCAAGTAGTAATAAGGATAATACAGATTCGTTCCAAGGACGGGATGGTTGACTACAATGTTTAGCAGATAATGATTGGTTGCACTTATAAAAGCAAGTAAATAAAATGTGTTTGTTTGGTTTTGTTTATTAAAGCTACTAAATGAAAGACAAATTATAAATGCAAGTAAAAAGCTAAGACGCAAGTAAAATGAGTGAAAACGCAGTATGAGAAGTAGTACTTGAGAACGCAAGGATCCTCCCAATCCTATTTCCTAACTTATGTTGTTTAAGGGCTAAATTGGTCAATTACAATGGTCGGGATTCTAAATTCCTTATACCCCCGTCAGGGTGGACTATTAGGCGATCCTAGAGTGTCACTAGTCCCGTCAAGGTAAATATGATCCACTTTTGGATGTTTAAGTTTTATTGCCTCATTGGCCCTAAAATTAGCTAAGTTCGTCAGAATCAATAGCTTCTATCCTAGATTGAATAAATGGTTCTGTATTTAAACCCTCCGTCAGGATGATCCAATTGCCACTAATTGGAATAGCCTAAATACTAACACCTGTTCCTAGTTCATGACGCTAAAAACAGTAAAATAATCTCAATTTATTGAAAAGAGTAAAAGCCCTAATCTAGTTTAATTTAACAGAAACCCAAATTCAACATTCGTTATTCAATAATATTGGGATTCACCCATTGTTTGTTCTCAAGCACTATGAATTGTTTAGCTCATATTAAAAAGAAAAACTAAATTAAAATAATTGGAATTCATATTTGATTACAAAATTAAAGATAAAAAGAACCTAATTTCCGGAATTGGAATGACTGAGAACGGAGATATAGACCCTCTCCAGTTCTTGCAGCTTCTTCTTTCTTCCTTCTGTTGCTTCTCTCTGGTGTTTAATCTTGTGGAATGTGAATTGTGTGAAAAAAATAGAAGTCCAGACCTCCTTTTATATGTGTAAAAACGGATTAGGGCTTGGACCTAATAATAAAACACTAATTAAATGTCCAAGCCCAAATTCTAAGCCCAAAATCCCGTAACTGCTGATACACCTTCACTAAAACGGCTTTTCCCGCTTCGTTATGACTCCGATTGACTTGAAATCAGTTGCTAAATTTCCGTAACTCGATAAGGATCATTTTCTCTTCAAAGGTCAGCGGATAAATCAGCTCTTAAGCACCTCGAAATCAGCAATCTATGGCCTGGAAAACAGATTTTCAGCTCTAAAAATAATATCTTCGGGATTTATCTTCGGGATTTATCTTCAAGTATTGACTCTAATTCACGATCTTTGACTTTCTCCTCGGATTCCTCTCCTAGCTAACATTTAAAAACCTGTAAACTTTACACTAAAAATACCAATATTACGCGCAAAAGTTTAATAATTTAAAAATGCTAGAAATAAAAAGGGAATTCCGGATTATTGCATATTTAGTCCAAAAGTCTATCAAATTAATTAAATAAACACCAAAAATGATGTCTCCTAAGGGTCGAAAATAAGAACAATTAGGGAGACATCAACATGACACTCCCTACTGGATTCATGATAAAGATGGTGAATTCTCGGTTAAGAAATGCTACCAAATATTAAAACAGAAAAAAGAGGATAATGATAATAGTAAAAGCAAAACAAAAGCATCATCTTCCCATATTGTTGATAAAACAGTGTGGAAAATGATTTGGAACCTAAAGGTAGCTCCTAAAATTAAGAACTTTACTTGGAAAGTAGTTAAAAACCTTCTTCCTACTAATGAAAATGTATTCAAGAGGAAAGTTATCAAAAGTCCCATCTGTGATATATGTAACAAAGAAGTTGAAAATAATGAACATATGCTTTTGAATTGTGAATATGCAAGGGCTATTTGGTTTGCTTCACCCCTTTGTCTATTTACTTGCAACCACTCGACCTCTAAGGTAGATGATTGGATGACAAGCATTATAAACAAGGGGAAGGCAGGAAAAACCCATAATAACTTCTTGATGGAACAGATATGCACTTTACTTTGGCATATATGGAAGGAAAGATGTGCATTTAAATTCAAAAACAGAAAAATTGACCCAATAAGAATAATACAAAGTGCTAGAAATGAATGGGTTGAATATCAAAACAATAATTATCCTAATGATGTAAGAAAATCACTGAAGGATAATATAAACAAGAAAAAAAACATGGAGGATAATGAAACGGATATGAATATTAAGAATGCAAACGAGGTAAATGATAATACCTCGAATGCGAGGGTAAGTAATAGAAATGAATGTATGAAATGGATTCCCCCTCCTAACAATTTTATTAAGATAAATTGTGATGCAGCTTTTGGAGTTAATAAAATTTCAATATCGTGTGTTTCTAGGGATGCAGCAGGTAGAGTTTTGGAGTGCAAAGCATGGGAAATCGCAGCCGAAAGTCCGATGGAAGCTGAAGCTTTGGGGATTCTTAAAGCTTGTCTTGTAGCTCAACATAATTCATACTCTAATGTAACTATTGAGAGCGATTGTCACCAAGTGATGTTTCCTTTAGAAAATAGGTTGCCTATTATTTCTCCTATAATTTGTAATATTATTAAAAGTATTTACTTAGTTTCAGAGAATATTAATCCTACTTTTCGATGGATAAATCGTTGTAGAAACAAGTTAGCCGATGGGATAGCCAAGCATAAGCTTAATGGCAACATGTTAGGCTCGTGTTTAGACACGTAGCCAAGTAGGTTAGCTGAAATAATAAAAAACGAAGCCATTCCTTCGGGAATTGGCTAATTTTGTAATAATGTTTTATTTATATATGTAGTAAGGTTTGGAACAAAAAAAAACATAAGCTCAAGCTCTGTTTGGAAATCTTTATTTTATAATAAAAAAATATTTTTAAAATTAAATTAAATTTTGAAATAATTATTGAAAATAATTTTGAAACCTAAAATTACTATTTGGTATTTCTCTTAAAAATGATTTTAAGAGAAATACCAAATAGTAATTTTAAACATCTAAAAATAATTTTAAGGTCTAAAATATTTTTAAACATCTAAAAATATTTTTAAGTGTTTTTAAAAGAATAAATTCCATACAGGTACTAAATCTAAAAATCCTTAAAAAATGGTAAAAATGAGGAAATTAGGTTGAAAGTAATTTTTATTTTTTAAATATATTTTAGAATTTCAATAATAAAGATTGAATTTTTTACTTTAATTAACAAAATTTAATAGTCTATTTGTTGATGGATTAACACGTAAGGGTGCGCGGAAGAAATGCTAAAAAGGATAAAAACCCCACTGGCCTAAGATAATAATATCTTATTCAAAAGTTTTGACGGTCCAAACCCAACTACCAAAAGTCTAAGGGCCCAATTGATATGCAGTAATTGATTTAGACATGAATGGAATAAACAAAGTAATTAAAATACTGTGAGAATCAAATAACCTCAGAAGTTATTATACCCTGTTTGATATACAATAGGATTAAAAGTGAGAATAAATTAAATGTTTCTAATCTCATAATTCGTAAAAATATTATAACATAAAGATTAGGAATAATTTTGGTAGAAGTACAAAATTAAAAGGAGACAGCAGTATATGTATAGGATTGACAAGGATAAATTAGTCCGTCTAAAATAAATTTTGATTCCTAATCTAAATGGAATGGGCTAATACCATTGGGAGGGGATGGAATGGATATTACCATATTTGTGGGATTGAAATGTCTATAATAATAAAAATCCTATTCTTTTGAACACCTACCAAGTATAGGTATAGAATTTAATAAGGAACCAAATACCATTCCTCATATCATTAATGTGTACCAATCAGACCCTAAATGTATTAATCTTTCATTCAGTTAACAAAAATGACTCAAGTAATAACATCTAGGGTATTAGAATTATTTCACCTTCCTTTTCAACCCATTACACTTTTGAACCCAATATTCAATCCCCAAATCCTCCCGACTTTACCAAATCAACTAACCCTACTTCCACTGATCGTAGCCTATCACAACCGGCAACCTTCACCTCTGATGCCTTTACCACTCATAAACATTGTATACATCATAATTGTACCTCTTCCCATACCAACCCCAACTTGTTCAAGGAATCTACAATTACAAAGGAAACTATTAAGAACAACAAATCTAAGAAAGAAAATGGAGATACTCTAGGTAGGCAATCCTCAAAGCCAAGAGTAGAAAAGTCAAACGTAATGGGTCAACACAAGTAAACGTGAAGAGGCAAGCAAATTTATGGGCTTCTAGAAAACTGAAGAATATAGATATAGCAAACTATAGAAGAAGAACAGACCGAGGGATCGGTTAAAGTAAATGATGAAATGGTTGTAGTAGTGGAAGGTATGAATGAAGATGCTCAAGAGGTTTGCAGGGTTGACCTTGATCAACCCCAAGGAGCTCAATGATACAAACAACCTAGAACTGTCAAGGTATTGGCACAATCTTGACAGTCCAGAACCTAACTGGTATATTCTCCACATACCAGACTCAGGTATTGTTTCTTTCAGAAACTCAAAATCCTTTTAATACAGTTAAGAAGTTAGAAAACATTATTAAAATGCGTTTTGTAGAAACAGTTGAGCCCATAGGTATTGCGGGGGTTCGAATCTTTTTATAAAAGAGGGAATTGACCTTAAAATTATTAGGAAATGGCTAACCACATACATATTTTGATTAAGGAAGGGAAAAATGACATCTATACCACTTTTATTTATGGCTCTCCCTATGAAAACAAAAAAGAGGCTTGCTTGGACCTTTTTGGGACCTGTAACCCTAAGAATAATGAAAGTTGGAATCTAATCGGGGATTTTATAAATATTAGAACAATTTCGGATAAAAAGGGGGAGATGAAGGTTATAAAAAACTGATGACCCAATTTAATGGTTTTCTAAAACATAATTAGTTGGTAGAAATCATTACAAAAGGGATTAAGTACCCGTGGACTAATAAACGAAGTAACGGGGAAATTATTAAGACCTTTATAGATAGAGATTTTTGCAATAAAAAGTGGAATGATCGTTACCTTACAGCTTGGGTGTCTCTCCTCCCAACAGTGGGTTCCAATTATTCACCACAAATTCTTCATATGAAAGATAATAAATATAGTCGAGACAGAAGATATCACTTTGAAAATTATTGGATTGAGGATAGGGAATGTCTTGAAATTATCAAAAAAGCATGGAAAAGTTATAAAATTATTAATATTGGAAGGTTTTTTCTTTAAAAAATATTGGAATATTATAAAATTAGATGTCACAAGAGTTATTAATAACTTTTGGTATAATGAAGGTTCTATAGAGGATATTAAAAATACATTTATCTCTTTGATACCTAAAATTATGAACCACACTAATATTAGACATTTTAGGCCAATTAGTTGCTCTAATTTTATATGTAAAATTATTGCTAAGCTTCTTGTGAACAGGTTGCAACCTTGTATGAATTAACTGGTGGATGAAAATCAATCAGCCTTCATACCTTGAAGGCATATACAAGACAACACAATGGTGGTCCATGAGGTCATCAATTATATTAAAGAGTTTAGATATAAAAAAACCTTGATATGGCCAATAAGGCAGATATTCAGAAGGCCTATGAAAATGTGGAATGGGACTTTCTAGGAGATACGATGGATAAAATGGGATTTGATAAAAGATGGATAAGTAAAATTATGAGGTGTGTGATATCTATTTCATACCTAGTCCTCATATGTGGTCCTCCTTGCATACTAGACAAACCCAAATGGGGTTGAGACAGGGGGGACCCCCTCTCACCCTTTTTGTTTTGTTTAGTGACTCAAGTATTTTAATTTCTTATGAAAGAAAAAGTGGATAAATATATGATGGAGGGAATAAAAATCTCAAAACTATCCCCTAGTATTACACACCTATTGTTTGTTAATGACAGTATATTCTTTATGAAAGCAAATTATATGGAAATTAAAGCTTTAATGATATAATAAATAAGCATGGATATGCATCTGGTATGAAGTTAAACCTTAATAAGTGGGTGTCAAGTTTAGCCGAAACACTCCTAGTTATATTCAGTGTATTATGGATGGGAGATAAAATATGCCTGTAACTAACAACTTGGGGAACTATCTTTGGCTTCCCACTTAATAGGGAAGATCCAAGATTAGGGACCTGGATTTATTAATGGAAAAAACCTTAAAAAGAATTGAATTTTGGAAAAATATGTTTCTATCAGAGGCTGGTAAATAAATTTTAGTAAAATCTGTGCTTCAGAGTTTACCTAATTACTTCATGTCCTCTTATATTATCCCAAAGAAAGTCTGTGACCTAATTTCTTCTCACATATCAAACTTTTGGTGCAGTAGCAAAGGAAATAAGAAAACTCATTGGGGGAGTTGGAAATCTTTGACTAAAAGTAAATTACCTGGAGGTTTGGGAATTAGGGATTTGCATCTTATGCATTTGGCATTACTTGGTAAGCAGGTATGAAACTTAATAAATAATAGTGATTCTCTCCTTTATAGGATTCTGAAAATCAAATATTTTCCTCTAACATCTTTTATGAATGCTAAGGTAGGAAACTCTCCCTCTTGGGGATGGGGAAGCCTACTAGCGGGTAGAGATGTGTTGGCTAATAACATTAAATGGAGTATTTACATTTTGACAATTGGATCACCAACTGTAATGAAGTAATAAAGCCCAATAATAATATGGTGAGAAAAGTAACTGATCTTATCATTTGTAATGAAAGAAGATGGAATATAGATTTAGTTAATAAATCTTATCCATCTTATATAGAAAAAAACATCTTCAACACTTTTATACCTCTCTCGGGAGGGAAGGATAAACCAGTTTGGGCTAAAGGTAAACATGGTATTGTAAAGAAATCCTATCAAATTCTTAAAGAACAATGTGATTCATCAGAATCTGGGAAAGGTAATACTAAGGCTACTTCATCCCATACAATTGACCCAAAAGTATGGAAGATGATTTGGAACCTTAAAGTTTCCCCCAAAATAAAAAAAAAAATTATGTGGAGAGTGATGAGAAATCTCTTACTTACTAATGAAAATGTCTATAAAAGAAAGGTAATCAAATCACCCTTGTGTGATATGTAACAAATCTATTGAGACAGTGGAACACTTACTTTTTGAGTGTGAATAAACTAGGGCAGTATGGTTTGCCTCACCTTTTAGCCTTTATACTAGAAACAAGTTATCCACTACTGTGGATAGCTGGATGGCAAGTATAGTGGATTTAGCAAAACATGATAAAACTGATGAACTTGTTTTAGAGCAGATTTGTACACTTGCTTGGAAAGTTTGGAAGGATAGAAATAATTTGAAGTTCAATCACAAAGAACTTAATCTTCTTGTCACTGTTGAAAGAGCTATAAGTGATTGGAATGGATATTACTTAGAAAACTACCCTAAGGATGTTAAAAATAACTGAAGGGTAAAGATATTTCATCAATTGCCCCTCGGAATCTGAGTTCTAATATAAATGACCCTAAGCAACAATGAGTTAACAAATGCAGTAAGAAATAGGATCCTCCCCCTTTTGATAAGATTAAAATTAACTGTGTTATTACTTATAAAGATAACAAATGTGCTATTTCTTGTGTTTCCAGGGACCATTTGGGGAAGTTAATTAATTTTGCGGCTTGGAATATCTCGGCTGACTGTCCAATAGAGGTTGAAGCGCTAGGAGTCCTTAAAGCATGTCTATTAGCGCGTGATTATCTTCCGAATGAAGTGGTAATAGAATGTGATAGCCTTCTAGTATGCCACCCCTTCAAGATCAGCTACAGAGTTCTAGTCTAGACATTAGTAATATTGTTAGTATTCCCTCCATCCATCAATGTTTGTCACACTTTCTAAAAATAGATGTCCACAAAATGTTGTCCATTTAAGATGCCAAGGAACTTTTTTACATTTTCTACCAATTTATCCTTATTTAATATTTTAAAGCTTATCATGATTAAATTCATTTACTTAGTTTGTTGAGGGTAGTTTAGTAAAAATAGAAGGGATTAATTGTAATCTGTGTAAAAAAGAAAGCATGACAAACATTGATAGACGGAGGGAGTATGATTATTTGATTTTAGAATCTTGTAACCGTATCTGTAGTTGGTGTAGTAGAGATAGAAATAGAGTAGCCGATGGGTTAGCGAAACATAAGCTTTCTAGCAACATGTTGAGCACGTGTCTAAGAATGTTTCCTAATCGGCTAACTTTTTTGATTAATGAAGAAGCGATACCTTCTGGTATTGGCTAAGTTTGTAATAACTCTTATTTTTATAGTGAAACTTTTTGGAACAAAAAAAAGTAATGTGGACCATCATGAAAAAAGATCACCGTGTGGAGTCGATTATCTCTGTAAGCGAATGTGCATGCGAACGACAGGGTTAGTGTGAAGACATGAGGTTTAGCTTTTATGTATCATTATTTTTCAACGTTTTTAGTTATATATATATTTTTTTTCAACGTTTTTAGCTAGAAACATGATAAGCTGGCTCCAAATTTTGAAAAATTCTATGATTCAATGAATTCATAAGCAATAAAGATTGAATCGATATTCTTGCTAAAGACTGTTTTTTACGTGGACTAATAAGAGAGATGATGAAGAATTAATAAAAGAAAAGTTGGATAAGGCAAATGATTGGCTCAAGTTTTTTCCTTACTCGGTTCTAAAAGCTGCACTAGAATATTCACCCTTCATTTTTCAAAAATATGATCAAAATAAAGTAATGAAAAGTAATTCATGTTTGAACCGAGATAGATGGAAAATCAACATTATTGAGACGTTGTTTAGAAAGCTTGGGATAAAGCGCATAAAATTGAATCTATAGAATAATTTTATTTCAAAAAAGACGCAACATGTTTAGCTCTATAGGATAAAGTAAAAAAAAGTTTACGAACAACATGAAACTTATAAATAAATATATAAAATTCTTACCGACATTCAAAATAAACCACCAACTGATCAAAATCAAGAGTTAACTAACAACATTAGTTGGGAACTAGAAAATTTATGGAATTCGGAGGAGCTTTTTGGGTGGACAGGGTAAGAAATTTGTGGATTAAGAAAGGTGACAACATTACATATTTTTTCATGCCTCGACCAGTATGAGGTGAAAAGTCAAACGAATTTGTAATCTTAAAGACGATAATGGGAATTGATTGATGAGCCCATGATGGTGAAGGATATGGTTTACAAGTTTTATGGAAATTTGTTTGCAGATAACCAAGGTCCAGGAATTGAAAAAATTGTGATTCATATGCCAAGTAAATTATGGATAAAAGAATAAGGCGTTGGTTAAGACTACAAACTTAGAGGAAGTTAAAAGTGAGATTTTTAGTATGTCCAAAACTAAAGCTCCGAGCTCAGATGGCCTTCTAGGGAATAATCACTTGGACTTAAATTTATGGACAAAGTGGTGTTTATAATAGCTTAATTGAAGTAACAATCAAAGTAATTTAAAGAAAAAATAAAATCTATTAATAACATGTCTTGAATTTACGGAGTGATACATAAACAGATTATAAGATAACTACTATTATTGTTATCTTTTTCAAGGGAACTATTTTATGACTTTGTTTCTCGTTTGTTGATGGAGGTTAAATGTTTATATTGTTGAATTGGAAGTTGGATCAAATCCTATCTATGTGCCACTATTTTTGGGATGGTCTTCTACACAAAGTCACGGAATATATTCTAGGTGTGATGGGCCATGATCTGGCCACACCATATTCCCTTATTGAATCGTGGATTTTACTTTTATTCCATGTGTTGGAGAGACAGGCTCGAGGTTGAGATTACCCGAGTGATGTCTCCTTTTAAGTGATAGACTAATCTAGTCATGGTACATTTAGGGGTATTTAAGACTTAGTTGGTGATTTTTTTCCTATTATTTAATGTTTTGTGAATTATTGTCTAGTTTTGACCTTTATCGTACTTTTAGAGTTTTTGTGCGTAATTAAGTGTGCAACTCATAGGTACTTGGACACCATGTTTCCCTTATACGATGATAAGAAGTCAAGAAAATAAGATATCCAAAAGGTCATGGTGTTAGAGAACAATTCGACCACTTTTGAACAACTAGAGCGTTTATAAAAAAATACTTGGAAATTGACTTATTAGAGTAACCAAGCATACTCAGTTATAAATATGCGTGATCACTTGGATTTAATGGTTGTACTTGAAGTTATGGGCGTGTGAGAACTGTCGGTTTGTGATTTGGAGATGAAATGAAAGAGTTATGCAATTTTTTGATGTCGTGTATCGAACTAGTTCACTTATTTATTAAAACATTTTTGGATAGAATTGGGCCATTTAAAAGGGGTCCACAACACATTTTGGACCCTTTATATATATATATATATATATATATATATATATATATATATATATATATATATATATCAGATATTATAAATTAGAAAGGGTTCCACACTTTATTATATTCGATTCACACGCCTGGATCAGAGTGAGAAGTTGGGAGAAGATGATTAGAAGCATTTGATTTCCTTCCACCTCTATTTATCATCATTCGTCATCAACTATTATTGTAATTTTATTCCGTGGTTCATTTTGAACATGAACATTACATTCTTAGATGTCAGATTTAATTATTTTAGTATGAACTAAATTCTCATAGCTTGAGAATCACATAATTATATGAACCTTAATATGACTTTATTGATTTTATTGAATTCGGGTAATGCATATTCAAATGAATTGTTAATTTTAATGGATTGATTATATATTCGACATATAATTCAGCCCTTACTCTAGACAAGTATATGCCTTCCCTTAGTAATTATGACTGTCACCCTGAGAGGGGGTTCGGGTTACTGAAAGCAATATATATACGTCTGGTGTGCGTTAGTGATCCCGACAGGTTTGACTAGGCGGATAGTTAATAGGGTTTGAGAATTTTAGCGCCTATCATTGCGTATATCTCCCTTGGAATAGTCCTCTAGTAGTGTTGAGGTAGTTTCCTAAGCTACCATAACAGGAGTTTGGAAGAAGTTAGAATCCAAACTACTGCATGATTTCCAATTCACCCTTAAATAATAAAACGTAAAATCAATACTAGTGGGGATTACTTGTGAGTTTTTGAGCTATATCTCATCTCATCTTCTTTAGTTATATATATTATAGTCCATAGTTTAATTATAATCTAGTTTAGGTTATTTAAATTTACTGCATCTTAGTCTTTAAAAAATAAATCAAACCAAATATTTATCTTTACTTTTAGTTAAGCAATTCATTCTAGTACACTTTACGAGAACAAAACCCAAGAATTAACCATCATAGTCCCTGTGGAGACGAATACTCTTTCTCCTTACTTTTTATTGCTTGTCAACGACTCGTACACTTGTGGTTAGTTAGATCTCTAGGGTGTTTATTTCTTAGGTTATTTGATCACAAATTTGGAGATGAAACCAAGCTTGTGCAACTTTTTGTCCTTTCCTTATCTAACTCGAGGATTCATCCTCTTTTCCCTCATCTTGTTGAGGTGTAGCATTTTGTCCTTATCAATCATTGTTTTAACTCTTGGGTCTCCCTATTTTTAGGGGGTTCCCATATTTACTTTCCCTTTCTGGGTTGCACTGAGGTCGACTTGAGGAACTTGTCGGATATTTCCCTGTGCGGTCTTTGCATGTCTGGTTCTTTTAATTATATTTGAATTGTGGCATTTTACTTTTTCTCAAAAAGTGTGATGTTGCATAGTCGACAATACTTTTGTGGTTCTCAACAACTTTACATGGTAGTGTTGGGTTCGAAGCATGCAAGGTTATTTGCCTTGAAACAGAAAAAGAAGTAGAATCACAACATGCTGCAGAAATTGCCGTGTAGGTTCCATAATTTAATGAAGAACCAACCAAGCCTAGCCCAGATGAATCTGATTTTGTAATTCTCCTAAAATACATGCAAGAAGAGACTAGAACATTCCTTGAGTTACAAGCCAGCAGAGATATTGAGAAAGAGGAAATAGCCTCAAGTGAGAAGACATAGTAAGTGGTTGAACCTGCTGTGCAAGAAGAGAAAGAAGAAGTGATTGCACCTACTATGCAATAAGAAAAAGAGAAGGTGGGCTTGCAACCTGGTACTTCTTTGATGTCACTAGCAAATCCTATAACAAATTAAAAGGGTGACATGGAACTCAAAGCATTTGTAGAGGCGTACATTGAAGATAAAATCAATGCCCATATACTTGATATTGTTGAGAGATGGCTTACACCGCAACAGATATTCACGCAAGCTATTCCAGAGAAATATGCTCATACTGTGAGAGTCTAGAGAAGAGTTGAGAAGGAGCTACCACATAAGCTTCAAGATTCGGGTAGTTTTAACCTTCCCATTCAAATTAGTGGCAAGCTCAAGGTGAAAGCCATGTGTGATGTGAGTTCAAGTTTGAATCTTATGCCCAAGACTGTGTTCGATAGGCTTGGCATCAAGAAGACAGACAAAGCTCTTGTGAAACTACAATTCGCGGATAACTCAATAAAAAAGACATAGGGAACAATAGGACGTTCATGTCCAAGCAGGTAACTTAACCATCCCTACCGACTTTGTTATTCTTGATTATGATGTAGATAAACAGGTTTTGGTCATACTTGGAAGACCATTCTTGGACACAAGTCAAAGCACAGTAAAATTCCAGGAGGGAACAGTGACCCTCCGTGCTAGTAACGTATCTGAGACATTCTATGTCTTGGGTAATAAACCAAGGAAGTTAGCCCCCACAGTTCCTGTCATCCACATTGAAACTAGGAACAAGGACCCAAAATAAATCCACGCAAAGCCTGCGGATACCAGGCCAGAAAGTGAGTTTTGGGTTAACGAAGTTGTGGCTCTCAAACCCAAGATTAGGCCACGAGGTTACAAGAACTCATGGATGGTACCGTTTGTCGTTACACAAGCTGTTTTGGCAAAAGTTATTTAAAACAGACCCAAGAGGGGTCTAAAACGGAGATTAGTAGATGTTCATAGCCTCGCCCGTTGTTGGGGAGGCTACATAAGCAAAAATTAATAGAGGTAACACGTCAAAATTTAAAAGACGTTAAACAAAAGTGTTGTCCGGAAGACAACCCACAATTTTTTCTGTTTTAGTTTTTGTTTAGGTTAGTTATTTTTGTTAAGTATTGCAGTAATAAGGAAGGTAGGAGTGTTTTAATGTGCGAGTAACGTAGAAATCGAGTTGGGAATTAAGGAACAGAGATTTCACGAAAATCAACAGCTATGTGCGGTTGATCGCACGCTAGCCGCGGTGCATTGCACCCCACAAAACCGTTACGAAGAGTATGAAAATTAGGTGCGCGTGCGGGGCCCCCATGGACAGATCGTATAGTCACTCGCGCGTGTACTGGTCCGTGGTGTCGAACAGAACCTTCGTGCGGTATATCGCACCAATTCCGTGGTACAACGCACGACCATAAACCGCCACCATGGTACGAGAAGTCCATGTCCAATCACGAGAGCAGACATATATGTCGCGTGGTACACCACACATTCCACGGTGCACCGCACCCTAAGACCGTACCGTAAATCGCGACGCACCGTGTCTTGCTCGAGGATCAGAAGATAGCTGCGGTACACTACACCAACCCCGTGTTGCACCGCACAAGGCAACGACAAAGAGAAGGGAAAATAGGTGAGCTTATATACACTTACGATAGTCATAAACCTTAAACCTCTTTCTCCCCCAAGCCTCCCAAACTCCATTAAAGCTTTAACAAACCTTCATCTCACATCAAAACACTACCAAATCACCATAAATTCATATCCAATTTCTTCCCTCCAATCCAATACCCAATATTCAAGCACCCAAATTATTCTAAAACACCTAGAATACAAAATCTAAAGCCAAAATTCCCAAATATTTTTCATTAAATTTTCTTTAACCCATACCATCTTAGCAAGAGTTTATCATACCCACATATATAATCATCATCCTTACACCTTTTCTAACCCAAAGAACACTTTTTCGACCCAAAATCAAGGGGTAGAAAAATCCAAGAGTGTTCAAATCTTTGAGTTGGAGGTAATGAGATGAGGGAAAGAACAAAGACATTATTTACTGTTAGGGAGATATAGAAGAATCAAAGCAAGGCATTGGGTACTATTGAGAAGAAAACAATTGATAAAGGTGTAAGTTCGGGTAAAAAGAGAAACGGTAAAACAAGTCAACTAAGTAGAGAGAAGCATGCAGTGGTAGAATCAAAGAGCAAAGCAGTTAAAACTTTAAAAAAAACACCACAACCTCTATAAATCGAGATTCATATACACGAGATGAGCAAAGCTTCAAAGGCCTTATTAGCTTCCGCAAATGAACATTTACCCGGATTACCACTTGCTTATGAACAATTTTTTGAAAAAGAAGTTTGGGAAGGTGATTACAAGAGATTTCTTGAGATTGGAGACATATTGGGTTGGACTACATTAATGATGAGGCGTTCAAGTTTAGTTATGGAATTAGTTTCCGAGTTTTTTTAGGCCTCTATATCCGAGATAGTGAAGGTCGTGTTCCAGTTCGAGGAAAGTCAGCCCCTTTTTCAGTTGAAGAGATTCAGAACCACTTCGAGTTCAAGAAATTGGTCAGACCATGCAAGTAATAAGAAGCGGTGGAGAATATCAAGACTTATGATTGGAATCAACAGTTTGAGCATGTGTTGGATGAAGAAAAAGTGCGAGGACACAAATGTGAGTTGAAGGAACCTTGGCCTTACAAATACATTCTCGTGATACGTTGAATTTCCTCACACCAAACGCCTTTGCAAACACACGAATCTTAAATGTAACCAAGAGAAATGCCATTTTTTTGAATCGTAGGGGAAGAAGTAGATGTGACACAGTTGATTTTTTGATGAGGTGATGCGATTTTCTATCTCTCCACTCTTATTGTTTAATGTGAAATATCCAACTATGATTACGTGCCTAGTAAGAAAGCCGAGTTTGATTTGTGGTGAAGATGAAAAATTGATGTATAAAGTGAGTAATAATATCAACATTGTGTGGATCAAGACGATTCTAAGAGGAGCAGGAACTAAGAAGCCTCTACAGGAAGAGATATCTCGTGAGAAAGAGTCAAAGGAAGAGGATCTTGTTTGGAGAGAAAGGGTAGATGAACGACTGAATAAAGTTGAAGCAACTCAAACTTTCTTGGTCGATGATGTGGCACAAATCAAAGCAAATCAAGTGCACATCATGACACTCCTGGAGCAATTAAGGCGCGATATAAAGAAGGATCCACCAAATCCTATCTTGGATGTTGATAATGTAAGGCAATAAGCTTCGAGAGTATGTTCTCTTTCTTCTTTACCATTTCTTTATTGGCAATATTTGTGTTAGTTTTAATTTATTTATCGAGCCTGTTTCGAGTTGTGGGGACACGAATCATTTTTGAGTTGGGGTGTGGGGATTCGTTGTCCCTCATCTCCATTTTATGTGATTTACTTCTTTTTAGGAAGAAATTAAAAAATTTGATAGATGGAATTTGATGTAGATAGGGTTGTAAACGAGTCAAAACGAGCCGAATAATAGATGTACAAGCTTGTTTATTTATTTATATATTTATATGAGCCGAGCTCGAGCTCAAGCAAAACGTTGAAGTTAATGTTCGAGCTCGGGTCGTGAGAATATAACCAAGCTCGAGCTCGAGCTCGAAAGCTTGTCTAAAAGTGTTTTGAGCTCGAGCTTCAGCTCAAAAGCTCGTTTAAATCCATTTCGAGCCTGAAAGCTTTTTTGTTTTTTTCTTTATCTCGGACTTATTTGGATTAATTATAAAATAGGTTGTTGCAAACCTTTTAATGATATAGATCTACAATCAGAACATAATTGGCTATTGTAAATTATCATCGAATACAACCCCATACTCTCTCTTTGGATTGTTGAATTTTGAATGGTCTTTTATAATTGGGTAAGTAGAGTGGGAGAGTGTCAGGTAAGCGTTGGGATAAGATAGATTTTTTAATATATAGTAACTAGTTTTAAATATTGTAATTTTTTTAATAGATATTTATAATTTAACGTATTTTTCACGAGCTATTCAGATAAGCTCGCGAGCAGGCTCAGCTCGTCTCATTTAAAAAATGAGCTCGTTTTTTGGCTCGATCTCAGCTCGTTTAATTTAACGAACAATCTCAAGCCAAGCTTTTTTCGAGCCGAGCTCAAGCTGCCCGTGAGCGGCTCGGTTCATTTACAACCCTAGATGTAGATTGTGTTTAATGGCTTAGAAGCATAAATTTAGTGAGTTAATGATAGTAGGTAATTTGTTTATGATCTGGTTATTTTATATGCTTTGAGTATTTACATGAAAACACACATTGATAGTAAAGTCAAGATTAGTGAGTAATGCGGTAGAAGTATGTTTATCTTAGGGCGCCTTGAGAGGTGTGTATGCCGTGAGATCCAAGCTAATTGATAACCCATTTAATGAACGTGCTAGTGGTGAGAAAGTAACAAAATTGCATAGTTTAGAAAGTGATTAAGGTAGTTTTTTTATAAGCCTTTGTTGCCTTTTAGCTTGCTGTCCATTTATTATACTTATATCCTTCTGTTCTCCTTCTAGCCTTTCTAAAGCCTTTTTATTAGCCATACCTCTTAGATAATAGGAATTTTCCATATGACCCGCACTCGAATCGCGATGCTTAGATAGTCTTTTAGAGCTTGAGTTTGGGGTGGTGGGTTCACATTATGGGAAACATCATTGGGTTGGGCAGTTTTGAGCTTATGTATTTGTGCTTTATTTGATGATGATTCACTATTTTATATTGTAACCCTTTGTCAAGGCAAAATAAAAAGCAAAAAATATATAAAAAAGAAAAGAAATATTGAGAAAGAAGTATCTTGATATCTCACATCTAAAAGAGAGTCATAGCTAGCTTAGAAATGAAAAGAAATTGATTGGACTGAAAAGTGAAGTTTCTTATGTGATCATCTTAAAGCTTTATATTGGGTAATTGGGGATGCTAATTAGTGCATCAAATCATTGGGTTGAGTGAGAACATCTTATGAGAGTAACTCAAACTCTAGGGCTATTCATTGATGGCCAGCGAATAGAGAGCCAAAAGCTCACTCTACATTATCCAAATATACGATCATACCGTCCCTAAGACAACATTACAACCTTATAGACCTTATAATTCTTTGCTATGTGACAAATAATTGAACCAATAGAGATTAGTTAGATGGATCATTGAATACTAGTTAGGCTCGTTGAACAATCTATAGCCTCCATGTTAAACTAAGTGAAGAACCTCTCCTTCGTGCATTGCAAAGCTAATCTAAACTTGAATTTGAACTGTGTTGATTGTTTGTATGATAAGTATATAGGTAATTTGGTTTGTAGATATGATTACATGAAACTTGCTAAGTAGTTGATTTATGATTATTCTCACATTTTTCTATCTTCTTTCCATTTGTGCTTAATTGACTTAGGTATATATTTAGAGACTTCCTAATGTTCTTATTCTTTATTGTATTAGGGCGATACAAATTTGAGTTGGGGGTCTTGATGTCTCCATATTTGTGATAGATTTATCCATTCATGAGACATCATTTCAGGTGCATTATATTAATTGTTTCGGTATTTCTCCCAATTATTAGTTACTTTCGTAATTCATGCCTTGATTTGGGGATTTATTACTTCTTTAGCATTTTTGGTATAAATTGTTTGTTAAATGTGAAACTCTTAGGTAAAAGGAAATAATTAGATGCCAAATCAATGTAAAGTAGTAAAGGAAAGAAGATCTAAGGTGAAATCTAGAGTTGAAAGGAAACAAAGTTGAATTAGGAAAGGAAAAACTGTCAAATAAATCTGTGATGTTGAAAAGACGTCCACTGTTCTAAAGACTGCAGAAAAACTTTTACGAAAGCTTGCCCGGACACCCATGATATCAAAAAAAAGGAGTCAATCATGTTGCTTTAGTTTGGGAACGAGGAAGAAGTTATTAGATACTCCTTCTGCTCTAAAAATAATGTCCACTTAGTATTTTACGCAGATTAAGAAAACTAATAATTGCATACACCATTACAAAATTACCCCTAATAAAGTATCTTAATATTTTAAACATGCATTGGAAATATAAATTTTATTTTTCTAATAAAGGTAATAATGAAAAAAGTTAGAAAAAATGTCTTAATATTTTAAGTAAAAAATAATTTTAAGACACTATTTTTAATAATATGGACATTAACTTTTAAACTGAGGGAATACTCAATACCATAAACAGGGACATATCTATATCATCTAAGGCTGAGTCCCACAGTCTCTTAATTTTAACAAAATGTTAAAATTGGCAGTTGACAATGAAATAATGGGCTCCAACGACTTCAATGTAAAAGGGTTCTCAATTTTCAAAATTTTGAGCCACATCTGATGACGACAAAAATTATAGCTACATTTTTTTTTTAATTTCAATTTACACAAAGTAGTGTAACATTTATTTTTTCTTTTTTTATTGTCTGAACATATTTCTTTTCTTTGTTTATTTTAGAGTTTGTTTTTTCTTCAAAAAGTATAACCCAACTTTACATAATAATAAAACATTTAAATTGGATAAATATTTAAGATTCAAAAATAAATTAATAAATTTAATTGATAATATATCTCTAAAGTCTATATATATTTGAAAAAATAATCAAAATTTAAATATTTAAAACAACTGTAATATTAGCTTAAATTATATAATTAAAAAAATTATAAAAAAAAATTAATTAGTTAACTAGTATAAAAAAGTATAAAAATAAAATAAAAGTATAGACTTATTAAAACAATTGGGTATTTGAAATTGGGTCGGTTGGAGCAAAGTTGTTACAGAGAGTTAATATTTAAGAGAAAGTAGTTGTTTGACTCCGAGGGGCGGATCCAGAAAATAAAATGAAAGGGGAGGGGGAGCTTGATATATATGGGGGTTCAGGGGTTATCATTTCTATTATTTTTAAGGTAAATATAAAAATCATAAATTTATAATTATAAATGTCAAAATATGATATGGACATGCAACACTATTGTGATTCACGTTCGTTCAACAAAATGAACTTACAAGTTAGCATTTACCTAAAAATGATGCAAAATAACACCATTAACGCTACATTTAGACATAAAACACAATCACACCTATTTGACATGGTGTCACTAAAATTATATTGTTATTTTATAATGTTCTATTCATAATCTAATTATCTAAAAGGATGAATATTATAATTTTATTAAGTAATGTATAAAAGCAATGTTAGTCTAAAACTCAAAATAATGACTAGTATAATGGATTACAATATTCTTATAAGTCGGTGAAATTTGACAAAGTTATGACTTAAACTTAGTATATTAAATAAAAAATAAAAAATATAAGAATAAAAGAAAATCATAAAAAATAGTTATGAAATTTTATTAAATAGTTACGCAAAATATAAGATTTTCTATTTCAATTTTATTTAAGTAAAAATAATTTTATTTAAGTTAAAAAAATATAGCAATTGCTATGTTTCGAACTCACGGCCTTTATTTTAAATCTTAAAAACCAAGCATAACATCCACTAAAGTATACCATCTTGTATGTACTATATAAAACAAGATTATATAATATAAACGTTTAAAGGGGTTAATTATTTTTAGGGCCAAAAGTGCACTTACATATCATAAAATTTACAGGTCAGTGGGGCTTGAGCCCCCCTGGCCTTAAGTAGGTCGCCCATGTTGAAGTTCTAATTGTTACTATTAAATTGAATAGCCGTTAGACTTAGCCTAACACCTTTCAAAACAAAACATAATAATATTATTAGTAGTAGTAGGCAAAGCGCGTAGGTGGTAATCTATCTTTATCTTCAGCGTATTAATAATATTAATAAATAAGATAAGGTGACATTACATACGAGAGAGAGAAATCTTGATATGCCCATCTTTAGCACAACTGATCACGTGTGAATGGGGCCCTGAGATAGCGTCTTGTTCATAATCTCATGTTCAATCTCAGACCAGTGAAGTGACCATATGACCATATAGTATATGTATGACTTGCTGCATAAATTTGTTAGTTCAGTAGTAACTCTAAATTCCCATGAATGGGTCCATGTTGTACTTGCGACATTGATGAGGAGGGGTCACTACCTCTGTTTCCATGGGTGGGTGTATTTATGTTCATGAATAAGCACTATTCATTGTCACGCACCGCCAATGATCCAGTGTCCTCGCTTGTCGGATTGACTTGGACTAACCAATCCCCCTTTCTAAAAAAATATTTTTTAAAATGTAGTCACATAACGGTCCCTATACTTATATTATTTAACACTTCGAAGAATTTGGATTAAGTAGCTCGAATCAACATAATACCTGAGTTGATAGTTTAAGTAATTCGATTATGACACCTAACTAATACTATGATCATATTATGGACAAACAATTTTAAAAGTAACTCTCTTCCTGTGTAGTAGAAAGATACTCGAATTTGGGACACAAACCTACAAAATTGAAACTAATATCCAACAAAAAAATTCGACCTTTTATTTCCAATAACAATTAAAACTAATGTAATGATTCAAGTTCAAGAAGAACATTGGGAGTTGGAAAAAAAATCACTAGGCTCAGTTCTAATACCGTTCAAGAACCATATTTAGATGGATTCAACGATTGCTTTTATTGTTACTTTATAAGATTTGAAATTTTAATAAAACGAACAAGTCTTTTTCGACTACTATGGAAAGACAAGTTCTTAAGAACTAGTGTTGATCCACAAAGGTTATATAAAATGAGATATATACGTGCAAATATACACGATATTACAAGTAAAAAAGATACAATAAGACCGAATATTTGTTCACAATGATTGATTATTATATCAAGTGATTCGTTATGCTTATAATTGATAAGCCAAAATTGTGTCTTATACCTTCCTAGTCAGTGGCTTGATTCATAGTTTAGCCTGCTAATATGGCGTGCCCAACCTCCATTAGGAAGAACCCGCCCATCCTAAAGAAGATAAAGAAACAACCACACTGACCAATTATAGTAGCCCCGCCAAACCTAAACCGACGCCTTTAACCACACCGAGCTCATCGGGCGAGTGAATCTCATCCCACCAAACCAATCATAGGTAGACATTGCATATCACGATAAATACGATACCATAGAGATCTTCTCCATATCATATCATCTCTATCATACTTAACCTAGAGATTCTTGGTCGAAGGCCTATCAGATAATTATCACTAACCCAAGCCAGTGTCCAAATATTTGATTGTAGTAATTTACAAGTAAAACACTATGCCTATCATTACATGTAGTAGGTTTACTAACATGAATCTCACATTCACTCTCTAAATCTCTATGTTTAATTCATACTATTCACATGTGTCACCCCTATCTCGATTCCTACATCATTGAGCCTTTTGATGTATTGCCTTTTATGATAGAATTATCGTATCACGAGACATCAATATGGATTTTAAGGACTTATTAGAGTAATTATTCCCTAGTATTTGACGTTTTACGATTTCTTGTCTAGTTTCAGATATTTATTTGTAGAGATTTTGTGTGCTATGTGTGTTAAGTGGGCATTTCTTAGGTACTTATATGATAAGAGACCATGAGACGGTTATAAGAAGTTAAGAAATGAAGGAAAATCCCAAAGTCATGGCGTTAGAGGACTATTCGACCACTTTTGGAAAACTAGAGCGTTTACAAGTAGAACTTGAAATTGACTTATTTGAGTTATCATGCACAATCGTTTAGGATTGTGGAAGAGCCCTTGTATTTCATGGTAGAAATTGAAGTTAGGGGCGTGTATTAACTAATGGATCATGATTTGGATATGAAAATAAAGAATGACCGAATTAGCCGCTTCTATGGTTCAAAATAGTCTACATTCTCTTAATACATTTTTGGGTTGTCTTGGACCACTTAAATGGGTTCCACACTTTCAAAAATGTTTTGGAAAAACTATATATATATATTAGATTTTGAAGATCAAAATAGGGGTGGCATAATTTTGGAACGCTTAGGAGAAGCCATTAAACCCTCTCACATACCATTCCAAACCTATCGTTCATCATCTTTCAACAATCATTACTGTAATATTATTCTATTTCTTATTCTGAACATGAAAATTACACTTTTATTGTTTGTTTCCAATTATTTCTTTATGAACTAAACTACTTGTAGCTTGATAATCGCAATTTGAATCAACCCTAGTTTTTGTTTATGACATTTATTGCATTTTGTGATTAATCTATTGAAATGAATTTTTTATTTATGTTTTTGGTATATATTTGATTGTTGAATTTAACCCCTTCTCTGGCTAAGTAGGGGTTGAACTTAGTAATTTGGACTTTCACCCGGGAGGGATGGTTCAGTTACGAAAAATAATATATAAGCATCTGGTGTGTGGTAGTGGTCACAATTTTACTTATGCAAATGATAGACAAAAAATCCATCCAGGTGATCATTCCTAATCATTCCTGACTAAGCCATATTAGTCCACTCAAGCCATTTTCTCACGCCAGTAGGCAAATCTGAGACCGACAACCCCATATTAATTTATTTGGTAGAAAATTATTCTATCAGGATGATTCCATATGCAGGAACCATATAGGTTATCACCCAAACTCACTGAGAAATACCACGATGGAACATACCTAAGCTCGCCAAGGCAAAAAGAGGATGCAGCACCAAAGAGGGTGTTGGTCGATATTTCTATATAATCATGTTATGGAAATTCAAAGCACCATCAACTGCAACAACTGAACTTAGTATGGACCTTACTTGGCTTGATCACTAAAAATTCACTTAAAATTACAATACAATCCCTAGAAATTGAGCAAAAAACTTGTTATGACCACGAGAATCATATAAAATGACATGGATATTGATGTCTTTCTTTTTGTTATAAATAAATGCCCTTAGGAGACATCATTTTAGGTAGAAATGGACTTAGTTATTAGGTTTATAATCATATCGCTATATCACACTTTCTTCCTTCAGATTTGTACTATTGTTACTTTTAGAGTTTTTGTGCGTCAATTTGCTTGTTAAGTGTGAAGTTCTTAGATACATGGATGCTAGAAGGAATTAAGATAAAGATAATAAGTGAATAATAAATTCTAAGAGCAAAAGGAAGTGTCAAAAGAGAGAAAGATATCACTTTAGTAAAGGAGGAGGCATTCAAAACTGGAAAGTCATCACTTCTAGGTCTTTCCGATCTCAAAATATGCAGATTCAGACCTAGCGGTTCAGATGAAAAAGGTGTACCTATGAGTTAGCGAAATCTGAGAAGTGAAATCAGGTGATTTGGACCTACGGTGTGAAAGTTACATCTGTTTTACTAATGTGTGCCCAGCAGTTGCGGGAATGGTAAATTGGATTTGGGCCCTAATTCATTTAGTTAAGTTAATTAAGGGTCCAATCCATTTTTAAGACCTATATAACACTTCCTAAGCCTAAAAAATCAGTACGCTTCATTATTTTCCAAATTTTAGAAGACAGAGCAGAGGCAAGAGTAGAAGTTGGAGAAGCTCCTTTCTCCAACCAACAGCTAAAGTCATTCCTATGTTTAGGTTCTTATCTTAATTCTGTTATTAGGAACATGTATAATTCTGATTTCTTTTCTGTTCTTATTATTATAAGTTAAATAATAAAATACTTGAGAATCGCGATATGGGTTGAACCCTATTTTATCTAATTAATATTTCAAATTTGGGATTTTCCAATTTAAATTAAATTGGATCTTATATTTGTGTATTTCTACATTGCCTTATGTTTCGATCTTATTTACTATTTTTAATTAAGCCGCGAATTAGAAGTAGGTTTTAGTAATTAGGCTATTCACTAGTGAGGTGATCATCTGGAAGAGGGGGGGAGGGGGGGGGGGGGGGGGTGGGGGTGGTTCAATTACAGAATTAGGTAATAGACATGTGGTATTCATCATTGATCCTGACAGGTTTGACTAATTACGTAACCAATTGGCTAATTCTAACTAGGTGTGTAAAGGATGAGAGAAGAACATTTTGAGGTTTTAATCCTATTCTAACCAGGTAATTTGTTTGGACTTTAAAATAGAAACTAATATAGACATAGGCGTTAGATTATAATTGCCCCTAAATTTAATGATATTGCGACATATAACACGTGACAATTGGTCTTGTAATGAAAAATTAGGTTATATGTCGATCTGCCGTCAACTTCATCTACCAAGGATGAGTCATGATCATGAGTGGTTCTTATGCATTTAGTAGTCAAGTGTTAGCTCCCACGAGATATCAATAAATTCCAGAACCCATAGGCCATATCATTAATTAATCTCCACAATAAATAAGCAAATTGAGTATAATTACTTTATAAAATTGTCCCAACAATTCTCTACCTTAACCCAACTTTAACATAATTTACCTGCATGCATGCATGCACATGTTTGCCATTAAGATACATGATTTGATTGAGACTTCAAAAATAACACTCCTTTTATGGATGAGAGTCAATATGATTAAAAATCTCGAAGTATCTAGATTTTGATGATAATCTTAGGTAAGTTTAGACGTTTTTTTCCTAACGTGGTTTAATTGTATTCATATAAAAATTATAGTTAACCGATTTTTTCCTAAAAGAAACAAAATCTGGTTCTATGTAAACATTAAAAAAAATTAAGTAATATTAAATATCATCTCAAATCATATTACATATTTATTATTTTTAAATAAATTTTAAATAGATTATAGATAAATTTTAAATAGATTAATCATATGATTTCTCTTTCCTTATTTATTGTCTTTTCTTTCTTTCATGATTAGTCTATATAAGAGGCGATAAATAAATGACGTGATTTACGGTAATATTCCGTATTACTCTAAAAATAACTAAAAAGAGTAATGCTGGATATCACTCCAAATCATATCACCTTTTTATAGCCTCATATATAAACCAATCATAAAAGAAAAAAAAAATCAAGAAAAAAATCATATAATTAGTCAATATAATATGATATATTTCGATTATCTTTTATTCAATTTTATATAACTCAAATTTTTTATATTTATTTTTTATTTAAATAATTAATTTAGATTAATATAATGGAATGAGTTGACTTTATAAAATAATATGATTACGGCTAAACCATCCAAATATTAAAAAACAAATGAGCATATTTAAAATAAATAATAGTGTATCATTTTAAAAGTATTTTTAAAATATCATCTATAATATAAATTTAAAATAGTTTATATATGTTATTTTTTTCTTTCTAAATGTGGATGATATCTAACATTACTTTTAAAAGTATAAGGAGTGTATTCAATTGGAAGTCTGTTGGATTTTTTGGATTTTAAAAGTTTAGAGATATTCAATCAAAGATTTTAAAAATTCTATTAAAATCTAGAGATATTCAATTAATATTTTAAAAACTATTTAAAATCTAGATGTATTCAACCAATATATTTTAAAATCTATTAAAATTTTGAGGTATTTAAAAATTATTAAATTTACTAAGTCAAGGTTTAATTATAAATAAAAATCTTTTTTACAAATCTTTTCTCTAGAAACAGAAATTTTATAAAATTTAAGCAAAACAATAATTGAAATAAAAAAATTTATAAGCTATTTTATAATTATTATAATATCTAATTGTTATATTTTTTTTATACAAATTGAAATTAGTTTAGTTAAAATACATATTAACCATTTTATTCACTAATTTTTTTTTGGTTTGAAGATAAATGTGAAGGGATTTTTTTTCTTTTTATGCTTTGTTCCAATGCGAAGGTGAAGAGGTGGGTTTTAGGTTTTATCAGGTTTCATTGTAATTAATCGAACAATAAAAAAATATTTATCATTGTTTACTTTTTCTTTTCTTGGTTTTGTTCTGAATTTTTTCAAAGGAGGGATTTTTTTTTTAGGCAGACAGTATGAAAGGATTAGTTTTTGTTTTTTCTTTTCTTCAATAGTGTATGAAGAGAGGGGTTTTAGGTTGTTTTATCATGTTTTATTATATTCTTTTTCCAAACATAAAAAAAATATTTAATTTTTTTTTTTCGTTTACTTTTTCTTTTCTTTTTTTGTTCTAAAATTTTTCAAAGTTTCTGGATGTATACTTTTATTATCTTAAAATTCATTACTTATTCAATATTTAGAAGATAATATCAAAATTACAAATCAGAAATAAAAATCAGATCGGTCATTATGGTGGAGGCTATTTCTCGTTACCGTTAGGCCACCATGGTGGAGGAATACCTTTTTTTTAATTAAAATGTATATATGAATGTATATTAGAAGAAGATCAAAATCTATTAAAATCTATTGAAATCTTTAAATAAGAATCCGGTAGATTCTATATAGAATTAAAAAAATCTTATAAACTCTATATAGAATTAAAAAAAATCTGTAGATCCCTCCCTAACGGGTGTAAAGTGAGAGGTACAAGGCTCGAACCTCTCCCTGAACATGGGTAACCTAGTTCTGATTTACCATGAGAATATATATGGGGAGACATGTATATCTCCGTGGGATTAGTCGGGTGCGCGCAAGCTAGCCCGGAACCCATGTAACCAAAAAAAAAAAAATCTGTAGAGTTTGCAAAGTCTATGGATTTTTAAAATGTAAAAAAATTCCATCGAACTCCTAATTGAATACACCATCTAAATATTTTTATAATAACTTGATTGTCTAGGTGGTCCTACGTTGTACCAAACGGTCATCCAGATTTATAAAAACGTCTTAGGTGTACGCCTAGTAAGAGCTTATTTCAATCTTTAAATGGTCAACGACTTTTTAACGCCTACGTGGTGATTAGAAAAACTAACACGGAGATTTTCAGAAACTGACTAAAAGTAATTTGGTTTATAATTTAGAGAAATACACTTGTCACACAGAACGAGGGCGTGGATTTGGGAGGAGGTGAGGCGACAACAAAAATTCTCCCAACTACGGTTAGAGAAAAAAATTAGAAAAAATTCATTACTCCCGGAGTAATATTAGCTCCGAGCCTAAATTATTTCCTTTCCTAAATTAATTACAATTTTTTTATTTTCTATAATGTTCTAAAACAAGGCCGCCTAAGTGACTAGGCGCTCCGCCTAGGCGTTCTAAAGTGCGATCCACCTAGAATTTCTTTCGAAGGTTCGTCTACGCATAATCTAACGAATAAACTACTCGATCAGATTAATGAGTTGCCGAACCCGAATACAACCTAACATGCTAGCCCATAAATAACCAATTCAAACTAATCCAACCCAACACATAAGCAAAATATAAAGACAAACCTACTTAGGTTAGAGTTTGAACGCGCGAGTAAAAGAAGAAAGGTAGGATTTTTTCATATTTCAAGTCTAGATTTCTTAAATCAGTCTTCTTTTAGATTAATAATAATGAATTATTATTATTTTATAGTAAAATATATGTTATTTATGTTAAATTGATTTATTTTAAGTATATTAGGGTGTAAATATTATTCAAATCAATATATTAGTAATATATGTTTAATATAAAATAGTATAAGAACCGCCTAGGCAAAAACCGCCTAAATTCCGATTAATAGGCCGCCTAGCCATCGAGGCGCTCGAAGGTGGTCGACCGCCCTAGTACCGCCTAGCGTCTTTTAAAACCATAATTTTTTCTTAATAGTTTAATCTTAAATTTTTTGGACCTAACTCTAAACTTACTGATTATTTTAAATTTTGATCTATAAAAGAGATTTTTGTAAACCCATCCAGTACAATACCCAATTACTATTTTGTTCTAATAGTACAACGCTCAATTTTTATTTTTATTTGTCAATTACAACACTCAATTAAAAGTTGAAGTGATTCTATGATCTATTAAAGACCGTATATATATATATATATATATATATACTAGCATATAGGGCTGTAAACGAACTGAGTCGAGCCGAATACTAGATGTGCAAGCTTGTTTGATAAGATTTACGAGTCGAGCTCAAATTTTAACGAGTCGAGCCGAACTCAAATTTTAAAGCTTGTTAACAATCGAACGAGCTTTTTTCGAGCCGATCTCGAGTTATTAACGAATATTTTGTTTTTTTATAGGTTTAACAATATATTTATTGATAACTAAACCATTAATTTACAAATTATAAATTTTTAACGAGTTAACGAACGAGCTCGAACGAACACGTTTTTTTAACGAACGAGTTCGAACGAACTTTATTTTTCGTTTATATAAACGAACGAGTTCGAACGAGCTTTTTACCGAGCCGAGATCGAACGGCTTGCGAGCGGCTTGGTTCGTTTACAGCCCTACTAGCATACTAGCCATAAAAGAGGACGAGATATATGAAGTATTTCATATTATAATTTGCGGTTGTTATGCATGGCAAATGAAGGAACGAAGGTGGTCATCTTATAGGTCATGTTATATAAAAAAAGGTCATGTTACATTCAAGTATATTAAGGGTCTATTTTCAACCAAACAATAAAATAAAAATATTAAGGGTCGATTTGTATCATTTTTTATCTAACGATGCCAAACTAGTTACACATCGATATTTTATTTGTACATACTTATGGGATCAAACTCTTTTAGAATTATATATCTCCCTTTCTTCGTTGTTATTAGATGATGGAAAAGTTGTTCCAACCACTACTTTTTGATTACTAGACAGCTTTTGACAAAAAAAAAAAAGATTACTAGACAACTTGATGAATCCTTTTAACTTCCAATTATTAAATATATGTTTGGTTCATGTATTAATCCAATCTTTGAAAAAAAGTACTAATCCAATTTGCTATTTAAATCTTTTTGGTGGAAAAAGAAAATTTTATTGAACCATAAACAGATAAATATATTACATTTTTCTTTGGTTAGGTAAACAGTTATATTAAAAGTAAAATAACTGTATAATATACAAAGTGTTACCTATTTAAGCCTAAAAACTAAAGGTAGCAATAAAAAAAGCAAAGAGACTATCTCTACTATTACATGATAATCTTCTACAATCATCCAAGAAGGAATGACGAGCGAATAAGAAAAATAATATGGAATAAGTACACCACCTAACCTCTTTGATAACCGTTTTCTTAAAGTTGGATCGCCTTTCATGGCAAGGTGATTTCTTACCTTCCAAATACAATAGATGGTGGCTCCAAAATCTATCTTCTAAACGTTTCTTTTCCAATTTTTCTCTAGTTTTGAGTTTCTTAAACCATTTTAAAGCACTAAAGAGAGTATTCATCTCCTTCTCAATACCCAACTATTTCTTTATCTCATCCTATATATCTTTTGGATAAGTACCATCAAAATAAATGTATTTATTTGACTCAAAGTTTTTACCACAGAAGACACAAAGTGGATCTAACTCCAAATAAGTCATTCGATCTTTTGTTTTATGTCACTCTATTAATGTCATCCAAACAACAATGATATGTTTAGGAGTGACACAAGAGTCATAAATAATATTAGCCCAAGACCTCATGAAAGATCTTCGTCTAAACAAATCATAAGATTTTCTATATAAAACGTAATTTTTCACTAGATACTCATAATTTGTCGGATTCTCATTTGCCAAAGAGAACCACCTAGCCAAAATTCACTTTCTACTATCAATACCAACCGACCTTCGAATCACCTCCTTAAACTCCCAAAGATTTTTCAAGAAAGGAGAAATTAACCTCCTTGGATTCCACTCCCAAATGCTAACATTTTGAAAATATTACACATGAATTCATTTAATCCAAAAGAGCCCTTTTTGGTAACAATATTCCAAAGCATTTTTAATAATAATGCTTTGTTCCAAGCATCCAACTCTTTTAACCCAAGAACACCTCCTTTTTAGGAACACAAATATATAACATGTGGTGGCGTCTCATCGCAATAAATATTACGGAGAATGCTAATAACACGATCACGGACACCTGCTGAAACCAGAACTATAGTAAACCAAAAGAAATTGACGCCTTGGAGAACCGATCGAATAAATTCTAATCTTCCCACAAAAGATAGAGAAGAAGTGTTCCAAGATCTCACATACCCCTCCAATTTATTAAAAAGAGGTTTGTAATTCCTTTAAAGTAAAACAGAAGAACCAAGAGGTACTCCTAAATATGGAAAAGACATCTCACTTTTTAAATGTGTAGTTCCCAAGATGTTCCTAAGATCAACATTATTGATCCCCACATAATATGTATCAGACTTATTTACATTCAAATGGAGACCCGAACCATAACCAAACCTTGTAAAGCTATCCATAAGATTTTTAACTGATACTTAATCCCCTTTAGATAGGAGCATTAAATCGTTAGCAAAAGGAAGATGGGTAATTTTTCATTTTTACACTTCTGATGATACTATAAAACAAGATCCGTATTTTTCTATAAGAGCCTAGAAAGATATTCAAGACAAATAATAAAGAGATATCGAGGGATATGATTACGTTGCCTAAGGAATTTCACACCCTTGAAGAAACCATGAACTTCGCCATAATAGCCACCAAATAGAAAGGAGTAGTGACACAAACCATAATCCAATCAACAACCTTCTTCGGGAAATTAAACCCCTTAATAATCTCATAGCAAATCCCAAGAAATAGAATCATACGCTTTACGCAAGTTGATATTAACAGTACATCTCGAAGAACTACTATTATTATAACCCCTCAATAAATTCTTGCATAAGGTGTATTTTTTCAACCATCAATATTCTAGGAACAAAAGCATTTTGGGCCTTTTCCACAAGATCCTCAAGTACCGGTTTTATCCGATCTACGATTATCATTGTGATCACCTTATAAATCGCGTTACAACAAGAGATAGGACAACAAGCATCAACACTAGTAGGATCATCATTCTTCAGAATCACAACAATAATAGAGTAGTGTTGAGTTGTTTAAGAACAAATTGGAAATGAAAAATTCACGTACCGCTTGAACAACTTCTTCCCCAATAAGGTCCCACGATCGCTTGATGGTGTCGCCTAGGGAGTGATAAAAATAAGATAAAATTAAGTCTAGAAAACTATGCACTCTCACCCTAGACAGGCACGGTACTACAAATATTACAGGACGTATGCAAGTTTTAGTTGATAAGTTGAGTTCGTTCTCAGGGACTTAGTGTGCTAGTTCGAATGGGTAGCAATAACGAGTAAGGAGTAAATAATTAAAAGATAGAAAATTAAAGGAATAGAATTCGAATTTAACTAATTTAAACTAGGAAAATAAAGACAATAAAATAAATACGAAGAATATGAGATGAGAAATATAGCTTAGGTTTTGCTAGTATGCACTAATCCTTCTAATTCTTTCTATTAGATCTAGTTAATAAGGGAGAATATTAGCTCTTGTATATTTAGTCAGGATTCTAAATTCCCATTCCTTAGACCTTGAGAGCGACTAAGGGGGCTACGGACACACCACGAAGCTGGTTCAAATAGGGTTATCCTACGTCACTAGGGCCCTAAGCAATCAATTTCCATACATGGTGATTGTCTTTTAATTATTTACTTCTCACTCGTTTTTGCTTCCCATTCGACTAGCGCACTAAGTCCTTGAGAACGAACTCAGCTTATTAACTAAAACTTGCATACGTCATGTAATACTTACAGTACTGTGCCTGTCTAGGGTGAGAGTGCGTAGTTTTCTTGACTTATATTTATCTTATTTTTATCACACCCTAGGCGACACCAGCATGATAAACGGATTCGTCCAAAGAGATTCGAGAGAGGACAAAAGGTAAGCTTAAGTCCCGTTGGGGAGGACCTTATATTGTTACGAAAGTCACACCTCATGGAGTGATCGAAATTGAACATCCAACCGAGCAAAGGACATTCATGGTGAATGGTCAGCGCTTGAAGATATACCATGATAGTGAAGACTTTGGACGAGAGGAGACAATCCATCTCGAAAAACACGCTTAACCAGAGGTACAACCCATATAAGGTAGAAAATAATGCTTTGTTCTTAATGGATACAGACCCAACTGATTTTTGTATTATATAGGGCCAGCCCCATATAGGTATTGCAACTTGACAAAAAACATAAAATAATAATTTAAGAAACTTAAAACTGTGTTGCGTCCGTACCCATAAGGTTAGAGTAGCCCGTGATAATTAGTAGTTATGAGTCCGTACCCATAATGAAGGGGGGTTAATGGAAAAGTTCCAAACTAGCTAATTAGAACTAGGACTTAAAAAACAATTTTTCTCAACTAGAACTTAAAACTAAAAGTTGAAGGAATTTGGGCCTTGTTTTACAGTTTCCTCTATTATTAAACGCTTTTATCTATTTATATATCTTGATGACTAGATCCTTTAAAAAAATAACTTAGGCTAAGGCATATTCCCAAGACAAGTGACCACAGTCAACACGTGGCCTCTCTCTTACCTAATGTTTCCGAGAGCTTTCCTTTCCATTATATAAACCTCTATTTGCTCCACTCGATTTTGCAATAACCCATCTTCCTTTCTTGTACGCACACTTCTATATATTCAACACACTAGAAGTAGTTTTAAACGGTTTCTTATTGGTTCATATATATATTGAAGAGAAGTGATGGCGGCAAATTCTTCATTATTGTGGAGTAGAAGTTCTTCAAAGCGAGGACGACCAACTCAAACTCAAACGCAAAGATGTTCAAAACATTTGAGGGAGCAAAAGGCACGCCTTTATATCATCTGGAGATGTACAATTATGCTTCTATGTTATCAAGACTGATCATCCAACACATCAAATAACTCAACTTTCCACTACTACAATATGTAGTAAGCTTTAATTTACACCTCTCTTTCTCTTGTATAGTTTCGATGAATCGTCGATGCGTTAGTTTTGAGTAGAAATACAGAAAGAAAAGAAGCCCAATTGAAATGGCCATTCCGTAAATTAGTTAATAATCATACATAGCATAGGAATAATTTTTCTTTTTGTATCAACTATCAACCCCTTGAGTTTCTATCTTGTGTGGTTCAATTAAGTTCTTTTTTATGGTTAGGATTGGAAATAGAAGTTGCTACTTCCAGTTCAGTTTAAGAATATATTTCTCTTGTTGAATAAATAATGACTGTATTGAAAGAAAAATCATTCAACCCTCAATGGCAATACAATTATAATACAATATGCTTGTTAATTGAGATGGTTTGCTAATTGTTTTCAGATTAAGAATATGAAATGCTGAAAATAATAGATAATATTGGCATGATTATATTCCAATGGCAAGTAAGAAGATAATATTCGAATATTAAAGTAAATATACTTTTATAATATTCAAGGTATTTAAATCAAGGCTAGTTTGACTTGACTAGACTTAAAGATAACAGAACCAGATTTTTTGATTGTTAGTTTAAAAGTGAATCCTTGAGAGTCAAGCCAAATCCAATACGTTGGCTATGAAAAAAAGGTAGCCAATCCTTAAAGGAATAAAAGAAAAAACTAAAAGGACTTTGAACGGTTCAGAACCGCCCGGATAATTAATGACAAGTTGATGATATTGGACAATTCCTTTCAACTGAACTCAACTTTTTATCAATCAAAACAAAACAGAAGCATTCAGCAAAGCTAATACGGTTGAACAAATAATAGTTCTATGCCGTGTGCTTGTAGCACATCAGAGTCAGCGTTTTACCTTATTTCTACCTGACTGTTATTGTTTTTGGTTGAAAGACTGACTGGTAAATTGGTAATATACCGAAGTCTTTCTAATAACTCAAACAGGATTAATTTTGTATAGAGTGGAAAAAAAAAAAGTTAACATTTTACACTTTAATCACCTCTTATTCTTTTTGCTTCACATTTTAACGACCTCCTATCCTTTTTTGCTTCCGTCTTGATTATCTCTCTTATGCGAAGATCTTAAGCATCAATTATAGCATTTTTCTTTTTTAGATAACCTTTTTCCTATCTTTTTTATTTAATACCACATAAAGAAATAAAGGAAGATGATCCAAAAATAAGAGGATTATATAATATTACTAAGTTTATATGAAGAAAAATAAATATTGGGATCAAAATAAATGAGTTAAGATATATATACAACCCTTAAGAGGAAGTTTTAAACACCAATCATATTTAAACTCCAATCAGTCAGTCTCATATTTAAACCCCAAATAAGGATGTTATATACTATCAGTTATCACCCTCTTTTTGCGTCAAACTTATAAGATTATGAGTAAATGACACTTTTGCCCCCTGGGTTTATACGCGATTGACAGGTTGCCCCCTAACTCTTAAAATGCGCCTCGATGCCTCCTAAGATTTAGTTTTGTGACCCGTTACCCCCTACTGCGTGTTCCGTCCATTTTCGCCGTTAAAAATGACGTGGCATTTCCATGTCACATTTTTTTTTTAAATCAAGATGTTAATTAATTATTTAATTAAGATTAAAGTAAGGGTAAATTAGGTTTTTTATAATAATTTAAATATTATTAAATAAAAATGATAAAATAACATCCCCACCCCCACCCCACCGCACCCCCTACCCCCCCCCCCCCCCCCCCCCCTCTCCTTCTTCTTCTTCCCCTTCTTCTTCCCCGCTGCAACTCCTTTTCTTAAAAAAAAAAAAAAAAACATCACCATTGCTCTTCAGAACTTGTCCACGGAGCTCTCTAGATTATGTCTTCTCCATACATTGTGATTCACAGAACTTTATTCCATGGCTCTGTTTTCATAGATCTTGAACGGACGGAGTCTAACCAATCTCGAAGCTTCCATGGCGTGCTTAGAACGGATCTCGCAGCCATGGTCAAACGTCGAGGACATGAAGAAGCAGGTCAGCCATAAAGCTTCAATGGTGATGTTCTATTTAGCTTCGAACAGTGAAGCTCCGACAAATCACGACATCAACGAACCACCAGTCGTTAGATTTACAAGTGATAGAGATGGTCATTAATCAGCCTAGGCTGCTCCATTAGTCCTTAATTAAGTCGAATATTGTTCTTCGCCAACGAACATTATTGATGATCTTAAATGCCTAAGTTGGAAGAGCTTGAAGCGCCAACTAATAAGAAGGGGAAGAAGCTTCAATGGTGATGTTGAAGCTTCAATGGTGTTTTTTTTTTTTTTTTTTTTTTTAAGAAAAGGAGTTGCAGCGGGGAAGAAGAAGGGGAAGAAGAAGAAGGAGAGGGGGGGGGGGGGGGGGGGGGGGGGTAGGGGGTGCGGTGGGGTGGGGGTGGGGATGTTATTTTATCATTTTTATTTAATAATATTTAAACTATTATAAAAAACCTAATTTAATAATTAATTAACATCTGGATTTAAAAAAAAAAAAGTGACGTGGAAATGCCACGTCACTTTTAACGGTGAAAAACGGACGGAACACGCAGTAGGGGGTAACGGGTCACAAAACTAAATCTTAGGGGGCATCGAGGCGCATTTTAAGAGTTAGGGGGCAACCTGTCAATCGCGTATAAACACAGGGGGCAAAAGTGTTATTTACTCCCTGCAAAAAAAAAGTATAGGGAGAGGTGATTATTTACGGGCAATCAAAAACATGAGAGTATATAATTAGAGAGCATAAGAAAAAAAACAAATTTAGCAGATAAGAAAGACAAAATATGGATTCCAGAATTATTTTCTCTACTACTGACAAGCATCTGCAGTCCATAAAGTGGTAATCAATACGAAGAAAGCTTATTCAAAACAGTATCTGTCTCATGAAAAAGAGAATAGTACAGTACTCAAACTAGGAACTAATAATAGTTTATATAAAACGAATAACTCCAAAGCATCATGGTTCTCTCTACATATTATACTCATCACCACTGTCGCAAATTTCCCATCCCTCTTCAACAAGTGCTTTACGATCATCTCCAACACTTGTGGACCCTACTGAGATCTTCTGCTCTTCCTCTTCCTCTTCCTCATCCTCATGATCATCAATGATCTTCTTTTGATTGTCAGATGAATCAGATTCATTTTCCACCACCTGATCACGTGTTACACTCTTCAAAGATGAGCTAGAAGATGCTAAGATACAGCTTGTCTGGCTTGAACTAAGAGATTTACTAAATGGAACACGTTCATCAAACTTCTCCTTCATCAACATCACATCTTGACAAATCACTGATATTTCACCCCTACAATAAACAATCTCACAGTTAGAATGTTGCACTTTAATTGGCTCAGAAACTAATCAAAATACTTACTGCAACATATCAACTACACGACCACGATCTACAAGAAACTCCTGTAACTGCAAACAATAATAAAAAAAGAATATCAAGATTTTCGTTACTACAACCTTAAAATAGAGGGCACTTTAGTCTATACTATATTTATTACCTTAGCATTTTCTTCAGCCTCTCGCTTGAGATTATTCGCTTCTTCCACCACTTTCTCCATAACCAACTCTTGCTCTGTAAGTAATTTACGTGCACTTTCTTCCTTCTCTAGTCTATCCTTTTCCGCCACTTCCATAGCTTTTTCAGCTATTTCTAAACGTGACACAAGAGATTTATGCATCTGCATACACACACATACACATCCACAACATAATAAGCTTCTATTGCCTAATCAAGCACAATAATACTCAACAAATATTTATAAAACAAACCTCATCAAGAACTGCCAAAGATTTATCCCTCTCATCTGATAAACTAAGCAAGCGAGATTGAAGCTCTCTAACTTCAGTAGCTAAAATAGCCCTTTCACCATATACTTCTCCAGCGTGCTACAATGAAACACAAAGAACAAAATAATTATCAAATTTTACATATTATATTATATTACTAAATTATTAACCAACCATATCATTAGCTTCCTTAGCATGTTCCAGCATTTTTTTCAAATCATCCACTCTGTTAAGTATATCCAAACCCCCTTTAGCTGCTGCTTCTTCAGCATCTTCTGTTGCTTGTTCTTGAAGCTCTACTTCCCTCATTAAGCTCATCACAGACTCCATAGCTGCAAACAAAGTTTTCTACACACACACATACATACATACATAGTCATGATCCAAAACATGTTTGATTGTGAATTAATAAAATTAAAAATAGTTACCTTGTTACTTTTTGCATCTTCTATAATGCCTTCAAGAAGATCAACGCTACAGATCTGACCAGATCGAGTAACCATGGTGTTTAAGGCAAAATCATTTACAAAATCAATCATATCATCTTTCTTAGAAGGATCAATAATCGAATACTGTGAATCAAAGTCTATCATATCAGGTAAAGCTATCAATTCTCCACTATCTTGATTACTTGATGAAGCAATCTGAACATCTTCATCTTCATTATTATTGACTTCCTTCACATATTCATGAGTGGCACATACAGCATTCATGACATCACTATTCTCATCACCTTCGTTTGATTCTTTTAAGGTACTGCTTGTAAGATCTGTAGTATCGGCAGGTACAGTTTCGGGTTCTTCAGACTCTTGAGACTTTTCAGGTACCACAGTTGTGAGATCAGAGGACTCATTAGATTTACCAAAAGAGGCAAATATAGCATTAATCGCATCATTAGCTTCATCACTAGGTTCTGGAGACTTTTCAGTCAACTCTGTCTCATTAGATACCCCTACAGACTTGTCAGATAACTCAGGCTCAACATCACGAGTCTCATTAGATACAACAGTTTCTTCATTAACCTCAAGTTGATCAGTAATAGTTTCAGTCTTTTGTTCATTAAGAGCAACAGTTTGATCATGTCCAACATTTGAAGTATTATCTTCTTCATCATCAATTAAAATAACTCCATTAGCATCTAATGCATAGCCTGAATACATAAAGGTCCATATTTTAAATACAAAAACAGGTAAATGAAAAGTCAAATAGATAATGACCTGAAGAAGGTTTGATAGTGCTCCTTTCACTGGAAGAAATAGAGGGTGTAGATTTTTCCTCAAGAAAAGGTATAACTTCATTAAGAACCACCTCTACAGCTATATCAGCATCTTTACTATGCTCAATAGCGACAGCTCTAAGAGCTCGAGAATCAACCTGTCACAAAAGGTAAAAGATGAGTCAACGAGTATTGACCAATATGGAATTACTTGAGCTAGATATTTTACTTATAACAATTAAATATGACCCACATTCATCATTATTTAGATTCTATTACTGTATTTTTCCGAATCCTAAACATATCATATACTCACATTACACACCTCAAGAGTCTAAGATTAGACTATCTTCAAATATTATGTATTATGTTACATGTAAAAGCCAAACAAGCAGTCAACAGTTTCTGTTTTTCATATTTGACCACAAATTAAAAAAAGTGCATTTATTGATACGTTGATGCTCCTCATATAGCAGTAAAACAAAAAGAAACAATCTTTCATATTACCCTTTTCCTTAACATGCGGCTTAATCACAATATATATAGCACATGTCTATAGTAGGTAAATCATATATAAGCAACCATAAACAGAGCAATTCACAATCTCAAACCAAAAACCAAAAATCAAAAACGCAAAAAACCAAGAAAATGAACAATTCTAATGTTCTAGCCTAAAGGATTGATACTGTATTTACCTCTGGAAAAATCTCTTGCAGAGCCCTATAGACTTTCTTGAACCCCATTTTCAACAGCTAAAGTATAATTTCTGCAAAAAAAAAAAACAAAAAAAAATCAATCAAAATCACACTTAATCATCTAAATTGTGATAATAAATATAATGATAAACTACTCCATGTATTTCACAATTTCTGATAGTATAAAACCCTAACCTCAAATTGATCATAAAAAACAAGAAAATAAATTGACTTCCGTGATTAAATCATCGATATATAAATATTTAGAATAAACCGTAAATAAAATAGCCGAATCAAATTAGCTCAATTATCAATTTTCGATGAAAATTATTATTGATCATAAAAAGACGAAAAAATTATAGAAATAATCAAAGGGTTTAGTTATTGAAACGGCGAAAAGCTGGATAGTAGTTACTGACCTTATTGGGTTGCGTGGATTACTTAGGGATTAAGAAAAAAAGAGAGAGATATATATAATGATGGAAGAGTTTGTGTGTATATGTGAATATATATAGATAATAAGATATTATGATTGGAAATAAGTGCCAACCAGAGGAAATTTCCGCTTACATGTACGTTGTGTGAGGAGAGTAGAAGACCTATAGAGCTAAGTAATTGGTTAGGGGTATAATTGTCTAACTAATGTTTATGACGGCCAAACTTTATGGAATTAACCTATTTTGAAGGGTTTTAAACTTTCATCCTATCGTTTAGTAAACAAAAAAATCTTTCATCCTATAGTTATACTAAGTCATAGTTAAAATAATATCATATAATATTAGATTACCAAAATAAATATTAAAAAGACGAACTTATCTTAATGATATAATATAATATAAAAACATTACAGAAAAAAATATTTTTAAACATAGAATAATTTTAGCCAAAATCAGAATAAATCTAACAGATCAACAAGAACAAACTAAAAAGCTATCTAATAATGAATCATACTGATTTGATTGTCAAATCTAATTAAATACTATTTGTAATTTCTATTAAAAATATAGTTTTAGTTGGATATTTTTTACTATACATAAAATAATAATTAAAAATAATTTTTTATTTTTTATTTTTCAGTCTAACTCTTTCGTTGTTACAATTCACTTACAATCAAGTTACACGACATATGGACAAAAAAAAAGTTACACGACATGCATTGTTGATCCTAGAGATAGAAAGTCTATTACTTTTTCTGATGCATTTTTTTCTTCTATTTTCAGAGAAACTCATTTTCTAGAGTAATGATATTTGTCACCCTTTTTGTATCACTTTTTTATCACCTCCTACGTGTATGCCTACATGTACCAATGAATTGATTTCTCTATCCTATTTAATTTTTCTCTATCTTCTATTCAAGGAAATCAGAACATATATATAGAAGGGTGATAAAATGGTGACATGAAAAGGGGTGACATATATCATTACTCCATTTTCTATTAGAATACACCTTTGGTGAAAATTGGAATAACCTAATATATTATTAAGCTAGTTTCTGACACAAAGGAACTCGCCAGGACGAATTGCGGTTTGCGATGCATTGTATGCCTCTAAAGATGATCCACCGTGTATCGCAGTGGTACTTATGGATAAAATGGTACATGTACTAAATCCATGATAAAAAAAATATGTGGTGCACATCAACTTTAGAAAGAGAAGGAATGGTTATTTTGGAAGTATTTAAATTTGGGGTAGATTACAGTTTATCAAATGTGATTATTTACACTGATAGCGAAAATATATTTGTGGTTTGGATAATCTGAATTGATCAAGATTGAATATCCGACACATTATGTTGAAAACGCTTGAATCCTAATCCATACATACGAATCTTGATCTATGTCATAATATGTGTCTCCAGGATGGATGCAACAACATTCTCGTTAGGTAAAGTATGCAATTTTTTCTAAACTCCAATAATATGCCACCAGATCCATTTACTATTTTTATTCAAGATTTGAAAAATAGAATTGAGATAGATTATTTTATATGATGTAACTTTAAATTTATTTCCAATTTAAATTTTTTTATCAACCAAATTTTTTTTACTATACACGATATAAAATTATGTGAGTTGATTTTTTTAGGCTCTAAAATTTAGGAGACTTTTTTCTATTAATTTCAAATATGTGTTAACAATTGGGTCAATGACCCAAAAAATCAAAATAATATTATACTTGCCCCAAAGAATCATCCATTAACTTACTATTATAAGATTACATGTTTACCCGTCAAGGACGATTCCCGTCAAGGACGATTCCCATCAAGGACGATTCCCGTCAAGTACGATTCCCATCAAGGACGATTCCCGTCAAGGACGATTCCCGTCAAGGACGATTCCCATCAAGGACAAAATTTAGTTAATGATGTTATTGGGAAGAAATTTTGTCATTGATGTTATTGGGCTGAAAATAATATTATTTTGATTTTTTGGGTCATTTTCCCTTAACAAAATTAGTATATGTGTTTTTTTTTTAAATTTATGTCACTTTCATGTTATGATGATATTAGTATTTTTTAATGACCACACGGTCATTCATTCGAAGTTCCTCTTTTGCTTGTTATTTAATTTTAGTTTATAATTTATCTATACATGTTTATATCAATATTTGTTACCATTAGAATAATGTCATAAATTTATTCTTATGAAGGAAGTATTGAATTTATCTCATGATCATAGTCTCTTTTTTTTTGTCCAACATAGTCTCTATTTTAAACAAAAGATGATTAGTATATTAACTTAAAAGTCTAATGGTTAAATTGTCAAACAAATAAATAATACTTTTCAAATTTTGTCTTTAGTCTAGTATTAAATTGATTTTAATATGTTTTATATATAAGTATAATAGTAATATTTATGGAAGACTATTTATGGAAGACTAAGCATACGAGAGATGATTTTCATAAACAGAGATAGCAATGGTTACATTTAAAAATCAAAACAGATAGTAATTTTGAACAATTAAAAATCAATTATATATTTATGGTTACAACTATGGTCTTGAAATCATACATGATAATTAGAATCGTTGTTTCATAGTTTTAGATAAAGAAAAAAAGAAATAATAGAAAATTATGTATCATCATATATATCTATATATAAGGGGTATAAAGAGGGGTCATGGTCTGTTTTAAGGAAAAAATATGTTACATCCTACTGTTAATATCATTTCGTTACTTAAAAAATTAAAAAATATCAAAATTGCCCTTATATATCTCTAAGGAGGTATGGAGCCCCCTCGTCTTCACCATCGATTTGAAATTTCTGGGCTAACACGTTTGGGCAATAAACCCAAGCCACCTTATCTACTCGTTGAAAAATGGGAGTTTCATTAGACGACCAGATTTGGGCTACAAGGATCCGAAATCTTTCTCTTATAAATTTATTTTATTTGTAATTGATTAAGGTTATTTAATGTGATTAATTTGTTTATTTATCTATTGACCATTGTTTAAAATAATACGCTAAGAGTTGAATATTGAATTTCTCAAACATTAAGCATGTTCAATAAAAAACTCAAAATCTCACGAGTATGTTCATTGTGGTAATTCCATTTGGTTAAAAAAATATTGAGTATATTTAAGTAAAAGAATATGTTCAAAGTTAAAAGTCGCGCTTAAAATCAAAATCATTGAACATTGCTTAGTGCAAAACTTGCTGAGGATGTTCAATGCCACCACGAATGGTGGTTTTGATTGTCGGATTCTGAGCATGATTAGTATCGCCATGGATGGTGGTGCCGAAAGACAACAATGAGGCACCGACGACGACGGTATACAGAGGATCAATATCTGTTAGACTTCGAACATATATTTTTTAAATGTAAATTTTGTTTAATTTTAATAGTTCGAGAGATATGTAGCTTGAAACAAAGAACATAAAATTCTTTCTCCTTATTATGATTAAAAGTCTTACTCAACATTCCTCGAGTCAAAAGACCCTTCATGTTTTGACCTCAATGAACTTTTCTAAAAGTACGTATCATCTCTTCGTTATCACAAAGAAAACCATTACCACAGGACAACCTGCGGGAAAGTAAAACAATCACTTTGGTTTCAACAACACACAAATTGATAACAAAATCTCAATCTGTTTCCTTCCCGTATTAGCATGGGGTGACTCGGACTCATTCACATTAGATGCCGTACATTTTATACAAGACTAACTACCTCTCATCCTTACATACATATATTATATATATAAAGTTACCTACTAAAAAGCGACCTACTTAAATCTCATATGTGCACTATTACATGGCGTTAATCATAAGTATAAATTAGCCACCTAAGATGAGTGCATATAGATTAGATAGATTCATCTTCACCCTCACGCAAAATGTTACGACTTAGAATTATCTTCAGACTTCTTCAGTATCTTTCCCCCCTGGATAAATAAATCAAAATCTCGAGATTTAGCGCATGAAAAGTTAAAAATATTGAGCACCTGCAAAAATGTCAAAAACTTACCGGGGGCTTTTGACCAGTCAACTTCCTAGTGGTTGGTGCACGAGCTACCGATGAAGCAGCAGCAGCAGCAGCTACTCTTATTCTGAAACAATAATATTACAATTAAAAATCTAAGTGTAAAATTTCTGAAATAAGGATAAGAGCATCAAAAAATGTATTCAATTTAACCACCTTTTATGCACATCTATATACACATCTGTCTCGTCCACAATCTCTTCCTGCATTAACAAACAATATATAAAACTAATTAATAAAATACGAACAAGATGGTAAAAAAGAAGTAATATAAAATTTGAGGAGTTACTTGCAAAAGTTCTTCAAAAACATCCTCGAGTGTGATGATACCAATGACTTCCCCATCTTCAACATCCTCATTTAGATGAGTAAAACCATTTGTTGCACCAGTGAATTCTTGTGAATCATGCTCGTCTGTTTTGGTCCATACTGAAGCTTTATAATCAACGTTTATCACAACATTATCTAAATTTTGATCGTGATTATCTAGCAAAGGGGTAGTCAATTGAAAATCCCCTTTATACTCATTAAATTCAGTCTTCTCGTCGCCTTCACTGATTGAATAAGGGTTCTTGTCTTTTACCTTCACTACAGCTGCCATATGACTACTACCCTTTTGAAACTCGTTTAGGATATCATATAGTGGCATATTTGCCGGAACCCTAAAATGTCAAATTTATAAGAAATTATATCATGAATTGACCGAGAATACTTGCGCGGGAAATTATACACGAACCTTGGGATTTTCCTGATGGAAACTGCACTAACTGGAGTTTCAGTTTCTGCACGAACAGTGAGGAGATTTTTTACCTATAAGATAAAACGGAAGTGAGTCATTAATATTGGAAGAATATGCTTAAGAAATAATCGATGATTGAAAATCGGATCAAACCAATAGAAGGCCGATTATATTCTTTGCGTTGCCGGAATATACAGGGACTCGACTATGACCACGTGCAAGGATCTTTCCAACTGCTTCCCTGCATAAAACGATACTCGTCAGAAAGTTTTTTCTCTAAAAATACAAAAAAAAAAAATGTGAAACTCACCAGTCTAATTTTGAATTGACATCTAGGGAAAATGTTGATTCAATTGGTGTCATAGCCTCCTCTGCAGTCTGAACAGGGTATTTACAAAGTGAAATGCAAGAGATTAACAAAGTGAAGAGAATTTAACAAACTTTAAATGACTTTTCCTTATAGATACAAACCTTCAAAGTCAAATCAAGAGCTCCACTAATGATAGTAGTTTCATCGTGCGTGAGTTCACCTCCTTTACCAGCCTAAAAATGATGCAAAATTTGATGTTATTATGCAATCAATCGTAAAAGCTCAAGAAAAATAACTCTGGTAAGTTTGATTCTTAATTACGAAAATACCTCCTGACTATGGATAGATACAAGGGCTTTAAGTTGAGCTCTCCTAAATAAAGCATCGTGATGTCCCAGTACAGCATCTAGAATCTGAAATTAAAAGTAATCACTTTTTTCAATTTCTATTCTGCAATTGTATGCTCTTAATAAAGATTACCTTTCCAATGGGATAAGCAATAGGAAAGCAGATAATCATCAGAATACGCACAAGCCACACAAAATTTGCACCCACGGCAAGTCCGTATTTAGAGCATATTGCTTGTGGAATAACCTATAAATTAATAAATAACAATTTAATATAATTTTACGAATACATCTATGCTAGATGCAAAAGTTTTGAAGAAGAAGAATGTACCTCTCCGAAAGCTAAAACGAAAGTCACTGAAAGTATAACTGCGACAACAGGGTGGAAAATTTTGTCCAGGTATATTGGTAAAGCCTATATAAGATGTTACAGAAAAAAAGAAAAAAAAATCAGTGCACTGATAATATCAAGATATGATAGTACTAACTAAAACTGAAGAGACTTACCTCCATAGAAGCAGCATTACATAATAGTAAAGTCACAAGAAGTTGGTGCTGCTTTTGAACAACCGGTAAAATAACAGCTGAGAACAACAAAATTGAAGGAAAAAGGCTTAATAATGCAATTTCAAGGTTAAACTTTAAAAAATCTCTTAACTAATTATAATAAAATTACACTCTAATTAACCCCAATTACAACTATGATAAACTTAATAAAATCTTATATATTCAGAGTGATAAATCAATTTACTAGAACAGCCCAACTAAAACCATTTATGAGGAAACAAACAAAAATTCAATGGATTTAATAAAGAAAAGCAAATAGCATCATACCAATTACATGACGAAAACACCAAACATCATAATAACAATAAAACAAACATAAAACAAACATAAAACAAGAAAAATTACTATATAAAATTAAGAGACGAAACCTGCTTGTTTCTTTTCATTATCCGTGCCACTTTGTTGAAGAATTTCAAGTTCAACAAGGCCAAGAGACATTAAACCAAGAGTCAATCCGGACATAATACCGGCGAAGAGTACGAGGAAACATGAAACACCGGCAAAAACAAACCACCATGGGTCACCAAATACAATGTCATTAGCATCAATAACAATCCCTTGTGTTGATGCGATCCCTGTTGCAACAGCTAAAGCATTAATCAACATCCCCATATGATCAAAATTTGTTTCGGTACTTAAAAAGTTCGGTGGATGGTGAAAAGGGAACGAGGGGAGTTAGGTGAAAATACGAGGAAAATAAACGTAGGAGTAGGAGGCCGAGATTTTATAATTCTTTTAAGTACCAAGTCCTTTGAAATAAAAAAGTACCAAGTACTTTAGGGAGTATCTCTGTGGGGTAAGCTGCGTAGTGATTGATGTTGCTAGTGTTTGATCAACTAAAGTATCTGTTTGACAAAAAAAAAAAAAAAAAAACAAAAGTATATCTGTTATATTCATCTTGTTATCCCTTTCTAAACTAGTACTATGACTTATATTTGACCCTTATAATTTTTCGAACAAAAAAAAAACCCTTACAATTGTTTTATTATTTCAATTAACTTTTGTTTTTATATATATACTTATATACTAGAAAAAATATGTGTAAAGAGGTTTTAAAAAAAAGTATGCCGATAATTACAATAAATATGACCTTGATATGGGAGATGGTAAATTCGATATTGTATTAGTAAAATATACTTACAAACATATATTATATTATGTCAAAAGTGCAAGCTATTAGGGCACTCAGAAAATACATGTACAAATACCAAAAAGGTATGAATTCCAAAGATAAAACCTGAACCAGATAGAGGGGGGAATAGACATATGGTGCAGTCCTATTCTGACCCTCAAGGTGCACAATGACAAACCATGTCTGCTAAAAGATTCAATTCACCTACTCATAGTACACGGGTGGATAAAACATTAGTACAGAACAACTTCAATGCTCTCAATGAAGGATTCTGTAGAAGCAGCAGTGACTAAGTTAATTGATGCAGATGAGGATGTGGTTGCAATAAAGCTTCTTGACCCCCTTATCCAATCAATGATAGTAAACTGGAATGTGAGGGGTGTGAATAAAAATCTTAAACAAGTAAATTGTTTGAAGCAAGTAGTAAATAATAAGGCGAGGGTGTTCAGTTTTCTAGAAACCAAGATCAAGTGACATAAAGCTAGTAAAGTGTTGAAATCTACTTTTAATAAATGGCAAGTAGTCACAAATTATAACCATGACATACATGGGCGAATTTAGACTTGTTGGGACCCAAAAAAAGTGAATGTTACCGTTTTGGAGATGACAAATCAGGCTATACTCTGTAAGGTACAACATATCCAATCAAATACTGAGTTTTATTATTCCCTTATTTATGCCATGAATGATGTGAACATCAGACACATTCTATGGGGTACTCTTAGGGGATGGAAAAATATTACTAAATATGAAGCATCAGTGATCCAAGGGGACTTTAATGAAATTACAAATATTACTGAAAGATTAAATTGTGATGCTTTCACTAAAGGGTCACATGATATGATACAATGCATAGATGAGTTAGATCTTACTGATCTGAACTACAATGGACCAAGATATACTTGGACAAGTAGAGAAGCAGGGGATGAGATGAAGGCCAGTAAGATTGACAAAACACTAGTCAACCCTACTTGACTAAACAAATTCTCACAAACATCACTAATTTTAAAACCTCCTGGAGTATCTGATCATTGTAGCCAACACCTTTAGGTGATTCAACATGAAAAAAGGGGCCTAGCTCCTTTCATTCTATAATATATGGTTGAACCATGAGTTATTCATGCCTCTATTGGAAGAAGCATGGAACATCCAAGTTAATGGTGCTACTATGTTCATCCTGACCAAGAAGCTGAGAAATCTGAAACAAAAATTAAAGGATTTCAATAACAAATACTTAAAGAATATATCAAATAACATAAACATATACAAAGTAGGTTAATGGATATTCAAAATCTAAGACTCCATGGGACAAATATGTAGACATTTTAGCAGATGAAACAAAGTTGTTAGGTGAACTACATGAGGAAAGAATTAAAGAAGATAAATTGTTAGACAATAATCTAGGGCTAACTGGATTGATGAGGGGGCCTCAATATAGCCTATTTATTCAAGTAGGCTAATGGGATGAAAGCCCAAAATAACATAACTAGTCTGACTAAAGATGATGGGACTGTAATTACAGATGAAAAAGGATTTGCCTCTGAATTCGTGACTTACTATTCTAATTTATTGGGGACTAAAAGAAATGGCCAAGAGCAATATGGGGTTAAAATCGTAAAAGACATTTATGATAAACAGATTGAGGAAAAATACATAAATAAGTTATGTCTACTTGTCACATAAAAGGAGATAATATCAACTATATTTTCCAATTGATGGTACAATAAGCCCAGATCCTAATAGGTATAAATATCTGCTTTTAAAAAAAACATGGCTTACTAATGAACTTGAGATATGCAGAGCCATTCAAAGTATTATGCAAGATTCTCAGTTACTGAAGGAAATGAATGCGACTAGTATAATTCTTGTCCCAAAATTAACAATCCCACATCAGTCAAAAGTTACAGGCCAATAGCATGTTATAGTGTTATTTACAAAGGAATCTCAAAGATTATTGCAGATAGATTGCAAAAAACACTCCAAGGTCTGATATTTAACAATTAATCTGCATCAGTGAAACATAGAAATATTGGTGAAAATATACTTATAGCCCAGGAGCTGCCATGGGGTATACAAGAGCAAATATATCACAGAGATGTGCCCTTAAACTGGATTTGATTAAGGCGTATGATTATATTTATTGGGACTTCATTCTCAAAACTCTCAAAGCTTTTGGATATCCTGACAAATTCATATCATGGGTGGAAATGTGTCTTACAACTCCAACATACAGTATCATGATCAATGGCCCTATAATGGTCATTTTAAAGGGGATAAGGGATTGAGACACAAGGAACCCATCTCCCCTTATCTCTTTGTGATATGAATGGAGGTGTTAACACAAATACTTAGAAGAATTGGGGCTAAAAAAGACTCTGAATGGCATCGGAAATGTAAAAGTCACAAGCTCAACAATTTAATGTTCGCAAATGATTTAATGGTATTCTTCAAACCTACTAGGCAGTCAGCTATACTCATAAGCAAGGACTACACTTGTTTAAAATACTATCTGGACTACAAATAAGTGATAGTAAAAGTAATACTTTTTATGGTGGGTGGAACTCAAACATTAAGATAGAAATATGGGACATTCTACATATACCCGAGGGGAAATTGCCTATGAATATCTTGGTGTACCCTTGATTACATGAAGGCTGAGCATAGGGGAATGCGAACCTCTTATTGCTAAAATGAGTAACAAAATTGATCACTGGAGCTCTAAATATTTGTCTTTTGCAGGTAGATTGCAATTAATCAAATAATTTCTTAGCAACATTGCCAGTTTCTGGTTTGGTATATTTGCCATATAATGTCTCCTCATTTGTGATAGATTTATGTTAAGATGATACATCAGTTTTAGTGATTTAGAATTCTTTCTAATTGATTTTCTTGAGAAATAGTGCACTTTCCTATTTTGAGTCTTGATTTAGTAAAATAATATTTTTAGAGCATATTGGGTTTAATTATTTATTTAGTGTGAAGCTTTAAAGATAATTATGGAGATTAATTAGAGTCCACGTCAAAGACTACAAGATATGGAAAGAGATAAGCATGGTAATTGGAGATAAGGAAACAAAAGCTAAAAACATGGAAAAGGAAAAGCTGCCTTAAATCTGAATTTCTGCACCTACGACCACAAATCAGCTTATATCACAAGATCGGTGTGGAATTTGGAGAAACAGTCAAGAGAAAAGTTGAAGATCTTTCCGAGATGATGAATTTCGACTACTCATATGCGTCAAACGGATGAGTATTGAAGCTGCTAGGACCAAAACAAAACGGGTATGATTTCATGTTTTAGGGTTACAAATTTGAGTTGGGCTTGGAGTCCATTACTTACCTTCTACTTCAAGAAAACGAATTAGGTCTTCTAAACACCTATAAATACACCCTTATATCACTTGTAAATCATCCTTGCCTCATAGTAATTAGTTCTTAAGGTTTTATTCTTCCAAGTTATTGTAGAGAGCAAGATGATGTCTTTTATTATTTCTTTTAGTTTATTTCCTTCAAGTATGAACTAAACTTCCCATAGCTTGGGTTTTGCATCACGTATAATCTATGAATTATATTTTCTTTCTATCTAAGTTTCTTTGGGAATTACATGTTTTAATCTGATATTAGCTTCTTACCTATATATTTGTTTATGTGTTTTGATTTATTGTCTATCCTAGAACTGATCACTTTAGGCTTTTTAATAGTAATTAGATGATCACCTTAGTTGGGTGTCTAATTATTGAAACACCACATAACGTCTAGTGTCGATATTGGTCCTGACAACACCGATTCTAACTAGATAGTCATTAGGGTATGATTTAATTACTATCACCATGTATGGAAATTGATTGCTTAGGGCCTTGGTAGCCCTTGTAAACCCTATTTGAACCAGCCTCGTGGTGTGTCCGTAGCCCACTTAGTCGCTCTCAAGGTCTAAGGTATGGGAATTTAGAATCCTGACTAAGTATCTGAGAGCTAGTTATCTCCCTTATTAACTAGATTTTATAGAAAGAATTAGAAGGATTAGTGCATACTAGCAAAACCTAAGCTATACTTCTCATCTCATATTTCTTCGTATTTAATATACTGTCATTATTTTCCTTAGTTTAATTTCATAATTTCGAATTTATTCCTTTTATTTTTCTGTCTTTTAATTAATTACTACTTACTCGTTATTTCTACCCATTCGACTAACACTCTAAGTCCCTGAGAATGAACTCAACTTATCATTAAAACTTGCATTCGTCCTGTAATACTTGCAGTACTGTGCCTGTCTAGGGTTAGAGTGTGTTGTTTTCTGACTTATTATTTATTCTATTTTTATCACACCTTAGGTGAAACCACCATACCTAAGAAGATCATTAAGGACCTAAAGAGTAAAATGATGTCATCTTTATGGAAGGGTTCTAGTGAGTTTAAAGGAGGTGTAGAAGTCTCATGGGACATTGTGTGTTTACCTCTTCAAGAAGGGGGGTTGGGTGTAAAGAATTTGCATACCCAGAATCAAACAACTTTATTAAAATTTCTATGGAATTGCTACGTCCCCGAAAACACTCTCTGGTTTCAATGGGCACAACAAATTCTATTGAAGAATAAATCCTTCTGCAAATAAATGTCCCTTAAAATACTTCATGGGGATGTAGAAAAATTCTGAATATGAGACAAGTAGTAAAAGGCTCATTTCTTATCATATTGCAAATGGAAAAAGTATCTCTCTTTGGTGGGACTACTAAATTCCAAACAAACGCTTACAAGACATTCAGTGTAGCAGCTTAGTCTCAGGATATTATACAGATGCAAAGTTAGCTAGATTCATCCACCAAAACCATTTGAGATGGCCTGCAAATATCAGTGTCATGGAGAACATTACAAAGCAAATTAAAATTGAAGCTGCGAGAGAAGATAAAATTGAATGGATGTTTTCAAAAAAAGGAATATTTACCTTTCGTGATACATATGAACAATTGAGACTAAAGAAACCAAAAAAATGAATGCTTCAAGATCATCTGTCAATCTAAAAGCTTACACAAGTATAAATTTATTCTTTGGCGGGTTCATACGGACAGATTAGTAACGAAACAAAGGCTCGCATCTTGGGGGTTATTATCAAATTTCATATGTGAATTTTGTAATTTGATAAGCAAAAACCGTAATCATCTATTTTATGAGTGATCATTTACAAGAAGAATCTGAGGTCGATGTCTCACTACACATGGGATAAAGATTTCAACCATCTCCGGGTGTCACTCATTGAATGATATACCAAGCAACACGGCGGTAAAGCAATTGTTGATGATGTGATACAGGTGTGTATAATATATGGATTGAACGTAACTACATGGTCTTTAACAAAGAGTATAAGACGAAAGATAAGTTGTTTGAAGAAATTTCGATGGCATTTCGTGAAACACTTGTGAGATTAGAGAGAAATAGAGAGAAAAAGATGATGACTGAATCTATTAGGGTCTGTTTGGATTGAGAGAAATGGAATGAAAGTAAAGGAATAGAAATGATTCTTTTAATTTTACGGTGTTTGTATTATAAAATTTTATAAAAGAAAAGAAATGAAATGATTCTAAAAATCACTCATGTATCCATTTTTATAATCACTCCAAATTGGAGTCAAATGAAAAGAAAGGAATTTTATGAATTATTAAAGGCTAAAATTAATCTTTTATATTCTTTTTTTTGTATTTTTTTCAATTCAAACAAAAAATATCCAAAATCATTCATAAAATCTTTTTTTATAAAAAATTCTAATTCAAACAAAAAATTTCTCTTCTTTTTAATTTTTTTTCTTTTCCTTTACTATGTTTTTTCTCCTAAATACAAACAGTCCTTACAGTTAGGTGGGAGAGTTGAATAGATTTTGTCGGATGTACTTAAGGTACTTAGATGACAAATATGTTATGTTTTGTTTGTTTATTTTTGACTTAGTCTACAAATATCATTAGCATCCATATAGCTAAATCATATTCTTTATTTATCACGTATTTATATTAAAACAATCTTCCTCCTTGTCTATATAAATACTAGAGATATAATTCTTTACTAATACTAGTTGATTTGGTTTTGCTGTCAGATTTTCCTAATTCATGGAACCTAGTTAGGTAAATTACTTCTCCGAATATTTAAGTATTGGGAGTTATAAATTAAGAATCAAGATGGATGAATTATCTTCTGATTGATTTATACGCTATGAATGATAAGCGTTATGCTTGATTTTTCGAACAAAAAAGAAAAATAATAATAACATGCTATATATTATTGAAAATTCTTTCATCAAAATATTGAATGGGACAATATTGAGCTATTATTTTATAGAGTAATGATATATGTCATCCCTTTTCATGTCACCCTTTTATCACCCGTCTATATATATGTGTTGCTTTCCTTGAATAGAAGATAGAGAAAAATTAAATAGGATAGAGAAATCAATTCATTGGTCCATCAAAATATATGTATTATTCTAAACTATGCAATTTCGTTATTCTCTTACCTTTAACACGTTCATTAAACGGGTCTATCAAATAACTTGGATCTCACGGCCTACATACCCCTCAAGGTGCCCTAAGATCAAACATACTTCAACCACATTGCTAACTAATCTTTTCTTTACTATCAATGTGTATTTCATGTAAATACTTAAACCATACAAAATAACCAGGTCATAAACATATTACTTTCTATAATTAACTTACTAATATTATGCTTTCAAGCTATTAAACACACTCTACATCTAAATCCCATGTATCAAAAAAAATTAATTTCTTCCAAAAACGTAGAATCACATAAAATGGAGATGAGAGACAACAAATCCCCACACCCCCAACTCAAAAATGAGGCGTGTCCCAACGAATCTAAAAAGTAATAAAAAAATAAAGCATGTACAGATATGGTAAGGAAGAAAAAGAACATACTTTCGAGGCTAGTGCCTTGCGTTATCAACATCTAAGAATGGATTTACGGGATCTTTTGCTAAATCGTGCTTTAATCGCTCAAGGAGTGTCATGATGTGCACTTTATTAGCTTTGATTTGTGCCACATCCTCGGCCAAGAAGGTTTGAGCTACTTCAACTTTATTCAATCGCTCCTCTACCCTTTCTCGCCAAATACGATCTTCTTCTTTTGATTCACCTTGCTGAGGTTTCGTAACTCCTGCTCATCTGAAAATTGTCTTGATCCAAGTACTGTCGATATTATTACTCATCTTATACATTACTTTCTCTTCTTTACCCGGAATCACATTCTCTTTCCAGTTTCGTGCTGGTTCGAGAAACTAGCAAGTAATCCCCACTAGCCTTGTTTATTCTAAACATGTAAGGGTGAATTATGTAGAATTGCAATAACCAGGATTCTAAATTCCTCCCTATCCCGGAGAGCAATCTAGGGCGGCGGCCTCACAATCACGAGGGGACTTAATTAGGGTGTTCCTACGCCACTAGATTCCTAAGTACGACTGGCCTTCTAATGATGATTGGTGATTAAATCAAACGCTGCCCTCGTAAGGAAAACATAAAATAAATCAAAACACATAAAACAAAGAATAAAACATGAATTCAATTTATATACGAAGGTATCCCAAATTAGATAGATGTAAAACAAGTCTATGGTTCATACATATATGCTAAATCTCAAGCTAAAAGCATATTAGTTCATACTAAAGAAAGAAAAGAAAACAATTACAAATTCGAAGGCTTGTGAAGACATAGTATGGTGTCCATCTCCTTCCAGAGTTCTCTTCTCGTGTTGTAAGCTTCCTCTTGGCTTAAGGGTTGGCCAAGGATGTGTTTCTATTGATTAACGGGTATATTTATAGGGTATAGGAAACCTTAAAACACTTTCTTGGAGTGGAAGACAAGTATTGGACTTCTAGCTCAACACTATTCTGTAACCTTAAAGTATAGAAAAGGTAATAAACTGTTGATTTTTTGTTTTGGCCGTAACTTCTTCAATACAGCTCCAATTTACGCGTTCTTTATATCGAAACTGATCGTCTCGGAAAGATCTATAACTTTTCTTCAGACTATTCTTCTAAACCCAAGCCAATCTTGAGTTATGATCCATTTTTTGTGGACGTAGTTGCTGGAATTCATATTTATTTGACAACTTTATCTTTCCATACTTATCTTTTACTTCCTTTATCTCCAATTTCCATGCATGTCCTCTTTAATTTATCTCTTAGAATTGATTTTGCATCTAATTAATTTCCATATATCTTTAAATCTTCACACTAAGTGCCCGTTTGGGATTGCTTTTTAAAATAATCTCTTAAAGTGATTTTAGATCCATAAAAACACTTTAGAGCTTTAAAATCACTTTTAGGAAAAGCACTGGATAAGTGATTAATAAAATAATCACTTAAAGTGATTTTAGATGTCTAAATATTTTTTAATATTTTTTACAAATAATTCAATTTTAATCGAAAAGAACTTTTAACTCAAAAATAATCAATCCCAAACGGACACTAAGTAAATAAATTAAACCCAATATGCTCTAAAAATAATAAATAATCAAATCAAGACAAAAAATAGGAAATTAGACAATTATGAATAAAAATCGACTTGTAACCTAATAAAGACACCTAAAATTATGTCTCCAAGCTAGATGAATTCATCACAAATAGGGAGACATCAAAACCCTTAATAAAAAGTCTAGCTTTGAATATTTCTATTAAACCATTAGGTCTCAACTTCTTCTTAACCCATTTGCTATTAATAGGTTTGTTGCTGGTGGTTCCTGGTGTGTGATAAAATTAAGAAATAAATAAAGGATCCATAGACCGCGTGTACGGGTCGTCCAAGTAATAATCCGATAATCGGGTTTCGTTCTCAGGGACAGATATCTATGACTATGGTGTTTATCAGATAAGTAGAAGTAATTGCAAAAACAAAAAAAATAAAATATAAAGATATTAGTTTTGGTTTTGAATTACTGCTAAAGATGCAATAAAATAAATTACTGAATAAAAAGATTAACAAAAAGGAAATATTGAAAGGAAATAAGTGTGGACGCAAATATGAGAGATGTACTTGAGTCTCGCAAGGGATCCACCTAAGTTTGTATCTAATGTTTATGTTTAAGGGTTAAGTCGATATTTGTATACTAGTCGGGACTCAAATATCTCCTAGCCCCCTATTGGGAGGACCTAGGAGCTATCCTACGGTAAGATAAACCCCTCTTACGTAGTCCCTATTTTTTTTACTAATGGGATTGTAGTAATTACATATAGTTTTGATCCATTAAAATTTTGTTGTGTATGTTGTTGGGATTGCTCATCAACATATGGATTTGATTTTAACACCATGCAATGATGCTTCCAAAGGTTCATTATAGTTACCTATTTATAGACTGATGGGATCAATCCCATTAAATTTTATGGTTTTAATTTTGACATTGTGTAATGATTCTTCTAAGATTTCAATATGTCCATGTTTCTAGATTACTGGGATCAATCTCATTAAGTTGCATTTACTTGATGAAATTTAATAGTTATAAGATATGTTGATGGCATTTACTTGACGAGATTAAATTATCATATATTGCATCATTGATCAACATAATGTAGATATGACTCTGGGATTAAGATCTTCAATGGATGGCATATACCAAATTTTGAAGAATGAAACAATCACAACCCAACATTTAAGGGCATGTAGTTAACTTCCCTTCAACCAAAAGGAATTATTCCAAATGAAAGATGATAATTTTGACTATACATAGTTAATATCATGCTATTGTGTAAAATAAGTGGATTCACGGTGGCCCGAAAATCATTTCATTGAAGATATCAGATATTAAGCTCATTCTCGGAGTAGAGGGTGGTGAGCTTCTAATTCCTTATCGGACCAAAGAGGATGTCCTAAACTCACCTTGGTTCCATGAATAGTTCTCAGACCTGAATGTGAATGATATGTTAAAGACGACAAGCCTGAAGAGAGAAATAGAGAGCTTACTAGAGGAAGATATGAAGAAAGAAGTGTTGTCAAACTCTGCGAAGCTCATTTGTATTTTTAGGTTTAATACAAATTTCTACCCATATAGCACTGCTTAGGTAGATTGGTAGATACTGTCCATATGTGAATACTTGGAAGCCCTTCATACATATGATTGTCAGCAAGCATTTGTGAATAACTAGTCACTTCAATAGCTCGAGGAAAAAATACACACGTCAAAGGCCCAACATGCGTGCTTATAGTAAGTTGAACGTATTTCTTAAATATCAAAATTGTAAAAAAATATATAACATAACCTGACATCATTTCATTGTGAATTTGTAGCCTTTTTTCTTCGTTATGTGGGAGGTTGGAATGCATCAAAAGTTGAAGCGTACCCTCGAATAAAAAAGTATTTGAAGAAGAAGTTGAAGGAGAATACAAGAAGATTCGAGGAGATTTGGAATGCTTGGGTTGTTTGTGAATTGTATTTTGTGAGGAGAAGAAGAAGATGTGGCACAGTTGATCTATGAGGAGGTGATGCGAATGTTCGATCTCTCCCATGACGTTATATAATGCAATATCCTATTATGATCACGTGTCCTGAACGAAGAGCGAATAAGAAGTTGGGTGAAGAAGATACATTAGATTTAATCCGAGTACCGATAAGGCGAGTTAATAGCCTCGAAGAGTATGTTTTCTTTCTTCCCTACCATTTCTTTATGTGCAATATGTATGCTAATTTTAAATTTTATTTTTCTTGAGTCTTTTTCGAGTCGTGGGGACACGACTCATTTTTGAGTTGGGGGTGGGGATTCGTTGTCCTCATCTTCCTTTTTGTTTTTTCATAAAATTTAAAATTTTTGGGTTGAATTAGGCATAGAATATGTTGAATGTACCTATTTGAGCATGATTTAATTAATTTAATGATAGTAGGTAGTATGTTTTTGAAAAATGTCACAAATATGTTTAGATGCATGTATGAAAACAGAAAATAAAAGATAGAAAAGTTAATGAGCAATGCTAAGAATTCACGTTGAAACTTAGGAATAGTTATTTGGTGTGTAGAACGTGAGGTTTAAAATTAGTTGAAAACCCACTTATCTATGAACTATTAATAAAAAAGTAACAAAATCCGGTAGTTAGAAAAATGAATAAGGCAGTTCTTTCATGATTAAAACACTTGAAGCCTTTTTATACTTTCTCACCCTTTTAGTTGATTATTGTTATTTATCCGTCTTAACCCTTCCGAGCCTTTCTAAAGCCTTTTATTTAACCACATTATAATACATACCCTTAGTTTGTAGGATTTATCTATATATGACCCGCACTCGAATCGCAAAACCTGAGACAACTCGTTTTAGAGCTTGAGTTTGGGGTGGTGGGTTTCATCATTAGGGAACATTGGGATTTTGGGAATCGTAATTGTGATTTTATTGATGACGAAATTGTTATTATTGTAACCCTTTGTCGGGGTAATAGTGAATGGAAAAGAAGATACGAGCTAAATTTGCCAACAAGGGCATAAAAAGAAAGAATATATATATGAAAAATAGCGTGATATCTCGAACATCAAAAAGAGAATCATAGCTATACAAAAGAAAAAAATTGAAATGAAAATATATATTCAGACCGGCAAAGTGGAATTTGTAAATCATCATAAAAGGTTTTAATTGGGAATATTGGGGATGCACATCAAAAGCATCAATAAATTGGGTTGAGTGAGAACATCTTCGAGTGAAAACTCAAGCTCTAGGGCGATTCGTTGATGGCTAGTGAGGAGAGAGCCAAAAGCTCACTTTTCATTATCCAAATATACCACACCCGTCCTTAAGCCAAGTTATAACCAAGACCTTAGGATTTCTAACTACTAGGTGGAGAAACAATTGAGTTATTAGGTAGTAGGTAAGTGGACCATTGGATGATGTATTTGGGACCTGTGAACAACCTATAGCCATTAACCTGAACTAAGTTGTCAATAAGAGATTCACATTAACACACAAATTAAACCAAACATACTCTAAAAGTAATCAATCATCAAATCAAGACAAAAAATAATAAATTATCAAATAACGAATAAAAATATATAAGTAATTAATCAAATACACCCAAAATGATGTCTCCAACCTAGATTATTAAAGGACTGTAGCTACTACGCGTGTAGTCGCTAAACATTGTAAATACCGACTACAGAATGTAGTCACTAGTAATATATCAAATGCGACTACTACTGTCGTCGTAACTAGCCATAGTGCTTTCGCGACTACAAATTTTGTGTAGTCGCAACTGATGATCTCTATCGAATAAATTCTAATGACTAAATATAGGCGACGACATGTAGTCGCTAATGATAAAATGGGTCTTTAGCAACTAATATTTTGACCACTATCAACCACAATTGTCGTCTGAGTTGTATTTCACGCGGCAATGAACAAACAAAACTCTAGAAACAACATAAACACCATATCTATACAAGATAGAGTAAAAAATCAAATAATGGGGGAAAATCTCTCAACTAAATTCTAAATTCCTCTAAAACGATGTCTCGTGACTAGATTATTATATCACATAATTAGAGACATAAGGAGATTAGGCAAAGAAGCCCCTATAACCAAGTCAATTTGAATATCACGTAACGGGGATAGTTCTACAAGTAATTCCACTAGAAAGACATCCACAAATTTTGAAAGTAAAGGTTGAACCACTGCTGGAATATCAGATTCTGGAAATTAGACTTTTTCATAAACAAAAAGACGACACTTGCATTTTGGTCCTTCCCCAGGAAAATGTACTGGTTCACCACAACTAAAGCATTTTGGTCCTTTCCCTAGGAAAATGTTGAGCTTGAAATAGTTATTGGCCAGTATTGGCTTGTAGGATAGGTGGTGCACGAGATTACTACTTGAAGAGAACGTTGGTGTGCTCTAGACACCGTCACTAGATCAAACCTGTTTAACACATCCTGCAATTGGACCCACAGTCCCCCAATACACCACAAAACTAGTTGATTCACGTTCTCATGAAGGTCGTTACGTGAGAGAAGGTTATAGAAATATATGGTATAATCATCCACAAATCTTCCTCCTTGGCCTCACATTTAAAGTTGTAAGGCATAAATTCATCTCTCATGTTTTTCTTAAATTTCTCCCATGAATTGACTGCCCTTACCAGAGCGAGCCCTATTTTCTTCAACGATTAATACCATGCTTGTGCTCTCCCACTTAGCTTAGTCACAACTAATAGAACACACCGTTGATTAGGAACACTTTAAAGTCAAGAATCTCCTCCATAGAATAAATCCAATTCTGAAACTCACCAGTCTGCAATCCCCCAACAATTTTAGGAATATCAATGTTAAACCCAGCTTCCTATATGTTGTTATCTTGTGGAACTTGACAACGAGCAAACATGTTTTGACCATAACCTTTATCCAGGGTATCAAAATTTTTACCTCGTTGTAGCTGATGTGTTAAGGCCGACATTTGACGCGTCAAGGCCTCAACCTATTGGCGCAAGATTGTGTTTTGATCATGTTGTATATATTCTTCCATAGTAGAAGTGTTTACGACACTTCTCGAAGCCATTGTTCCTAGGATACCGGTCTCTGATACAAAACTGATGTAGAAACAATACACACAACGAGAGATCAAGAACACAAAATTGAAAGTGTAAAGCTCTACACGTTTTTTTAATTATTCAAAAGTCATCTTCAAGTGGGAAAATAAGATAAAATAAAGTAAAACCCTAATGACCCAAAATACAGAACCTTAAAATAAAATATTGAAAACAACCTAAAAGTCAATTGAAACAGATGATTTTGGATAGCGAAGAGATCTATTGGTCCCTGAAATCCCGTTCTACTCAAAAAATATATTATACGCCTCATTCCGAGAAAGAATGCAAAAGTTAGCTAAAACCTTACCGAAAATTTCCAAAAATCTTGAAAACGGATTTCTGAACCTATAGGTAATTCAAACAAGCCCAAATCTTGACAGAATCAGTTTTTAAACTAAACCAGTTTCACTTAAACAAATTCATATCATTGGAGGTTGTTATTGAAAGCTGCGAACACTAAGCCTTCAATGTAACTGATTCCTAAGAATAAAGGTGAATGGGAAATCTCACAATAGTCGAGATTCTATAATCTCCTAGCCCCCCTGTCGGGTGGACCTAGGAGCTATCCTAAAGCACTATGAACCCCTATATGGGCTAATATGCCTCTTCGGATGATAATTTCTTTTACCTCTTTGGCTACGTGGTTAGTCAAGCCTGTCGGTCAATAACGGACACCACGCGTCTACATAGGAATCAAGTTAGTAGAATATCCAAATCCGTTCGAACTAATCTTACAGGATATACATGCCTTCATATGTAAAATTTTAGATAAGTTTAGAACTAGTCTACCCTCGTTTAAAGAGGAGAAATTTGTTTGAATACAAATAAAGGTTTGGGTTTCCTTATCCTAATACATCTAGATCCAAAGATTTGATATTAGGAGAACTCTACTAGGGTTTGGGCTAGGAAAACTCTACTAAGGTTGTACGTCAAAGCAAAATTATCTTTGAAGGGGAGGCGTATATTCGACAGAACAAAGAAAGCAGTAAGATTCCATGGGAGACCTATCTCAGTTGCCGGAAGTCATTATCCACGATATACTAGGTTACTTGGAGAATACTGAACAACCTAGAGTTAGTATCTTTTGTAAAACATGGTACAGTGCATGGATTACTTATCCTATTTTGAAATTTCGTACTCCTAAGAAACAGAATCCCGAAGATAAAATAAAATTTCTAAATTTCATCGATAAAACTTTACAAAGATACCAAGAGAAAAGTATACATATAGAGGAGTTGACACTTTCTCTCAACATCAAGCGTTATGGTCCTTATGGATCTTCTCGACCAGTTGCTCCACCAGTGAGGAATTGGATTAGAATCGCTGTACAAAACGGTGTCAAAAATCTCCATCTCAGTTTTGGTAAACACTGGAAGTACTATGAATTGCGTAATTCAATTTTTGAAGGCAATTCACTTAGAGAATTAAAATTAGTGGTTAAGGGCAATGCCGAGGTGATGATGATGAAGCAAGTTGATGACAAGGTAATGTTTAATCATCTTCAGACATTATACCTTAAGCGCATCACTATACATGATGACATGTTTGAAGGTATAATCGCAAGTTGTCCTTTGATTGAGAAGTTGTCGTTATGGTATTGTGAAGGCTTAGAAAAAATTAAGGTAACTAAGGTTAATATATTTGAATTTTCCGCCCTCGATGATAAATATATAGATGTTGAAATTGAAGCTCCCAATCTTCAATATTTAGATTGCTCTATCTATAATGGATCTCTTAAGATATGTCAAACAGACATGTTGAAATATTTAAAATTGGTTGGCTCTATGGATCTTTCATCAACATTTTTAGACAACTGGGAACACAAATTTCCACAAGTTGAGGATCTTATTTTATCAAAATTGAAGGATCATACGATAATCAATTTATCAAGTCATTCACTTAAGAACGTAGATATAGAATCGGATGTCTTGAGGAAGTTACACATTAATGCTCCAAACTTGGTGTCACTTAAACTTTATGACATCCTTGATCTCTCTTTGCACAATGCTCCAGACATGGTGTCAGTTAAACTTTATGACATACTTAATTTATCCTTATCCAATGCTCCAAGCCAATGGGGGTTATTTATATCCACCCCAGCCCCTCGATTTGTTGAACCTATTGACACTGATCTGTTCTGCAGGCTGAAAAGACTTCTAACAAATGCGATTCATTCTGAAATTACATTGGATTTTGGTGCGTATCATCAATCATGCGAAATTATCGATGTAGGAAGGATTCCAACTAGTCCAATTGTTGAAGTTGAGAAGTTAATCTTGTGGTTTTGTTTAACAAAAGAATTAGTACAATCAAATTTTCTTGAGGCTTTGTTCCTGACTTGCCATCCAAAGACCATTGAAGTGACGGATAATCGAGATCTTGTAGGCTATTTGTCCAAGAAGCTTATTGAAAGAAGAAAACACGAGACCAAGTCTTGGTCTCAAGAATTAAAGGAGGTGCAACTCGAAATCTATGATGTAAAAAAACAACAGTGGAAGCTAATAAGTGAGTGGAGGAGTTTAACTAAGAAAAAGAAACCGTGGGCGCCAATTCGTTTTAGGTTAGAATGGGAAGCTAAGTAACTAGTTAGAAACATCTTTTCATTATGTATAATAACTATTTATTCCGCACAATTTTTATTTTATTTGGTTTTTTATGGATTTATGCTGAAAATATTTGGTATAGTCTTACTTGGATTGTTCTAGACTACATAAAAAGACATTTAAGTTTGATACATATTTTGAATATCTGACCCTTTAAAGAGATTGTAAATCAAATACAAATAACAACATAATTCATTACATACTTTAGCTTTAATGTAGCGGAGTCTTCAATTTCATCTTATGTCATGAGCCACTTTAATTTATTCATAATAGTCGATAGTAAAGAATTATAGTGCAACACCGATTTCCACTAAATAATTTATTCATGGAGTCGTTGTTTCAAGAAATAACCTGTCCTGATGAAATGTTAAAAGTCGCAACAAAAATTGCTAAACTATGTAAATCTGGTTCGATGCTTCGACTACTTCCTCTTCTTCAGACCATTCCGAAAACAGTGAATGAATGGGAATAAGTGGCAAACACTTTAGGGTCGCGCGTACTTGGTCGGGCGGGTTCACAGGAAGATCGCTTACTAGATTTAACTTGCATGTAGCCCAGGGATTCGTAAAATATACAATATCTTAAAGCGTAGAGAGCATAGCAGAGGATTACGTAACGAAAATACATGATTTTCAAGAGAAACCTACTATTACATGTTCAAGAGATAATTGAATACTCTAATTATGGAAAAAGTTGTCCTATTGTTCCTCTAATACGTAATTTCCTTGCAAGGAAAGTTATGGAAGATAATTTTGTGGAGATAATTGCATAAATGCATACTCTAATCCCAATTCTTTTTCTTCACCCACAAAGTTACAGATTGAGATAGATCTTAATAAATTTAATTGCTTTGCGACACTTACTAAAGTTGAGGATTCTGTAACTATAATTAAGCATTTTTGTTAGTGAACAGTCAAACTTGAAAAATACGAGGTAGGAAGAACATAAGACTTCGTGAAAAGATCATGAACTATTCATATTTGCAAACAAATAGGTTCTTCAACCGTTTTTGATGTAACTGACATAATTAGGGCGTTACCAAGTGGGACAAAATTGATTGACTCTCCAATGGACGGATCTTTGTAAGAGCATCTAACTGAAAGTTCATGGTGGGACCAGGTCTTCAATTCTACTAATAATCACCTAACTCGATTGAACCAGCCCCAAAACACTGCCAGGTTTAGAAAGGAAAATACTTTTAGAAGCCTCAAATTCACAAAAATTAGTAACAAAAGCCTAATTGGAAAAATAAACTTATAAAGTCCTCTAGTTGGAAAACCCCATTAGATTTTCTACCTTTATACCCCTAGTCAGTTTGTCTTTGGTACAGAGCAATCAATATTTGTTTCGTTAGAACGTACCAAACAGATCAATTTGGTACATTCCAAACAGATCAATTTTCAAGTTTGTTACGCACCAAATGCTATTATGTTTATTTTACGTTTTATTACACAATCATTTTTCTAGACTTAGATGGTTTTTGTTTATGTCCAAGGATATTGTTCGGAATTATTTAAAAATCCAATCAAATCTATCGTAACGAGATCCACCCATTGGTACGCGCCAAACAAAGTTTATCCCGAAAAACAATACATAAATCTATTGACGATAACTTTGATCGGTTTTGGTATATACCAATCAGATTAATTTGGTACATTCCAAACATATATAAATCTAGATCTAAATCTGAACAAAATAAATCAGAAATATATAATAATTTTTTTATTGAACAAGTAAAAGAATGTTTTTTACAATTCAAATTGGAATTTAAAAAAAAAAACAAATACTGATCAGGAATTAAAAAAAAAACAATCGCTCGCTGCTTGTTGAGAAAATGGTGGACAATAGGCCTGCTTCTGTTCGCTACTCGTCGGGCTTCTGTGCTTGGATATTTGCCCATGATGGATCGGAGAAGAAGATCGAGATCGGCAAGGTTGCTGGTGGAGAATGGCGGCTTGGTGCTGATAATGGAGAAGACAGGTCTTCTCCGACGGAGAAGAATGGATCTGGTCTTCGAATCGACATCAGAACAAATTGATTCGAATGGAGGCGGGGCTCTACTGGTTGAGAACGACCACGAATGGAGGCGGGGTTCTTGGTTTTCTGGTGAGTAGAGTGGTGCCAGTTTCTAGCGCGTACCGGTTTGTGATTTCAAACCAAATCTCACGAGATCTGGTGGTGCTTATGGGAAGAGGAAGATGGGGATGGTGGTGGTGCTTATGGGAATGGGAAGATGGGTAAGAGAATCTGGTGTATATGGGAAGGGGAAACTGGGGATGTTGGTGGTGTTCTTCAGCAAGACAGTGGCTGCGTTGACTTATGGCGGAGAATGGGCCAGGGGGCGGGGCTGGGGGTGCTGCTCGGTGGTGAAGGCTGCTCTGGCAAGGCTCGAAGGTGGATGTTGCTCAGCGGTGGTGGTGCTGCTCGAGGGTAGATGTTGCTCTGGCAAGGCAGTGAAGGTTGGGAGGTGAGAGAGAGACATGCTGGGAACGGTGGTATGAGAAAGAACAGAGGATGGGGTGGGACGGGGTGGGTTTCTGATTTCAAAAACCTAATCTGGTTTTTGTTTTGCCTTTTCTTAGTTTACTGTATGTATAAGGAGGGCTGGGAGGGTTTTTTTTGGGTTTTTTTGTTTCTAGTTGGGTTATAATGATTTAGTTACAAAAGGATTTTGTGAGTATTTTACATGTTACTTGGGCCTCTAAAAATAATTAAACGTACATCATACTTTTTTTGGTATAAGCTAAATATTCCATCTAGTTTTTAGCGGTTTTTTAACATCTTGAAATAAATTAAGACGAACAATGTGAATTTAAACTTTATGATTCAGATCTTCCGTTGTAAGTTTACAAGCTTCCTAGAAGGCTAGAGATTACCCTTCAAGACTTGATTTAACCCCTATTTTTTTAACTGAATGATTAATAATATGGTCATCCTTGTCAATAACCACTACAAAAATTCCAGTAAATTCGCATTCTTTAGATTAAGATGTATCACATAAGATACCTCTACATGTATTATTAAACATGAATTCAAAAGTAGGAAAAGTTGATCCTTTAAGAGTCCCTTCTCAATCCATGTTAGATAACCAATATTTGATGGAAAATATTTCCATAAGTCCATGTGTAGCAAAAGAAATTGCTCTAAAGTCCTACTTTGTCCTTTCAAATAAACCTTTCATCCGATCTTTCCAAATTTGTCATAGGGAAATAAGAATAAATGCAATAATAACATATTTTTTCTAACCTCCTTTCGAGTAAGTGTTAACAATTCTCAAGATCCAATTATCAATAGAAGACCTTCTATGCCGATCCATATGGATTTTGTAAAATTCAATTAGCCCAATATAAATAACTTGACAGACATTTGAGTAAAAGATGTACAATGTCCTCACCATATTGTCCATAAAACTCGCAGAGTGGTACTTTGCAAATTTCCTTTTAAGCAAAAAATTTCTCGTTTATATCGTAATCTGACAACATTTTCACGTAAAAATACAAATTTATTTTTGAATATTAGACTTCCAGATAAAATTCCTGAGTTTTTATCAACTTGAAGAGCTTGACAATAAGCCTGTGGTTTTTGTGCTACATCTTTTTGAACAATAACTTGATAACTTGATTTAGTTTTATATATCCCAACAAGAGTGAAAGGCCAAATCAAGATATCATGTTGATCCTACTGCGAGAAACAAACTTTGTCACCGGTCGTGGTAGCCATCAACGTAAATTTGTAGGTCCCATTGATCGTCATTAGAATTGTGAATTTGAGAGATAGTTGTAAAAACATTATGGCAGTCTCTCAATAAGCTTTTTTTAAACCTAATTGATTCCCAAATGTTAATGTCATGAACATTACTAATAGATAGGTGTAGTCAAATTTAACTGTATCTCTCTGATGTCTCCCTAAATGTTCTAATTTTATGCCCTTGAGAGACATCATTTTTTGTGTTTATTCGACTGTTTTGATAGACTTTTGGACTAACTATGCAATAATCCAATTTTCCTCTTTAATTTCTAGCATTTTTAATCTATTAAACTTTTGCGCGTAATATTGTGTATTTTAGTGAAAAGTTTGTAGGTTTTGAATACTAGCTAGGAGAGGAATCCGAGAATAAAGTCAAAGATCGTGATATGGAGTCAAAGCATGAAGACAACTCCCGAAAGAATTGATATTTTAAAGCTGCAAATATGGAAAACTGATAAAGATTGCTGATTTCGAGCCACCTTAGAGTAGAATTAGCCGCTGACATTTGAAGAGAAATTGGACTTGGGCCTTTATTATTTCATTTAAACATAGCCTAAGGTCCAAATCCGATTTTGAGAGTATAAATAAGTCTTTTGACTTCTATTTTTCACACAATTCACTTTTTACAAGTCAAAGCATCAGATTTGAACACTAGTAAGTATTATTATTATTATTATTATTATTATTATTATTATTATTATTATTATTATTATTATTATTATTATTATTATTATTATTATTATTATTATTATTATTATTATTATATATACATAATGTTTTTAACTTGCAAAAATAAATATCTAATTAATCTAATAACATGTCTTTTGTTTATAACGAATAAATATGATAACTACTCGGATTTGATTTTCCTCTTCTTTAACTACTTGTGCTCGTTCATTCGGTTTCAGAATTCAATTGGTTTCTCCGGAGATTCCCCTAGGGAACTCTTTGCTTTTACCTAACTATCGTTCGTCTTCCGGTCGAAGGTTAATGCATCGGTTCTTCTAGTCATCTTGATTCTTCGTAACCTTACAACCTAGAGCAGAATTGGTCAAATCTCCTAAATATGAATCACCCCACTCTATTTTCACCTGCTTAAAGTTACTTACATATAACTAAAGCATGAGGATCATATACAGTTCACAATTCCCAATAATATAACTAACATTATCAATTCCCAAATTTGCGAAAAAATAGAAAAATAAGAGTTATAGCTATTGTACCGACTTTAATCATGTGAATTCGAATTGTTATGATATTTGAACGACTCCTTTGCAAGGTCCAATATTCAAAACTTCAAAACCTCTTGACTTCAAGCCTTTGGGTTTTGAAAAATTTGAATGAATTTTGTGTCTTTTGATGTTTTTATTGTAATGGATTTGGTGTTATTTTGGTGATTTATGAGGTTTGTAGGGAATATCTTGATGTGTTGTACAAGATTTATGGATAAAATTTAAGCTCTTGGTGAGGATGAAATTTGAAATCAATGGATGAATTTTTGGGTGTTTGAAAGGATTTATGATATGAATATGTGTTTGAATTAGGGCGGAGAAGAATTTAGTTGAAAATTGGATGCTTTTGTGGTGACTTTTCAGTATGTGTAAATCTTTGGTTCATTGACAATGGAGCTTTTTGGTAGAAGGAAGATATGTGGAAGAAGTTAAAGGAATAATAGGGTTTTTGAGTTACTCTTGACCGACCCACGCGGTACACTACCCAGTTTCGCGGTGCACCAAGGGTTGCTTCACATAATTCTTCCTTTTTCTTCCACACGGAACAAAATCTTCCGTATTACATTGCAATTGGCAGGGAGTTGGAGTTGCTTCATAAATTCGGGTGGTACACCGCACGCCTCCTCACAATTTCACGACAAATGTCGTTGAAGCAAAATTTTACTTCGTGGGTACACCGAATTTTTTAGGACACAAGAGCTGATGCTCAAGTTCCCTTCGGTACACCATGCCTAGTAATCTTTTTCCTGCGAAATCGTCATTAAGACAGAAAAAATTATTCTGTCTTTATTTTTCGCGCTTTCTTCAACCCAAACTCAAACGTTAACACGTGTAAAAGCAAAAAAACTCCCCAACCTTTTCTCATCACTTATGAATATACATTAATACACATATTAATCCTTATAACACTATACACTACTACTAAGCAAAAAAAACTCAAACTTATGTGGGTTTTGCAGTGGTGTGTTTTTTCCGCTCTTTTCTTTTTTTTATGCCCAAATTTACCACACTCGAAACAAACTAGGTGGAGACCCGCGTACTTTACCAAACAAATCTCGCCTCCGATGTGAATTTTTGGTATTAGTGCTTTATTTAAGTCTAGTTCCACCGTAAGACGCGCATAATTACCCTTCTCATGAGCCTTATTTAGGGGGTCAATCTGAACTATTCTACCAATTAAATTACCCATTTTCCTAAGTATATGTGTCGTGTAGTTTTGCATACCTACATTTGGAATCCTCACCCATGTTATTGTCATTGTAATCGAGTCTGAGTGTGGCTTAAAGTTGGCGGTCCATTCCCCCACCACTAGACAATGGTCATAAATTATAGTCAAGAGGTTTTGAAGTTTTGAATATTGGACCTTGCAAAGGAGTCATTCAAGGTATCATAACAATTCGAATTCACGTGATTAAAGTCTGTACAATAACTAAAACTCTTATTTTTCTATTTTTTTCAAATATGGGAATTGATAATTTCAATTATATAATTGGAAATTGTGAACTGTATATGATCCCCATGCTTCAGTTATATGTAAGTGGTGGTCCTTTGTGTGTTCTAAAATAAATGCAAATAATAATCGAACCACAACCGCAAGTGTACGGTTGTCCCAAGTAATATGTATGATAATACAGATTCGTTCCAAGGACGGATGGTTGATCACAATGTTTAGCAAGTAGTGATTGATGCACTTATGACAAATAAAAGATAATAAAATTGTTTGTTTGGTTTTGTTTATTAATTCTAAATAAATGAAAGACAAATAATTAAATGCAAGTAAAAGATAAGACGCAAGTAAAATAAGTGAAAACGCAATATGAGATGTAGTACTTGAGAACGCAAGGATCCTCCTAATTTTACTTTCTAACTTATGTTGTTTAAGGGCTAAATCAGTCAATTACAATGGTCGGGATTCTAAATTCCTTATACCCCCGTCAGGGTGGACTATAAGGCAATCCTAAAGTGTCACTAGTCCCGTCAGGGTAAATATGATCCACCGTTGGATGATTAAGATTTATTACCACTTTGGCCCTAGGATTAACTAAGTTCGTCAGAATCAATAGTTTTTATCCCAGATTGAACAATTAATTCTGTACCTAAACCCCCCGTCAAGATGATCCACACGCCACATATGTGGAATAGCTTAGATACTAATACCTAATTTTAGTTCGCGACTCTAAAATCAGTAAATAATCATAAATTGTCGAAAAGAGTAAAAGACCCGATTTAATTTAATTTAACAGAAACCCAAATTCAACATTCGTTATAAAATAAAACTAGGATTCACCCATTGTTTGTTCTCAAGCACTATTAAAAGCTTAGCTCATATTAAAATTAAAAACTAAATTAAAAGAAATTGAATTCATATTGTTTACAAAATTAAAATATAAAAAGAACCTAATTTCCGGAATTGGAATGACTACGAACGGAGCTATAGACCCACTCCAGCTCTTGTAGCTTCTTCTTTCTTCCTTCTGTTGCTTCTCTCTGATGTTTAATCTTGTGGAATGTGAATTGTGTGAAAAATAGAAGTCCAGACCTCCTTTTATAAGCATAAAATCGTTCTAGGGCTTGGACCAGAAAATAGAATATTAATTAAATGTCCAAGCCCACTTTCTAAGCCCAAAATCCCGTAACTGCTGATACACCTTCACTAAAACGGCTTTTCCCGATGCGTTATGACTCCGATTGACCTCATTCCAGTTGCTAAAGTTCCGTAACTCGATAAGGAATGATTTCTCTTCAAAGGTCAGCGGCTAAATCATCGCTTAAGCACCTCGAAATCAGCAATCTATGGCCTAGAAAGTGGATTTTCAGCTCTAAAAATAATATCTTCGGGATTTGTCTTCAAGTCTTGACTCTAATTCACGATCTTTGACTTTCTCCTTGGATTCCTCTCCTAGCTAACATCTAAAACCTGTAAACTTTACACTAAAAATACCAATATTACGCGCAAAAGTTTAATAAATTAAAAATGCTAGAAATAAAAAGGTAATTCCGGATTATTGCATATTTAGTCCAAAAGTCTATCAACTTAATTAAATAAACACAAAAAATGATGTCTCCCAAGGGTCTAAAATAAGAACAATTAGGGAGACATCAGTAAGTATATTTAAACAGGTGAAAATAGAGTTGGGGTGATTCATATCAAGGAGATTTGACCAATTCTGCTCTAGGTTGTTAGGTTACGGAGAATCAAGATGACGAGAAGAACCGATGCATTAACCTTCGACCGGAAGACGAACAATAGTTAGGTAAAATCAAAGAGTTCCCTAGGGGAATCTCCGGAGAAACCAATTGGGTTCTGGAACCGAATGAACGAGCACGAGTATTTAAAGAAGATAAGAGTAATAAGAGGAAAATCAAATTCGAGTATGTTATTAGATAAGAGTATGTTATTCTCTATTTTCTAGTATCTTTGTTCTCATACTCTTGACGAGAATAAAAGACTCCTTATCTACTTTCTACTTTGGAACCAATTATCTTATCCTTTATTCTATTAAACTCCAACTTGATGTGATTTAGATTTAAAATCAGCTTCAAGTGATCATTTCCGGGGTGAAAACACCTCTCATGATTTTTTGACCTTTAACGCTTTCTCCATATATAATTTTACTATTTAAATAACCAAAAACTACAGCAGATTCATCCCCAAGGGAGCTGTTGGGAGCAATTTGCATATTAGTCTCGGTTTTTGTTGGTCCTGTAAATATACAACAACTTCATTAAGATTAAATGTAGGTGTTTCATTATTAGAATTGTTTTGAGTCCTTATTTCCCTGATTGGTCCAAGTTGAGACCCATCTGCAAGTTCATAAAAGTTATTTGCATCTTAGGTCCCTAACTTCAAATAAGAGCTATTAGTTGTTCCTTCTCGACCTCAAACACTTACAGCTGTATTATTATCTTCTTTAGTAGCCTCCCTATTTTCTGTTATAGTGTTATTGCTTCACAAGTCCTTGAATTAACCCCAATAGCTTCACTAATACATTTTTTTACCAACAACACTTGTATCTTTCGAAAATGGAGTTACAGTCCCTAAATTGTCATAATTATTCGACTGGTTGGTAGGTCCTGCGGTGTTATAAAATTACGCGATAAATAAAGGATCCACAGACCGCAAGTGTACGGGTTGTCCAAGTAATAAACTGATAATCAGGATTTCGTTCTTAGGGACGGGTAGTTATAACTCTGGTATTAATCAACTAAGTAGATGTAATTGCTAAAACAGAAAAGTAAAATATAATTATATTTGTTTGCTTTTGTATTATATCTATGGATGCAGTAAAATAAAGTATTCAAATGCTTAACGGAAATGAAATACTTAAAGTAATAAGAGTAGACGCAAGGTAAGAGCTATACTTGAGTCTTGCTAGGGATCCACCTAACTTCATACATTTAGTGTTTTCGTTTAAGGGACAAGTTTGTAATTATATATTAGTCAGGTCTCTACAATCTCCTAACCCCCTATTGGGTGGACTTAGGAGCTATCCTACGTAAGATAAACCCCTATAAGGTAGTAAATTTACTTACGGATGTGAAGTTCCTTACCCAATTGGCTATGTGGTTAGTCAAGCCCGTCGGTCAATAACAAACACCACATGGTTATTACCTAGGTCTGTAATTAAACCCCCATATCGGATGATCACTCACCACTGAGTGAATAGTCTAATTACTCAAACCTTATTCTAATTCCTAGCTTAATTAAAATTAGTAAAAAAGCATGAAGTAATAAACAATATGAAAACCATGACTTGAATTAAATTAAGATAATCCCAAATCCAAAAATACTAAATTAAATAAATTAGGGCCTAACCATTATGCGATTCTCAAGTATAATTTAGTTTAGCTCATACTGAAATTAAAAACATAAAAGAAATTACAAGCACTCATAATTCCTAAAACATAAAGGAGATAAAAACCTAATTAAAGGAATGAGTTGAGCTGTTGTTGAAGAAGGATGACTTCTCCAGCTCTTCCTCTACCTTGTGCCTTTTTGCTCTGCTATGACTTTTAGAAAATAATGAAGCGTATGTAAAAATGAGGTCTAAAGGAGCTTATAAAATGCTTAAAATCGGATTAGGTCTAACTATGGATTTAATTAAGTAATTAAGGCCCAAGTCCAATAAATGAATCTCGTATCTGTTGTACACACTTTAGTAAAATAGGCATAACTTTGACTCGCTAGTCTAAATCACCTAATTTCAGTCCTCAATTCTTGCTAACTCAAAGGTGCATCTTTCTTATTTTAGGGCTCCAAGGCTAAATCAGTTCCAAGGTGGCTCGAAATTACCAATTAGTAACAACTATCCAAAATTATGCTCTTCTTTATCTCTCTAAGTGGTACCTTTTATCTCTTTTGACACCTCCACTCGATTTAAGACTCTAAACTTTTACTTCTTCTCCTCATCTTGGTGCTCCATAGCAACCATGTACCTAGAGCTTCATGCTAAAACAAACGAATTAACGCACAAAAGCTCTAAAAACACAAATAATGTAAATCCGAGGGAAGAAAGTGTAATATGATGATTTAAGCACAAAATTCTATCTAATTAGTCCAAATTCTACCTAAAATGATGTTTTCTAAGGGCATATTTATCTCACAAAAAGGGAGACATCAATGGTCCCTGAGTTATTGTCTTCAAATACTGCAGCCATAAAATCATATTTTCCATTCCAAAAAATTAGCCTCTAATGCAAGGAGCTTTAGATTTTGCTTTCTCAAACAAATCCCTCACTCTTTAAGCCCCAACCCCACGAATAACTCAACAAACTCAGAAGTTGCACATGAAAAGAAAGTGTACCAGCTTCACCTGCTATTGCTCTAGCTAAAGGGGTTTTCCTGTACCTGGTGGGCCAGGGTTTAGGGTTTAGGGTTTAGGCCCTTTTGGAATCTTAGCTCCTGAAGTTGAGTACTTATCAAGGTTTTTTGAGAAATCAACTACTTCTTGTAACTCCAATTTAGCTTGATCAACACCAGCTATATTTGCAAATTTCACACCAGTTTCAGAAACTTCCTGAAACATGGACTTGGATATACCGAAATCCATTGGCCTATCGAGTCCACCAGGTCCTCGTGGTCCACCTTGAGATCGCTGGAAAAGGAAGAAAATCCCACCTAGGCCAATAATGGAAACAATAAATTCCAAAATATATTCAAAAACCCATATCCGGCTTCACCTTCAGAAACCGAAATATCTACACCGTTCATCGCTAAATATCATTCAAATCAGGATCATCAGGAATAATTACGGAGGCTTTGCGACCATCCATTGCAGTGAGTTGAAGAATGCCACCATCTTTACTAAATCTAACCCTTTCAACTTTACCCTTCTTTACAACAATAAGAAACCCACTGTACCTCCATTGAGACCCATCTAGGATGTCAGTAGCAGCAGCAGGTTGGGCTTCATGCTTAGGAGCTATCAAAACGACATTTGACCAAATAAGCTTGACGAGTCGGGCTTCTAGAAATACAAATAATTCGAGAGTGGCTTTTAGAAGCATGATATTAGCTTTATATGAAGAATAATAATCAAGAATAATAAGTGTCCATCTGAGGAAGCATTGACTGTATGATATTTGCTTAATTCAAACCCCCAATAAGCACTTCGCTCCCCATTCTCCGTAACATATTTGTATAAAAAATTCTAGAAACCGCGACAGTGGCTCTAGCTCTGGCTCTATTTCCCTTCGTCGTTGAAGAATAATGTTTGGGTTAATGGGGGCTTTTTTTTAATGATGCAAGGAAAGGATATAATTGACCTAATATGTTTTTTTAGGACTTTTATAAACAATGTAAATAGAAGATGAGAGTAAGCAATTAATGTTAGTTTTATGACTCATGTGGTAATTATCTCTAAAAATAAGTTATAATATAAGATATATAAATTATAAATAATAAAATTTTATATAAATTTAGAAAATTAATTAATTTAAATTAAAATAAAGTTTTTTAAAATAAAATTATAATAGAAATTTTTAAATTAAAGAAACTGAAATGAAATTGAGAACCTGCTGTACTAGAAAAATGTCACAAAACCCTAAACCCTTGATACCACATTGCTCCAACGTCAGCAGATTGCTCTAATTCTTACCGACTCAACCCAGTTATGATCTTCAGCTCCTCTTCTATATCATCTCATATAAATAAAAAACTTCCCACCCTTTTCGAACCGATAGCCCAATTCAAAGCTTCAATTTCAAGTCTCAAAGTCATATGGCGTAAAGACCCAAAACTAGACGCAGCAATCGAGAACGATAAACAATGGAGACTCTGTTTCCGGGTCGTCAAAGAAGTCTTAAACGAACCAGGTCAAGTAATCCCTCTCCGATACTTACAAAAACGCCGCGAAAGAATGCGTTTACATATAAACATCACCACGTTTTTAGCTCAAAACCCGGGCTTATTCGAAACTTACATGGATCGGATCAGACCCAAGTCGGATTTAGTCCAATTTATTCGCCCCAGCGATAGGCTTAGGAGATATATAGAAGAGAGGGAAAGCATTTATTTGAATAACGAAGAATTGATTGTGTCGAAATTGTGTAAGTTGTTAATTATGGCCAAGGATAATGTAATCAGTATAGGTAAATTAGTTGAAGTGAAGAGGGAATTTGGTTTTCCTGACAATTTTTTAGTGAATTTAGTGCCGAAATATTCCGAATATTTTCGATTATTAGGGGATCCTGGGGAGGGGAAAGCATTTCTAGAATTAGTTTCAAGGAACAACGAGTATGCAAAGTCAGTGATCGAATTAAGAGCTGAAGAGGAGTCGAGGAAAATGGGGATTAGAGTTAGACCGGGATTTAATTGGAAGCTCCCCACTGGTTTTTTCTACAAGAAGGAAATGCGAGAGTGGATACGAGATTGGATGGAGCTTCCATACATTTCTCCATACGAGGATACAAGAAATTTGGATCCAGCTTCAAGAGAATCCGAAAAGAGAATGGTTGGTGTGTTCCATGAATTGCTTTCCTTATCGCTTTATAAACGAATCCCGATTCCTATTTTGGGTAAGTTTTGTGAGGATTATCGATACTCTAACGAATTCTCGAGCGTTTTCACTAGGCATTCGGGTCTATTTTATGTATCACTGAAAGGTGGGATTGAGACTGCAATGTTGAGAGAAGCGTATAAAGGTCACGAGTTAATTGATCGTGATCCACTTCTTGAGATAAATGAAAAGTTCATTGAGATGCTTCAAGAAGGACATAAACAAAGGGTTGAACAATTAAAATTGCAAGAGGAAATGGTTAAGAAGGATATGAAAGTCATGGCTATGAAAAACAGTCAAGAAAACTGGAGTCTCGATGATGAAGAACTTTGAAAAAAACGTACAAGCATAATGGGTACAATTTAAAATGTCAATTGTTCATTAATATTTCTCAATTTGTAAAATGCTTTATTATTGTAGCAGGAAAAAGCTTAGTCTTTATATCAGGACCAGGTTATATATTGCTTCCAATTTTCTATTATTTTTCATGTGTCAATGAATAAAAAAATTGAAGTTTATAGTATATGATATGCATATACATTAGGATGTGTGACCATGGAATAGCTAACCTAGAATGAAACGAAATAAGCTATGTTCTCACACGAAGTGCATGAGTGTCTTAACTAATTTGACTCTAAAACACTTCGCTAGATCAACTACAAATTTGGCATCACCTTCTTTGTCTTTCGTACTTATATATTCAATGATATATAAGTGGAAGCAAGGAGTACTTGAAAGCTAAACTAAATCTTCTTTTCTTTTTTCTCCTTTACTAAAAAAACATTAGCAAATACGATTATGGAAGGAGATAACATCTTCAAATTAATGTTGTTCATGCTATTAATGTTGTTCATCATCGATACGGGATTTAGCACACCAGGGGTTATACAACGGCAAACCCCACCATCGACATTTCAGTTTCCTCCACGTCCAGTATTTGGTGGTCAACGTCCACTTTGTGCGTCTCAATTTGCGTTGGTTAATCATGCGTGTACAATGTTACCACTTACTTTTGGGACCCCACCAATGCCTACTTCCCCTCCCACACCTCCACTTGCACCACCACCTCCTACTCCTACTCCTCCTCCTGTTGAAGGGCATAGACACGGACATGGACATGGACATAGGCGTAGGTCCCACAGGCAGCAGCAGCAGCAGTCTCCGCCACATCATGTGCATACAGAAACCCCAATTGAATCAGAATGTTGTCGTTGGTTGAATGCAGTTGATAATGCATGTGTTTGTGAAGTTCTCATTCGCTTGCCCACTTTCTTGTCTAGGCCTGAACATTTATACACTGTTAAGGTTGATGAAAACTGCTCTGTTACTTACACATGTGGATCCATACCACAGGCATAAATTGTTGTTACTACTACTCATGGTGTGCTTGGTTTAATCGTCGCCAATTTATTAGTTTATATCGTGTCTAGTGTCTAGTCACGTCGTTTAAAGTTGTTAGCTTGAAATTATATTCTGTAATGCTCATGTATTATCTAATTTTTATATTTTCAAATTTGAATGAATGTTTCATTACAAATCAGGGAGAACCTTGTTTTGGCTTGTGTTTTTCGTAGCATCCATTTGCGATGTCATACTATAAACATATACGAATTGTTAAAAAAAGGTGACTGTTTATCTGCAAAATTTTAAATTAAACTACACATTACCGACCAAGCAAATAATCATTAAATCGGGAAAAAATTGATATAAACCCCCCTTTATATTTCACATGTCTGACGTGACGCTGATTTTATTACAAACAAATTATTAATTCATTTTTTTTTTATCTAACTTCATGAATTAAACAAAATTTAATAAATAATAAAGAATCTAACTTTATTTTATTTTTAATTGAATGATTACATATTAAAAATGGTTTAAAAATAGTTCTATATAGCATTATTAAAATAAAACTAGATATTTCGGTGAATTTATATATAGAACTTATATATACCCAATGATCAAATAATGTTGTCGGTTCGTTCAGGCATTTAAAGTTATCTTTTGTCTAGAAATAACTAGAGTATACGGTTAGAAGATTCGTTTAGTCACATACTAATTAATGGATCTCCAATAGTTAATGAGCTACCCAATTTGATTAATCGCCAGTTAGACAATTCATACTACCCAATATATTATATTTTAATCGTAAAATCTAATTAGTACCTAAGTGGTTGTTCCATTACATCACATAAATAACCCAACCGAACATACAAATCAAAATCAAAAAAATCTTATAGGCCATAGTTCGAATGTCCAACATGAAGAAGATGTTAGAATTTTGAATTAAGAGTTCCTGAATTGATCTATTTTTAGTTTAATAAAAATAAATTATCATTATTTTGTAACAAATTTTGTGTTCTTTATGTTGATATGGTCTATTTTTAAGTATATTAAGATTTTTAAACCCGCTTAGACAAAAATTGGCTAAATTTTGATATGGATCGTCTAACTGCCTAAGTGTTTAAAGGTGTTCGAACGTCCCACTAGTGCCTGACACTCTTTTGAATATTGCTTTTACCCACCTTTACTTTATAACGTGGGTGGTGCAAGCTAACTTGCGTGCACCTCGACTAATCCCACTAAAAATATACACAATTCGAACCATATACCTCTCAAAAGGATAGATAAGGCCCTGACCAGTTGAGCTGACCCCAACTAGGAAAAGATAAGGGAAACTGTTTGATCTTATCCTTGTATATTATAACTTATATGTGGCATCTTCGGTGGCATTGTAGGGTTTGTGTCAATCTCGTAGATCAATTGGAACAAATGTCTGTTTTCTCGTAATATAGAAATCTAACAATTAATCTTATATTCTTATAGACAGAATAGTCTTGTAAATAAAAGAGAGATACACTTTTACAAGTGATATTATACATTAAATTTCAGTTATTGGATATTGTCGAAATAATTTAGTAAAACTTGTCTTATTGAATCAGCATCATCTATATGTATTGAAAGTTTTCACCTATTGAGATACTAAGATGGTAAGAACAAGAGCTAGTGGAAGAACGGGGAGCAGAGAAAGAAGAGTAGTTCAGGTGGCACAGGGCGTAACAAAGACTTGGTAGATGGGGCTACAACCTCCATATTAGTGGAATCAAATAACATGAATTCAAAGGGGTAACTAGAGGAAGAAATTCCATCACTGGAAGGAGTAATTATTGTGATGGGTATAGCAGATCTAGAAGCCCATAAGAATCATGTTTCATCTAGTTCCAAATAATCATGTCACTTTATATCAATTCACACCCAAAATATCACTGGTTGTGGAGGTCAATCCTCAAGCAATAAATCAACTACTACAGATATTGTTGCAACATTTATCAATGCCAAGTACTTACGATTTAACCTTAATAGCTTCAAATACAAGACAAGGTAATCAATAATACCTCGATAACCCACAAAGATCATGTATGTATAAGGCAAACAAAGAAGCAAATGTTGATCTCGATAGTCCATTTTGTTGAGAAGTGTTAGACGTTCCCTTACCAAGAGGGTTTAAACTACTGCTACTACCAACCATTGATGGTTCAACACACCTAGATAAAGACATCAACATATGAATTTGTACCTATGAGGTTGAGCATTTTAGTGGGATTGACTGAAAAATTCAACTATTCCTTAGTGTTGACGTAGGAGACAGTTGTATCTCTCTTAAATGACACGCTATCATGGGACACGTGCCCTCCCATTATTCGTCGTTCGGTCATAATTGCCTGGGAAGCCAAATCCTCACACAAATTTTGAGTTTCTTAGGTTATATTGATCTCGGAAAGGCAAACCGCCAATTTTTCTCTATATATAGTGAGCTTCTTCTTCATAAGATTTTTCACCTTGGAAATGTGTTTTCTTCTGACATTTTTTGTGATATTCTTATTGTTGAAAGTAAAGTCAAAGCTATGATGTGGCAACGGAGTTGGATATTTATGTGGCTATTACATTGACTTGAGTCAAAGTGTTACTTAAGCTATTTTGCGCGAATAACTTGTTTAATACTCTTGATCTCGTGGATGCATCTAGACCCGTGATGGATATAAGAGTTAGAGGGCCATGATTAAATCCCTCCACCAGTCAGTATCTATACTTCTCTATCTCTTTTGGTCAGACTTCTTCTTCTCTTCTTTGACTTCGTCTCTTACGCTCTCTCGACTTCTTTAGCAGATATTCTAGGGTTTATGTGAAATCCAGTTTATGAGTTATAAAGAAACTTGGATTAGAATAGATTGAATCATGTATTTTGCTTGATTATTGAGTAGTATTTCTCAATAGGTATTTAGGGTTTCTGACTGAAGCTCTTGGTTTCTATTCGTGTATTTTTAGATATTGTTTAGAAGTTGTAACCCTGTTTGATAGTGCAAGAAGTCTCTCCCATGGACGGCTTCAACATGGATTGATGTCTCCCAATTTGTGATGATTCATTAATAGTTGGAGACATCATTTTAGTTGTATTTATTAGTTTATAGGTCGATTTTCTCATGATTTAGTACACTTTCCTATTTTGTGTCTTAAATTGATAATTTATTATTTTTAGAGCATATTGGGTTTAATTATTTATTTAGTGTGAAGTTTTAAAGATATATGGTAATTAATTAGAGTCCAAGTCAAAGTCTAAGAACATCATGGTAAAAAACGTGTTGGGCTAATTTTAAGCCACAAGCCAAATAGGTCCAAAACATTTTTTGACTTAGTATATAAGCTTATTTGAGCTCCTAATTTTAGTATGCTTCATTTTTTATCAAATATTTTCATCTGGATAAGAGCTCAAGCGCCCGTAGAAGAGGGAAGAAGGGTTTTACACCCAAATTTCATCATTCTCCACCATTCCACATATTATCAATTCAGTATTTTAGGTTATTTAGATTCGATTCTAGTATTATTTTCATTGTATTTTCCTTTATTTTGTATGAGACAAACTCTTTTATGCTTGAGACTTGCAATGAGTATGAACCCTAAGTGTTTTGGTGATTTGGGATATATTAGAGTATTGAAATGAATTGAATTTTATCTTTCCATTGTTTATATATTTATGCGTGTTTCCTATTTATACATTGATCAAGTATAGGTAGTTTGAGTCTTTTTGACTAATACCCGGGCGGGGGGTTGAGATTTTTGACATAGTATAGAAGCGCCTAGTGCCTTTTATCGGACGATATTAGCACACTAGGTAGTCAATAGGGCCATGAGCTTAAGCCTACCTGAAAAACGAGAGGATGAATAAGGTAGAGAGCTAAGATATCCCGTGAGGGGGTTTAGATGCAATTGCATCTCGGTTAATGCGAACCATTCAATTCACCCTTATACCATGAACAATAAAATTATCAACTCGGTGGATTACTCGCAAGGATCAAGCATTACTTCTCATACTTTATAAAATCTTGTTATTATTGTCATTTAATTTCATTTTAGTTTATATTTATTTATTTGCAAGTTAAACCTTTTACTTATAAAAACCAAATACAAATCTTCATTATTATTTTTGTTTCTTTCGCAACTCAACATTGCATTACAATCAAAACCCATTATTACAGCGTTGGTAGTTCCTGTAGATCGATATCCCTTAGGCTTATCATATTTTTACTTGGTGACAACCCGTACGCTGGCGGGGAGTCCTAGTTCCATTGGTACCACCTTATTACATTTGTATCTCACCTGGAACGCAAAAAGTAAATGTAAATACCGCCTTGGATGGAAAGGGGAGTCACCTTACGTGCCGAACACGCAACCTATTGTCCTCGAAGGCTAAGAAGACTGTCAAATACTTTGGAATACAACGAGGTAAGAAGACTGGCAAATCCATAAGACAAATAAGTAAGAAGACTAGGACTACATGCCATACCACTTCAAAGATATCAATTTATGCCTACACACGACCCCATTGTGACTATTATCATGTGTGGCCCACTAAGAAGGCACAATACCAATTCTGTTAAGAAATGGGCCCAGAATTATAGGTAATTTAGTTTCAGGTTATGGAAATAATAAGGAGGAAGAGTGAAGAGTGGACGTGTTAGCTCAAAGATTAGTAGTATAAAATAACTATTGTTAATTGTTTATTGAGATGATCATGTAATCACTTGGTAAAATTTAAGACATATTATAATAGAGTTTATTCTTTCTTCAATTACCCTGGTTGTTTATTCAATTGCATCATTATTCACTTTTTTTCATTCTCCCAAACACTAAAAATCTATCCGATAGAACACTATCAAATATGATTTAGTCAATTTCACTATCAAATATGTTAGCTTAAGGGTTGCCAGAATTTCCGAGGGGGTCGAGGCTTCCCTCTTTCTTCATGCATGCTTTGTTTCTTGTATTTTGTCGTCTTTCTTGTATTTTGAAGGTCCTTGATCGGCCCCGTGCAATTGTTATTGCTCGTTCCCTCTAGAAGAATGTCAGATGGACAATTCATTGGGCGTTGTTTTTTGCAAAATTTTATCCTTTCTTGTAATTCTCACTTTGTAATGTCTAATATTATATATTCAATATATAATATTTCTTTCTTTTACTTATTTATATGTATAATCTTTTAAGTAAGAAATAGGTAGAAACTACCCTGACGCCTCTTTTGATTCGAAAAAGGTTGTATAGGCCTATAACAAGAGAATTTTAGGGGTTCAAGAAGAAGTTATTATCACGACATTCTGAAACCGGGGTGAATGTATGACCCCTTAGCTTCAATACTAAGGGTTTGGGAGATGTTATTATCACGACTTTCTCTAGCCGGGATGATTGGACGACCTCTTAGATCTTACGGGATTGTGGAAAAGTTATTGTCATAACTCTATCTAGTTGGGATGATTGGCTGACCCCTGGATCTAGTCTTAGGGGCCCGGAGAGAATTAATTATCACGGCTTTCTCTGGACATGATGATTTGCCAACCCTCTGGCTTCGATCTTAAGGTTCCGGGGAAAAGTTACATCACAACTTTCTCTGGTCAGTTAGATTGGATAACACCTAGCTTAGGGGTCCGGGAGAAGATATTATTATGACTTATTCTGGTAGGGATGATTGAAGACCCCCTAGGATCGATCGTAGGGGTCCCGGAAGAATTTATTATCATGACTTTCCATGGTCAAGATGATTAGATGACCCCCCCCCCCCCCGCTTCGATCTTAGGGGTCCGGGGAGAATTTACATGGAAAATTTATTTGGTCGAGATGATTGGCCAATTGCATAACTTTGATCTTAGAGGTTAAGGGAGAAGTTATCCTCACAACTTTCTCTAGTCGGGATGACGACCCCCTAGATTTGATAATAAGGGTTCAAAGAGAAGTTATTATCTCATATTTCTCAGCTCGGGATGATTGTCCGACCACCTAGGATTAATCTTAGGGTTCCAAAGAGAAGTTATTGTCACAAACTTATCTGGTCAATATGATTGGGTGACTGATGTCTCCCTAATTGTTCTTATTTTAGACCCTTGGGAGACATCATTTTTTATGTTTATGTGAATATTTTGATATACTTTAGGACCAAAAATGCAATATTCCGAATTTTCTCTTTATTTTTTAGTATTTTTAATTTATTAAACTTTTGTGCGTAATCTTGTGTATTTTAGTGGAAAGTTTGTAGGTTTTGAATATTAGCTAGGAGAGGAATCCGAGAAGAAAGTCAAAGATCGTGATATGGAGTCAAACCTTAAAGATAAATCCCGAAAAGAATTATATTTTGAAGCTGCAAATCTGGAAACCTGCCAAAGATTGCTGATTTCGAGACCCTTACGAGTTGATTTAGCCTCTGACCTCTGAAGAGATTATGTTCCTTATCGAGTTACAGAAATTTGGCAAGTGGTTTGAGTTTAATCGGAGTTATAACGAATCGGCTAGAGCTTATTTAGTGGAGGTGGTGCAGCAGTTACGGGATTTGGGCTTGATTAGTGGACTTGGACTTTTTATTATTCACTTAATCCCTAATTAAAAACCCATTCCGAATTTGAGCTTATATAAGGAGCTTTTGACTTCAGTTTTTGACACAATTCAATTTTCATAAGTCAGAGCATCAGAAAGAAGTCAAGGCAAGGAAAAAGGACGAAGCTACGGAGCTGGAGACCGTCTATATCTCTGATTCTCAGCCAATCCTAATTCGAAATTAGGTTTCTTTGTATTTTTTCTTTGTATGAACAATATGAATTCTTTTTTTAATTTAGTTTTTGTCTTTTCTTTAATTATGAGCTAAATCCATTTAGTACTTGGGAACGCATAATGGGTTAATCCCTACTTTGTTTTATTTCATATGATTGGATTTGGGATTTCAGTAATTTAATTCAAATTGGGTCTTTTACATGTTTATGTAATTTGTGATTATTTACTGTTCTTAAAGTAGCTAACTAATAACAGGTATTAGTATCTAAGCTATTCCACATAGTGGCGTGTGGATCATCTTGACGGGGGGGGGGGGGGGGGGGGGGGGGGTTAGATATGGAATTAATTACAGAATATAGGATAGAAATTATTTGACTCTGACGAGCGTAATTAATCTTTTGGCCTATTGGCTATTTTTAGCTTAATCATTTGAAGGTGGATCATAATCACCCTGACGGGGTTTGTGACACCCTAGAATAGCTTCGTAGTCCACCCTGACGGGGGTACGAAGATTCCCAAATCCCGACCTATGTTAATTGACCAATTTGTCCCTTAAACAACATATGGAATGAAATAGAGTTAGGAGAAATCCTTGCGTCTCTCAAGTACTGCATGCTCATATTTGCGTCTAGCTTTCATTTACTTGCGTCTAGTTATTTACTTGCATTTTCACATTAGTCTTTCATACTTAGGATTAGTAAAAACCAAACAAACAATTATCAAATCATTTATTTGCTTTCATAAGTGCAATTATTCATTACTTGATAAGCATTGAAGTCAACCATACCGTCCCTGCGAACGATCCTGTTTATCACTATTATTACTTGGGACAACCGTACACTTGCAGTTGTGGTTCTCTTTACTTATTACATTATTTTTAGAACACACAAAGGACCACCAAGTTTTTGGCGCCGCTGCCGGGGACGGTAGCTGTGACCACGGTGTTTATCCTTTAGTGACTAGTTGCATTTATTTTTATTTTTATCAGTTTTACGCTTTTTGTTTGTTCATCTTTTTCAGGTTTTAAGGTTTGGTGTATGCGAAGGAGACTCTTTAAGGATCTTGAGCCATCACCTCCGATCCTTAATAATCCAGAATCATTAATCAGACTTGCTAACAAGAGAAGGAAAGAACAAGAAGCTAGAGAAGTAGAAGAATAAGCGAACAGAATGGAGAATATTAACCTTCATAACCAAGAGAACCCAGGAGTTCAGCTAAACGCAAATGGTCAGCAACTAGTGCCTCCAGGAATTCCTAATCTTCCGGTTCCACCTGTCATTCCTAATCCTCCAGTTCAAGTTCAAATAGTCGACCCATGGTTTCTTACCGGTCCAGCACAAGAACCATTCCTTGCCCCTCCTCTTGGGATTGGCCCAGCTAATATCAATGTTCCGAGATTCCGTCCAGATTCGGGTATGCTAGCTCAATTTCAGAATTTTGGAAACTTTCGTGGCAAACTTGGAGAAGATCCACTTCGCGCAGTACAAAAATTTATGCAAATCTGCGATTCATACATCACGCAAGGAGTAACAAGGGAGCAAATGTATTTTGCTACATTCAGGTTTTTCTTAATAGATGGAGCGAGTGATTGGCATGATTCGCAAGAACCAGGAAAGATTACGAATTGGGAACAGTTACAGACTGCGTTTTTCGACAGATATTATCCGTCCAACATGAAGTTAGATGCTCAACTTGAGTTAACACATTTCCGACAAGAATATGATGAAGCGTTGGGTAGAAGTTGGTCGAGATTTCAGAATTGTTTACGAAGAGTCCCCAATCATGACCTTTTAGAACAACAACAATTGAAAATTTTCTATAATGGTCTTGATGGGAGTTCACGAAAAGATTTAGATTTGTTATGTGGTGGTGCATTTTTACGAGTTCAACCTGCTTACTGATGTCTCCTTAATTGTTCTTATTTTCGACCCTTAGGAGACATCATTTTTGGTGTTTATTTAATTAATTTGATAGACTTTTGGACTAAATATGCAATAATCCGGAATTTCCTTTTTATTTCTATCATTTTTAATTTATTAAGCTTTTGCGCGTAATATTGGTATTTTTAGTGAAAAGTTTACAGGTTTTAGATGTTAGCTAGGAGAGGAATCCGAGGAGAAAGTCAAAGATCATGAAATAGAGTCAAGACTTGAAGATAAATCCCGAAGATATTTATTTTTAGAGCTGAAAATCTGTTTTCCAGGCCATAGATTGCTGATTTTGAGGTGCTTAAGAGTTGATTTATCCGCTGACCTTTGAAGAGAAAATGATCCTTATCGAGTTACAGAAATTTAGCAACTGATTTCAAGTCAATCGGAGTCATAACGAAGCAAGAAAAGCCGTTTTAGTGAAGGTGTATCAACAGTTACGGGATTTTGGGCTTATAAATTGGGCTTGGACATTTAATTAGTGTTTTATTTTCTGGTCCAAGCCCTAATCCGTTTTTATGCTTATAAAAGGAGGTCTGGACTTCTATTTTTCATACAATTCATTCTTTACAATTAAAAACACCAGAGAGAAGCAACAGAAGGAAGGAAGAAGAAGCTGCCAGAGCTGGAGTGGGTCTATAGCTCCGTTCTCAGTCATTCCAATTTTGGAAATTAGGTTACTTTTATCTTTTATTTGTAAGACAATATGAATTCCTTTACATTTAATTTAGTTTTATTTTTAATTATTATGAGCTAAACATTTATTAGTGCTTGAGAACGCATAATGGGTTAATCCCAATTTGATTTCATTCTATACATTTGGATTTGGGATATTTATTATTTAAATCAAATTGGGTAATTCGTATTTTTCTTTAATTTGCATTTTAATTACTATTATTGACGTAATTAACCAATGATAGGACTTAGTATCTAGGCTATTCCAATTAGTGGCGATTGGATCACCTTGACGGGGGATTTAGGTACAGAAATAATGAATGAATGTAGGTTAGAAATTATTTGACTCTGACGAGCTTAATTAAACCTATGGCCTTTTGGGTAATTTAAACTTAAACACTTGAGAGTGGACTATAATCACCCTGACGGGGTTTGTAGCACTTGAGAGTTGCTCCTTAGTCCACCCTGACGGGGGTAAGGAGAATATAGAATCCCGACCAATACAAATTTACCAATTTGTCCCTTAAACAATGTATGAAATGAATGATAGTTAGGAAAACCCTTGCGTCTCTCAAGTACTACCTTCTCATACTTGCGTTTCACATTTATTTACTTGCATTTTAGTATTTAATTGCATTTTCCATTTAGTCTTTCATTACTTAGAATAATAAAAACAAACAAACAATCAATATATCTTTTACTTACTTTCATAAGTGCAATCAATCATTAATAGATAAGCATTGTAGTCAACCATCCCGTCCTTGGAACGAATCTGTTTTATCAACTATATTACTTGGGACAACCGTACACTTGCGGTTGTGGTTCGATTATTATTTGCATTTATTTAGAACACACAAAGGACCACCACTTACGCAAGAATTATTTTAGATATAACAGTTGATACTGAAGTAGGGTGGAATACCGTAAGAACACCAGTTAAAGGAGGAGTTAATAATGTCAACATTGAAGAGAAGTTCAACTCCTTAGAGAACAAGATACAAACCACATTAGAACAACAGTTGAGACAACTTACATTAGCCGTGAAAGAGGGTTTTTCGAGTAAGAAGGTAGAAGTGCATGCTGCACAAGAAGTTTATGGGTGTTCATATTGCGGTGTAAACGATCATAATTGGGTGAATTGTCTAACAATCAAGAGGCCATGATGTTTGTTTCCAACCGAGGGAACTTTAATTCAAATGGTCAAGGGTACATGCCAAACAAACCATCCTGGGTTTCAATATTCAAATCCTAATGGGGCAGCTAATCCTACTCACGCATATCAGCCGCGTCCCCAAGGTAACAACAACAATTACAACCCAAGACCTCAGAATAACTACCAAGGGGGACAAAATCAAGGAAATTATGTTTAGAGACAACCTCCTAAAGATAATTACAATGAAACCATGAACCAAAAATCCTGACCCGCTCATCCTCAAGAAGGTGCGAATGACCTTTAGAAAATGGTAGAACAACTGGTTTCCCTTCAAACACAAGCAATCCAAAGGCAACAAGCTTCTGAGGCACACATCAAGATGTTAGAGAATCAAATTACGCATATGGCAAAACAGTTTAATCAGCGTCCACAAGGGCAACTCCCTAGTGACACTGAGAATCCAATCCAAATCGAAGACTGTAAAGCTGTTACTCTCAGAAGTGGTAATAACTTCCCTCCATCTCCTTTTCTAGTTAGGAAAGAGAAAGAAGTTCCAAGAAAAGAAAAGGATGTGGTTGAGGAAGATAAAGATGTTGAGGTTGAAGAAACGGAGAGGCCGATTGAGGTTCCAAAGAAGAAAGATGATGTTATAATCAATCGCCCTCCTCCACCATTTCCACCGTGAGTTCAGAAAAAGGGCGATATGGCCGATTATCAAATATTCTTGAACAAGGTGAGTAGTCTCAATATTAATATTCTGTTGTTGCAAGCTATTAGGGATGTGCCCAAATATGCAAAGTTTTTTAAAAGGGCCCTCACCAACAAAAGGCCTTATTGTGATAATGAGATGGTTGGTCTCCCAGAAGAATGTAGTGCTATTTGTCAAAGTAAATTACCTCAAAAGTTACTTGATCGTGGGAGTTTCACTATTCCGATATCGATTGGAGAAGAATGGAAATGTAAGGCACTATGTGATTTGGGTGCAAGCATCAATCTTATGCCCAAATCGATCTTTGATAAGCTTAATATTGGAGAAGCAAGACCTACTTCTATGGTCTTGCAAATGGCGGATCGATCTCTTGCACATCCAGAAGGTCGAATCGAAGATGTCCTCGTTAAAGCAGGTACTTTAATATTTCCCGTTGATTTTGTTATTCTTGAATACGACGCGGATAGGAATGTCCCCATTATTTTGGGAAGACCATTCCTAGCCACGAGGCGTACTTTAATTGATGTAGAAAATAGAGAGATGATTGGTGGTGCCTAGGGTGTGATAAAAATAAGATTAAAATAAGTCAAGAAACTATGCACTCTCACCCTAGACAGGCACAGTACTGCAAGTATTACAGGACGTATGCAAGTTTTAGTTAGTAAGTTGAGTTCGTTCTCAGGGACTTAAGTGTGTTAATCGCGTGAGTAGGAATAACGAGTAAAAGTAAATAATTAGAAGACAGTAATTTAAAGGGAACAGATTTCGAAATTAACTAATTAAAACTAGGAAAATAAAGACAATAAAATAAAAGATAAGAAATATGAAATGAGAAGTATAGCTCAGGTTTTGCTAGTATGCACTAATCCTTCTAATTCTATCTATAAATCTAGTTAATAAGGGAGAATATTAGCTCTTGGTATACTTAGTCAGGATTCTAAATTCCCATACCTTAGACCTTGAGAGCGACTAAGGGGGCTACGACACAACCAAGAAGTGATTTCAAATAGGGTTATCAAACGCTACTAAGGCCCTAAGCAAATACTGCAATCATTGGTGATATGGTGGTTAAAACAAACCCTAATGACTATCTAGTTAGAATCATGTTTTGTCAGAACTAATATCGACACTAGACATTATGTGGTGGTTCAATAGTTAAACACCCTGTCAAGGAGACCATCTAACTACTATTAAAACAATCCTAAAGTGATCAGTTCTAGGAAAGACAATAAATCAAAACACATAAACAAATATTAAGTAAGTAGCTAATATCAAATTAAAACATATAATTCCCAAAAAAACTTAGATAGAAGAATTAGAATTCATAGATTATACATTATGCAAAACCCAAGCTATGGGGAGTTTAGTTCATACCTGAAGGAAATAAACTAAAAGAAATTACAAAAGACATCATCTTGCTCTCTACAATAAACTGGAAGAATAAAACCTTAAGAACTAACTACTATGAGGCAAGGATTAATAGGGTAGATTTACAAGTGATATAAGGGTGTATTTATAGGTGTTTAGAAGATCTAATTAGTTTTCTTGAGGAAGAGGTAAGGTATTGGACTTCTAGCCCAACTCAAATTCGTATGGAAATAAAGATAAACACTGCTGGACCGTTTTGAGCATATCTTCTTAGTTATTGGTCGGTTTGAGCTCCACAAGATACCAAAAGAATCGTAACAGAATTATATTTGTCCATAAAGAAAGAAATTACCAAAATCGGCCTATTTCTTGGGTAAAATCGTACATCTTTAGGCGTGTACGGCAGAATCCTAGATTAGGCAGTTTTTCCTTTTCCATCTTTTTAGCTTTTGTTTCCTTATCTCCAATTACCATGCAAATATCTTTCCATAAGTTGTAGTCTTTGACTTGGACTCTAATTAATCTCCATAATTATCTTTAAAGCTACACACTAAATAAACAATTAAACCTAATATGCTCTAAAAATATTATTTTACTAAATCAAGACTCAAAATAGGAAAGTGCACTATTTCTCAAGAAAATTGACTATTATGACTTCTAAATCACGAAAAATGATGTCTCATCCTAATATTAATCTATCACAAATGAGGAGACATCAATGATCATGAGAATCCAAGACGAGGAAGTGAAGTTTAACGTGTTCAGACCTATGAGATTTCCAGATTCCAAGGAAGAATGCTTTCGTCTAGATGTAATGGAACTGGTAAGAAAGGAGCAAATTAATGTTGTGGACACGTTAGGGGTGAAGGAGAAAGAGATATGAAAGAAACCACCAATTAAAGCTCCTCCATACCCTAAAAATCCACAACTCAATCATGCGAAGAAGAAAGAGAAAGCACGTGCCACGAAGGTTTCGAAGGAACCTAAGAAAGAAAGAAAGAAAAAGGGGTTCAAAGTAGGTGAAGAAGTAGTTATGAAGAAACCGGACCCCCCTCCAAAGGTACGTGAATCAAAAAGCTCTTGGCTAGGACCATTCATGGTCACGAAGGTAATCTCAGATAAACTAGTGGGCATAAAAGCTAAGGGATGTAAATTTCGCAAATATTGACAACCTCACTCACTGCTGGGGAGGTTATGTCAATGACTAATGAATGAGGTAACCCGTCGAGCTTAACGACGTTAAACAAAAGCCTTTCTTGTATATTAGTTTAAGTTTTTATTTTTTGTAGTTTAAATTAGTTTGATTTTCGTTAATTTAGTGTTTATTAGTAAGAAATGAGGAAGGGTAGTTGTTTTTGATGATTACAGGAGTGAAGGTCACGAGTTTGGGGTAGTTAGAACGAAAAAGAATGAAATTTTGGGTTCCAATACAGTAGAAACCGGGTACCCGGTTTGTAGAAACCGGGAACCCGTTTTTGGAACTGTACCCAAGTAGCAAAACTTCGGAAGATCATAACTTGACGCTCGGAGGTCGGAATTAACTTTTTCTTGAGTCTAAACCACTTATTCTTTCAAGATCTATCCAATGGTGAAGTCAAAAAGTTCTGATACATAGCCCAAAGTTTCTGACCTGTGCGTAAAGAGACGCAATTCATGGTGCGAAATGAAGAAAACAGAATTTTGAGAAAAATGGTACCTCCAATGGAAAATCTGAGTAGTCCAATGGATCGGGAGCGCAATTTCCACTAAAAATGAGTATAAGGTTTCAAAAATCCGAGATGTAGGCAAGGAGAAATCGAAAAAATAAGGTTGAAATTTTCTGCGCGAATACGCAACCCTTTGCGTCCAATAGCCAACCCGGTTTTGCACAAACCGGGAACCCGGTTTCGTGAGGAGAATTTTCTGACCTAGCGTCTGAAGGTCGAGCCATTAGCCGCGTCCAAGGTTCGCGTCAGAGGTAAAAAAAAATCTAATTTTTCGCGCCGACACAGCGACGCGAAACCGGGAACCCGGTTTTCACGAACCGGGAACCCGTTTTCTTCTGTGACAGGCCGGTTTTCAGCTTTTTAGCCCTAGATTTTTACCTCTTTCTTCAAACCAGCCTCCAAAAACACTTCCAAAACCCAGAATTTCCCGAAAATCATCATCTACAAGTACACAATCATCAAATCTTACCCTCTTTCACCACGAAAACATACAATCAACTCGTCTCCTATCCAAAACACCATAAAGTTCCCACTTTTCTCCAAGATTGTTCTTCATCCGAACTTCAAATTAAACCATATTCCCTCTTCCCCCACATCAATTAGCCTTTACACATCTCATATCCCACCATAATCTTCAAGTTGTAAACCTCAATCTCTAAGCTTTTCACTATTTGAAGTTTTGAGTTTGGGGTGGAACGAGAGGGCTAGCAGAACCGATTTCATGTTCACTTATCGAAGGAAGTATCCTAGAAACAGAAACACTTTTGGTGTTTTTCAAGAACAAGCTGTTAAGATTCCTAATCCGAGGTTAAAGCTGCATCCAAGAGGAAAGAATATATGATTAAGGCTAATCTGAAGAAGAGGAAATTGATTGATGAACCAGAAAATGAGGAAAAGATTAATCCAATGATGAGTTGGAATCGAATATTAAAGTGTTGGAAGGAAATCCGGATGCGATGATTGATATTTTGGGAAACTTTACAAACAAGCTGAAATTTATCCGTTCAAAATGCAACTTACGATGTCTAAACGCGAGATAAGGTTCATGGACGCAACACCGATAACCAACCACGCACTGGTTGAGATACGTTTTCTAATCCTTCTCATTTAGTGTGGATTATTTTATTGCTTTTAGTCTTTTCAAGTCGTGGGTACACGGCTCATTTTTGAGTTTGGGGTGGGGTTCGTTGCCTCATCCCAGTTTTTATGTGTTATGTGTTTTTAATCGCTTTCAATAAAATAATTTTGGAGTTGCGTTTGACTGTAGAAGATTTTAAATGTCCCTTTTAAGCATACTTTTGATAAATCTATGATAGTAAATAGTGGACTTTAGGGATTGATATAAAATGCATTTAGAATTTCATGCAAACGTAGGTAATTGATAGGAAAAATTAATGAACAATGCAAATGAAGTAAGCTTGTACTTAAGGAATATGTTTGGTGTGTAGAACGTGAAATCCTAATTAGTAGAGAACCCACCTAGATATGAACTAAAGACGAGCTATGTACTTAGGAATATGATAGGGGCAGTTCTTTGTTAGCCATTTGTGACCTTTTTAGCCTTCTCTCCCTTGTAATTAAATGTTAATCCGTCTTAGCCCATTTTGAGCCTTTAACCTTTTCTTTGTAGCCACGATATAAGCCCATTATCCCTTAGATTATTAGGCATGACCATATGACCCGCACTTGAATCACGATCCTGAGACATGTCTCGAGCTTGAGTTTGGGGTGGTGGGTCCACTTATGGGGAATTTATTGGGAAGGGATGTATGTGTTTATGTTGTAGCACAATTACAGATGATTATACTTATTGTAACCCTTTGCCAGGATTGAAAAAATGAAAAAGAAAGAAAAAAAATATAAAAAGTTGAAAATCCATTACAGTAGGAACCGGGAACCCGGTCCGCAAAAACCGGGAACCCGGTTGATAAACTGTATTAAAAAAAAGAGAGAAAAGAGAAAAAGAAAAACATGAAAGAATAAACATCCGGCAAAGTGGAATTTTATGAAAAATCATCTTATTTGTAATGGGTAGACATGGGACGCTAAATTGTTGCGTAAATGGGTGAGTGAGAACATTTTTTAGCGTAAACTCAAGCTCGAGGACATTTGTTGATGGTAAGTGAGAAGAGAGTCAAAAGCTCACTTCAAATTTACCAAATAAACATCCACACCGTCCTTAAGCCTATATTAAAACCGTAAAGTCCTCGTGATTCCTAAGTGCATAGTGAATTTATGATTATGTTGATAGAAAATATGCTAGGTGGAGCGTTCAAAGCGAGGTAGGATTGATGAACACCCTAAAGCCATCATACAGAGATGAGTACAAGTGTAACCTTCAAGCATTGCGAATTTAATTTTATGATTGAGATTATTTGTGTTTGATTTTGCATTATAGATGTATGTGTATATTAGTTTCTAGAGTTTGCTATATGAGATTTATCTTAAGAATTGCTTTAGGTTTATTTGCTAGCTTCTACTTTCTTGTGTTTGCTTCTACCCCTTTGTTTTGTTTTGTTTTACTTTGTCGGGACGACAAAGATTTGAGTTGGGGGTCTTGATGTCTCCCTAATTGTTCTTATTTTAGACCCTTGGGAGACATCATTTTTGATGTTTATGTGAATATTTTGATAGACTTTAGGACCAAAAATGCAATATTCCGAATTTCCTCTTTATTTTCTAGTATTTTTAATTTATTAAACTTTTGCGCGTAATCTTGTGTATTTTTGTGGAAAGTTTGTAGGTTTTGAATATTAGCTAAAAGAGGAATCCGAGAAGAAAGTCAAAGATCGTGATATGGAGTCAAACCTTGAAGATAAATCCCGAAAAGAATTATATTTTGAAGCTGCAAATCTGGAAACCTTCCAAATATTGCTGATTTCGAGACACTTACGAGCTGATTTAGCCGCTGACCTCTGAAGAGATTATGTTCCTTATCGAGTTACGGAAATTTGGCAAGTGGTTTGAGGTCAATCAAAGTTATAACGAATCAGCTAGAGCTGATTTAGTGGAGGTGGTGCTGCAGTTACGGGATTTGGGCTTGGGCTTGATTAGTGGACTTGGACTTTTTATTATTCACTTAATCCCTAATTAAAAGCCCATTCCGAATTTGAGCTTATAAAAGGAGTTTTTTAATTTAGTTTTTGACACAATTCAATTTTCATAAGTCAGAGCATCAGAAAGAAGTCAAGGCAAGGAAGAAGGAAGAAGCTACGGAGCTGGAGACTGTCTATATCTCCGATTCTCAGCCAATCCTAATCAGAAATTAGGTTTCTTTGAATTTTCTTTCTATGAACAATATGAATTCTTCTTTTAATTTAGTTTTTGTCTTTTCTTTAATTATGAGCTAAATCCATTTAGTACTTGGGAACGCATAATGGGTTAATCCCTACTTTGTTTTATTTTATATGATTGGATTTGGGATTTCAGTAATTTAATTCAAATTGGGTCTTTTACATGTTTATGTAATTTGTGATTATTTACTTTTCTTAAAGTAGCTAATTAATAACAGGTATTAGTATCTAAGCTATTCCACATAGTGGCGTGTGGATCATCTTGACGGGAGGGGGAGGGGGTTTAGATACGGAATTAATTACAGCATATAGGATAGAAATTATTTGACTCTGACGAGCGTAATTAATCTTTTGGCCTATTGGCTATTTTTAGCTTAATCATTTGAAGGTGGATCATAATCACCCTGACGGGGTTTGTGACACCCTAGAATAGCTTCGTAGTCCACCCTGATGGGGGTACGAAGATTCCCGAATCCCGACTTATGTTAATTGACCAATTTGTCCCTTAAACAACATATGGAATGAAATAGAGTTAGGAGAAATCCTTGCGTCTCTCAAGTACTGCATGCTCATATTTGCGTCTAGCTTTCATTTATTTGCGTCTAGTTATTTACTTGCATTTTCACATTAGTCTTTCATACTTAGGATTAGTAAAAAACAAACAAAAAATTATCAAATCATTTATTTGCTTTCATAAGTGCAATTATTCATTACTTGATAAGCATTGAAGTCAACCATACCGTCCCTGCGAACGATCCTGTTTATCACTATTATTTCTTGGGACAACCGTACACTTGCGGTTGTGGTTCTCTTTACTTATTACATTATTTTTAGAACACACAAAGGACCACCAGTGACCCCTAACATCAATCTTAGGGGTCTGAGTAGAAGTTATTATCATGACTTTCTCAGGTCGGTGAGATTGCCGACCCCTAGTAGTTGTCCTAAGGATTTCTAAAGAAGTTGTTGTCACTACTTTCTCAAGTTGCATTGTTGACCGAACCCCCTATCATTAATCTTCGGAATCTAGGGATAAGTTATTTTCCAAGATTTCTTAGGTCGGTGAGATAGGACGACCCCTTAGTGGTTGTCCTTAGGGTTTCAAAATAAGTTGTTGTTGCGACTTTATCAGGTTGAAATTGTTGGCTGACCCCCTAAAATCGATTCAGGGGTCTAGGGAGAATTTATTGTCCCGACTAACTTAGGTTGGTAAGATTGGTCAGCCCCCTACTAGTTGTGATTAAGGTTTTGGAAGAAGTCGTTGTCACAATTTTATATGGTCGACACTGTTGACCGACCCATTATCATCGATCTTAGTGGTCCAGGGAGATTAACCTGGTAAATGGTTTTTTTGTATACTTTATGTGATATATTAATCTAGTCACAAGACATCCTTTTAGGGATATTTAGTACTTATGTGGGGGATTATTCCCTATAGTTAGATAGTTTCTCATTTCTTGATGAATTTTGGATATTTCTTACTTTTATAGCTATTTGAGTGTAATTTATGTGTTCAGTGTGCAACTTTTAGGTACTTGGATGATACGAGATACCGAGGTGAGGATAAGAAGTTGAGAAAGAAAGGTCAAACCCATGTCAAGGTGTTAAAGGACAAAAAATCCACTTTTGGAAATTAACAAGATAGAGGCACCACTTGCAATTGCCCAAAATTTTGGAGGATCCCTTTGGTTTTTGGATAGTAATTGAAGTTACAGCACGTGAAAGTTGACAATTCATACTTTGGAGTTAAGATGAAGAAGTTATTAAAGCTAAAGTTGTCATGGCTCAAACCAGTCCCCTCCTTTAGTAAACCACTGTTGGGTTGAGTTGTGCATTTAAAAGGGGCCCACAAATCCTAAAACGATTTGGACTATGTATATATATATATATATATATATATATATGTTTTATCATCATAAAAGAGTCCTATTTAGTCCTTATTGAGCAAGGAGATAACAGAAACACACATGGAAGAAGAAGATGTAAGTCAGAGCTCAACTGCACCACCATTCCACCATCAACTATAGCATAATTTAGTATTAGTTTCTTGTCATAAACATGATTATAATCTTTTATCCTTAAATTTTATGTCATTAATTATGAAATAATTCCATATTATCTTGATTTTCTTAATTGTATAAACCTTGAATGACAATTTGGGATGATTTTATATAAATGAATTGGGTATCTAATTTTCATTTCATATGAATTAATCATAATAGTTGTTTATATCCACATAAAATATAGATAGCCCTTTACTACCCTAGACTATAACATTGATAGGGGGTTAGGGAACATATATACTTCATATTTGTCCGGTGTGCATTACTAATCTTGACATACTTTACTAGTCGGATAATCATATATGTTAAATACTTTGTAGAACCGATCTTGTACATATAACCCCCTCACTCGATTACTCTAGTAATAGTTTGGAAGCCTTCTAAGCTACCCCGACGGGATCTATAAGGAATTTAGAATCCCGATTACAAGAATTATCCAAATTCACCGTCATAAATATAGTCAATCATTGTCACCGTAGTGGGGTTACTTGCAGCTTGAGTTATACTCCCATCTCATATCTCTTCATTAGTTTATTTTGATTAATAGTTTAAATCGTAATTTAGTTGATTTATTTACATATTCATCTTTTAATCATAAAAACCAAACACATATATCTTTTAATTTCAGTCTTTTAGTAACAACAACTAAGTCACCTATATTGCTTAAAAAATTCGAGTTTAAGAACATACTCCATATGGAGACGATAACTCTTAATACTTAGTTTATTACTTGTCAACGATTTGTAAACTTGCGGCTAGTTATCTCTTTCAAGGTGAAAATTTGTTAGGTTATTTTATGACATCTTGGGAGACGACATGTGTGCAATAGATCATGCATAAACGCACAAAAAGCCTTTGAGTATATATTTATATGAAAGAGGGGACCTTTGTGACCTTTGAATAATCTTCCTCAATAAAATACTTGGTGGTGGCTAGGGTGTGAAAAATAAATATATAAATAAGAGAACTAACACCCTATACCACTACGATAAACTCTACGCAAGTGCACATATCGTTTGCAAGTAATGTGTAAGTAAAACAGATATTGCTCTCAGGGACTATGAAAGTGAGCTATAACTAATGCAATTACGAAGTGCAATAAAAGAAGTTGATAAGATAATACGCTAAAGACGCTAAAATATTTGTTTGGCTTTATGACTCTAAATACTTAATTAATTAAAGTAAGGAAAGACAAGAAAATAAATATAGAAGAGAAGATGTATGAGAGTTTAGCTCGAGAAGTAGCAAGCAATATCCACTATACTTGTTCTATGGTTATTATCTAAGGGAGAATTGTGTGATACATTCGCAATAGCTAGGATTCTATATTCCTCCTAACCCGCGTCAGGGGAGAAATAGGAGGCAACCTAACGATTACCATGAGAGTTGGGTAAGGGGACCCTGTGCAATGATCGGTGATTAAATCAAACCTTAGTGGCTATCAAGTTAGGCAATCCTGTCAGGATCACTACCGCACACTAGACACTTATGTGGTTTTTCTATAATTGAATCCCCCGTTAGGGTGACAATCCAACTACTATGGTAATCCTATATGTTGTGCACCGCAAATACTAAGAAAATTAAATTAAAACACGTAAAATAGAGTTATCACTACTAATTTCAATTAAATGTAAAAGGACATCCCAAATTCGAATAACAAATAAAACAAGTCTAGGGTTCAAACACATATGCTATTTTCAAGTTAATTAGAATAAGTTCATACTAAAGAAATAAATAAAAACAATTACAAACGGGAAGGGTTGGAATGACATGAGAACTTCCAAGCTCCTTCCTCTATCTTCGCTCTTGGTCTAGGCTTCCTCTTGGTCTTTAGATAATTAGGGACTGACCAAGGATAATTTTCATAAAAGTGGATATATATAGGCCTTAGGTCAAACCCTAGGGTTTTCCCTAATTCAAGGAGTCCAAAGCTTACTAAAATTCGTTTTCCTAAATTGTAGGACAAGATAACCTTTGCAGATTGATTTGATCATATCTCGTTCGTTACTTATCGGAATTCAGTTCATATTATATGGAAATGACCACACTTAAAGAGCTATCGTCTCCTAAAAGGTCTCATCTAAATTGGAAATCGATATTTTACAGCATTAAAATTAGTGTATGTTTTTCCAGCATGGCAAATTCTTTTGACTTTCCAAACATATGCAAACTCTACTTTTCAATTATGACTAATGGGTTTTATTTTCTTTTCTTCACTTCTTATCACTAGTCCAGGGTACAGTAGCTTCCAATACCTAAGTGCTACACAAATAACACATAAATTATGCGCAAAAGCTCTAAAAATAGCAAAACACCTACAACTAGACAAGAAAGTGTAAATCATGAATAATTAGGGGAAATTCCAAAACTAAGTACTAAATACCCCTAAAATGATGTCTCGTGACTGTATTATTCTATCACATAAATGGAGACATCAATACTCGATCAAAGACAAGAGTGAAGTAGAGGGGCTTCGATCCATTGTTACATCCTGAAAACAAGGTACAACAAAGATATATATATAAACATAATTAATGGCAAAGACAAAGAAGGAAGAGCTTATTCAAAAGAATAAGAGATTTTTTGCTATTAAAGTGGACCTTCTAGGTGATGATGATTGGGTGATCGTCAAGAAGCAGAAATTAACCATTTCTATAGCACCATCACTAGTGAGTAATCAAGTAACGACTCCTAATGAAGCAGCAGATAAAAGAATTTGATAAAATAACACTACCTTAGATCGACCCCCTAAATATTGTACTCAAAATCACCTCAAATCAGCCCCAGACATTTACTTCTTAGATGTCGATGGCTCACACAGTGATTCTACATTACTTTATGCGATTAGTGCATTTTCACATGGTAAGTTGAATTCTATCGCAAAATAATGCTCGAAACAAAAAATAAAGCTATTTGTGCAAAAACCAACTATCTCATGACCAACAATCTTCATCCGATTAAGAAGAGTTAAACATATACTTCAATTAGAAAAACTTAAATCTCGAAAACAAAAGTTAAAGAATCTTATGATCTTTATATTGAAACTTCACCCGCACTCAAGAGGTCATTTGAGTTTGAAATCTATCAAATTCATATAAGGGCAAATAGCACTATTGGTCCTTGTGTTATGCAAATAGCCAAATATACTAATGTTCCAAAAAAAATATATACCCCTATGTTATTCCAACATGTTGTAAATATGATGATATAATCTACTCGAATTGCTTTAGAAGTACCGTCTTGCAAACTTCAAGTACATTAGAAAGCAATCAACAAACCATTTATTTCACAGTGAAATTCTTATACAGTCTAGCCTATCATTATATCAACATATTTGGACTTGTAAAAACAATTGTAGACCAACCATATAATTTAGGGGAAAAAAAGAGTGAATATAAGAAAATGCAACCCCACGGATTGTACAAAGAGGAAATGGATACCTGCAAATTTTCTAATTAATTTACCGTTTTTAGAATTTCACAATTGGTCCTTTCTCCTACAAAATATCAAATTAGCACTATAGCGAGGTAGATTAGCAAATTTCTGAAAAAAGGCAATATATTTGGTTAGTTAGAAAAATTGATTATTATGCAAAACTTAGAAGACTATTTTCGAAAATTGATTTGGATAGTATCTGGACAAAAAATAATCAATAAGAAAGATGACTCGAGTCTTGTCTCTGGAAAAAAAGATTTGAAAAAACGTAAGAAAAAATTGTTAAACCTCCTTTGCTATGCTAAATATCCAAATATACTCTCTATCTAAACCAAAAGAAGCGAAATACCTATCACAAAATAACACGGGTAAATCCATTTACAGATCAACTATGATGAATGCGTCACGATATCCACTCTTGGAAAGTACCGTGTAAATAATATGAAAGAAGAAAATAACAATTTAAACACCCTTTGAAACCTTAAGAAACTTAGGCCCTATTTGGTTTATGAAAACATTTTCTGTTTTTGTTTTCAGAATAAATTTTCAAAAAATGATTTTCGTTTTCTTTTTAAAATTTTCAGAAAATAAGGAAAACGTCGATTTCACGTTCTCCAATACAGCAGTTTTTTCATTTAATTTTTCAGAAAACTGTTTTCATTTTCTCTAGTCAAACACGTTTTATTAGTATTTTGAAAAATACAGAAAATGAAAACAGAAAAATACCCATTATTTTCACGAACCAAACGGGGACTTACTTTCTTAAATTTTAGTATCAATCCATTAGGTTCATCATAATAATAATTTGTTTCTTTGATAATGGATCCAGTAACACTATCGTTCACTCTTCAGAAGAAACAATCAAATATGTTTTTAGGTTAGAACAAACAATCATATATTTAAAACTTACTTAAGAAACTTACTCTGATTATGATGGAAATGGACCCAGTAACACTATCGCTCACTCTTCAGCCTGGCCGCTACTCTGATTAATTTCTCCTGGAAGCTTTGACATGTCAAATCCATAACCAGAATATTCATATGACGTATGAATATACACTCAATTTTTCATTTTAAAATATGAACACCAGGTAAATTGAAAAAAATTAAAAATTAAAATTAAAAATTAAAATTAAAATTAAAAATTAAAATTAAAATACAAAACGAATTAGGAAAAATAATTGACCTTAATCAAAACAATCACAACTAGATTTCTCCGGTGATCAATACAAATCCTTGAAATCAAACGTTTACTTACCAGAATCGATTGCTAACCTAATTAGATTGTGTTGTGTTGAGTCGCTACGGTGGAACGAAAATGAGCTAAGTTCGTGTTTGAAATTTGTGAGTGTGAATCGATGTGAAGCGAGGTGTTGACGGAGTACGTATAATATTGTGAACTGCTCCTAACGCCACCACAATCATCAAATCAAACGCCGATCTGAATTAGAGACGAATTAGGGCTCTGAGGGGATTAAGGGACTAAGGAGAGAGTGAGCTTTTCACGGTCTGGCGTGTGCTGTGTGGGATTGAAAAGGGAGTACTTTGCCGATGAGATTCACCGATGAGGCTCACCGTTGAAGTGTCCGGTTGATGATGGCGATTTCTGGCATATCCAAGCGAGTTGGCGATGGTTGAGAATTGTCATTGAGCGGCGCAGGAAAGCAGGTTTGTGGAGAGGTGAAACAAAAAGGTTTTCTAGAAGCTGCAGATATGAAGTAAACGCTTTTAGGGAGTCGATTTTTTTTAGTATTAATGATAGGTGGGGCCAGAAACGATCCTGGCCACCATTTATGTTTGACCAGAATCAATCCTGAACACCACTTATGTAAAAACTCTACTTTATAATATATATATATATTCCTTTATTTTCCTTTTTTGTATTGTTGGATAATTGTAGTACTGGATAACTTGTAAATCTCTATATGTATTCTCAATCAATAAAATATTATACTTGGAACAACACTCCCCTCTCCTCCAACAAACACACACGTTATTATTAATTTTCGAATAAGATAATATTAAAGACAAATAAATATATATTAAAAATCGAGCATATTATAACCAGAAATATACCCTCCAACCTTAGTCTAGCCAAAAGAAAATTCAAATAACCTAGTCTACCCAATTTAATAAAAAAATGTAAGTCCATCATTGGTCGGTGGAAAACAAAACTTCGTGATTCTCAAGGACGCGAGATCTTTGACGTTTGGTAGTTCTTCGATGACAACCTCAATTTGAATATCCGAGAACCTCTTTACGGAGAAAAGAAGACGGTAAGTGTCTTCAAATCTTACTCCTCATCGCACACATCATCATAACTCGAGAAATTGATAAAGAGATCTACTAATAATTGATAAAAAGACCTAAAAATATTTAGGTTTCTTTGAAAACTTTTTTTCAACCTCTTTTTTAAAACTCCTAACAAATTATTTAAATTAAATTTTATATTAATATAAATATATTTCTACTTGAACATAAAAAATTACTGTGCTTGAATAAGTGCAAGGACTCGGGATCTCATGCGTAATGACTGATCTATGGACGAAACTTTAGAGTCTTTTTTATCATCTCAATTGTTGACAAAATGTTATTTTGTCAGTAGCACTAAAGTTTTTTTAAAAGAATATAGTAAGTCGCGCGCTGAGTTAACGCGCGACGTATGACGTGGCATTGAAAGAATTATAGGATTTTTTTAACGAAAATATTAACTTTAATAAATTTTAGTGTGTTATTTTGACCCCAAAATTTCTATTTAGACTCCACCTTTTCTTTTTACATTTCATTCATTTAATTCTACCATATTAGCTCATTCACCTTACTCCAATTCTCTCAATTATTTCTAATACTATAAAAAAAAAGTAAACATTTTTCTTATCAAACTTATTATTATGCTAAGTTTAATTATTAATTTGTATATATTTATTGATAAATTCGTTTTAAATTATTTGGTGTAAAAAATTAAATGAAAGTTATACAAAAATAAAGTATTTGGTGTATATAACTATTATTTTGTTTTTTTTGATGTCTAATAATTAAAAACAAAATAATTAAATATATCTACATAAGATATTAAAATTAAATTATTAAAAAAAAAAATAGACTATTTTTTAACCCACTATTTACTATATATATATTTATAACACTAACTAATAATATAAAATATTTAATATTTAGAAGTTCATCCATTTTTTAACTAAAAATAATTTAACATGGTTAATTATGTATTTTAGATTTTTTTTTAATTTGGAATTTGTGTATTTCGTATAACTTTCATTTGATTTTTTACACCAAATAATTAAAAATAAATCTATCAATAAATATATAAAAATTAATAATAAATTTAATAAAATAATAAGTTTGATTAAAAATAAACTTTTTTTTTCTGATAGGCAAATCAAAACTTTTATATAATGAATCTCAACAAAACAATTCATTACAATATTGATACCCAGGAGGGTATTTGAATAACCTCTAGGACGTAATAATCAAGTCACCTAAACATATGGGCTAAAACGTATTTATAAAAAATTTACAACCATATCTTAAGTACAACAATTGTCATAAAGTGCAACAGCTATTCTATTTTTAATCTTTCGTCTCTTTATCTTTATCATGACAAGAGTATTAATGCAATTATAAATGGCATCTTTGCTCTTCTCAGCTTCTCCATGAACCCTAACGTTTCTTTCACCCCATATGCAATATATATACGTAGTGATGCATACACAAACCACAAGATGAATGGATTCCATTATTAGGGCACAAATAAACCGTAGCCTCAATTAGATTCAACAATTCATTGGATAAGTAATTGATGTTACACTTGCTGAGAATTCTAATTAGGATCCGTCTCGCAAAGGAACAATTTATAAGTAAGTGTTCTATATCCTCAGTGTATTGGCTGCAAAATACACAAAGTGGGTTAATTTGTAATCCCCATTCGATCATTCTTCTTTTCGTAGGTAATCAATTATGAATTGCAAGCCAGGCGATTAAAAATAAAATTACTTTTTCTATAGTATTAGAAAATAGTTTTGAAAATCAAAATAAGTTGAAAGAACTAATAACTAAATTAAATGAATAAGATATAAAAAAAAAGTGGAATTTAAAAAGAAATTTAGAGGTCAAAATAACACAATAAGAAACCAAAGGTTTATATTTCCGATTAAAAATATTTTTTCATTTGAGATTTTGACCCAGGGTCTTGAACACCCACCCCCTAGTTCTAACCCAATCCTATTTTTTCGCTCTTCTCACTAAAGATCTCGATAAGATTTAACACTACAGGCTGAATTCCCATTTATAAATTTGTCCCCTTTTGTTTTTCATTTGTTATATATAATGGTATTTTATTTTCAGAAATCATTTTTATAAAACCCTAGACTCTACTTTCTCTCATCTCTCTCGTTACTCAAAACCCTACCTCATAAGAAGCCATCGCCGCGGCTCAAGCAGACACTGCCGGAGCTCAAGAGCAACCATTGTCGGAGCAGTCTGCTGGAGCTTCCATGGAAACTGCATAAGGTCTCCTCCTCCGTTCCAATTTATTTGCTCTGAGACAGCCACAACACCACCGATCCAGCTTAGTTGCTCCGTAATAGGACACAACACCGCCGATCCAGCTTCTTTGCTTCCATTAACGCCAGTTAATGAAACTCCGGCGTGGAGCTGTGTTTCTACAACAAATGGAACGAAGAAGATGTTGCTTACCGTCAAGCTCCAAGCCAGCTATTCCCATAGCAGCCATGGTAGGTGAAGCTTCGTTGATGGCTCGCAAATCCGTCGAGCTCCAGCAATACTCCTCCGGCAATACTCGAAAGCACAAGAATGGCGTACTCGAAGCTGAATAGAATTGTGTGCCGAAGAGCTAGAGATCTAAGTGCATCTGGTTATGAAGAAGTTGTTTAGCCAGATTTGGAGAAGGAGCAGAGGCATGTACTTTGCTGCACCATCTTCAAGCCTCGTCAGTACTTTGGCGAAACAGCAGTAGTGAAGACCAGCGAAGCAGCAGTGAACGTCTCGACGTTTTCCTATGCGTGAGAGCCTCGAAGAAGAAGCTGCGAATTTTTTTTAATTTTTTTTAAGATCTGGTCAAACCTGATGTTTAGAGCGTTTTTTGATTTTTTTTATAATTAGTCTTTTTTCTTTTTCTTTTTGTTTAATAGCTGTTGTAATTAGTTAGGTTTTTGTTCTGTAATAGTAAATGTGTTGTAAAAGTGATACTCTGTTTTTTTAATAACACTCCACTTTTTTCTAGAACACTTTAGTTGTTTTCTTAGAATACTCTACCTTTTTCTTAGCAAACTCATCAATTTTAGTAGAAACTCATCATTTTATTTTCGAAATTCATCATATTATTTTCGAAACTCATCATTTTTCCCGAAACTTATCAAATCCGGTGAGCGGAGGTCGGAGATGGGTGGTCGGAGGTCGGTGGTTTAAAATTGGTGGTCGCTGGTGGTGGCCGGTAGTGGGAGGTCGGAGGTAGGAAATGGATAGAGAAGATGAACAGTGACATTTTTTTTCGTCTTTTAATGTTAATAAGTGTATTTTAGTATTTGGTTAGTTTTGAAATCTTTTTAAACAAATAAAAAACCTACTAGTTTCTTTTAAGCCAAAAAACAAATCTTTAAAAACTCTATGTGTCAATCGCCTTTTTCTTTTTATAATTTTTAATGGCACATCACCCGTCGTGTGTTGAAACAGAGTGCGACTTATTATATTTATATAAAATCAAAAATTTGCGCTAATGACAAAATAACTTTTTATCAAAACGTTATAAATATAAAGAACTCCTAATCTTTATTCCAAGTTTATCTTCCGCTTGCTTTTAGAAGTGTCTTTTCGAGCCATCAGAAGAATAGCTGAAAAACAATTATTCGTTTAATCGTACTAATATAGTAATTTAAATTCTTTTGTCTAAAGTACTACTCTTTAATTTATTCGTCCTCTTTTGTCTCGTTCCCGTCTGATCTGAGACCAGTTGGAACCAAAAAAAAAGATCTGAGACCAGACTTATTTTAATTTTCTAATTCTCTTGATTAATTCGAACCAAACATCTTTGTAAAACTTCTAATGGTCATTCATTTAAAAGATTATTGCGTAAAGAATTTTGAATACATACTTTTAAAATACGACAAGATTTTACTAATCTGTCTTTTTATTAAAAGATACAAATACGATACATGTAGATTCTCATTTATTATTATATATATATTTTTTTATTTTTCTCTCTAATATAGGGTTTTCATTTTGAAATATTGTAAAATTTTATCTTCCATAGTCCTAAAATTTTAACATCTCTCCTTTCTTCTACTTCCTCTCTCCTGCTCCAACCCACCCATTAAGATTCTCTTCACTGCCATGGCCTCGCCTAAGAAGAAGAAGTTCGCCGAAGTTTTGAGCCATGGCTGTTGTTGCTCTCATGTTCTCTTCTTTAACAGACTGATGAATGGAGGTCAACAGAGTGAATAGAGGTCGGATTTGAGTCGCGGAGGTCTTCACAAACGGAGGTGAAGATGCCCGGAATCTAGAGGTCGCAGTACCTTTTCCAGAAATTAAAGCTTCACTACTAGAGTACGTTGCCGGTGAGAAGAGCTTCCTTGCCGGATCTTCAAGAAAACCACTCGAAGTTGAGTTTTGCCACATGAACTAGAGTACAGCTTCGCTGTCAGATCTTCGCCGGTGAGAAAGATTCGTTCGCTGCCGGTGAGAAGATCTTCGTTCGCTACCGGATCGTGTTCTTCCGTGACCTCCAGAGTTACAGCAACAACGCATAGTAGATATGAAAAACATATCTGTTCGTTCATGGTTGTGATGTTGAGTTATTATTTCCGTTCTGAAAAGCAGATTTGTGTGAAGCTTAATTTTCTTTTTATCTTTTTTCTTTTTCCTTTTCCTTCGTTGACTCAGTAGCTGTAATATTTTTTTCTTTTATGTTGTAATTTTCATGGTGAGGTACTTGTCGAATGTACTTCCATTTTCTTGAGCATTGGTGGTTTTCTTGTCGAATGTAATTTCTTAGCATTGTTTTTTATCTTTTACTCCCTCCGTCCATTTTTAATTGTCCTTCTTTCTAAAATGAGGTGTCCAACAATATTTGTCCCTTTTATATTATCAAGACATGTTTTCTCCTATTTTTCCAATATCACCCCTAGTTAATTAGTTAAAAGTAATAGTGCATTAAATGACATTCTACTCAATAAATAAGGGCAATATAGTAAAGAGGGAATGTATTTAATGTCTTTTTTTAATTTTTGTGCCACAAAAAGTAGGACAAATAAAAATGGACGGAGGGAGTATGATTTTTTAGTGTAATAATACATATTATGAATTTTAATCTATTTTATTTAAGTTATTGTTTATTTTTTCAAGACTAATCAACAAGTTTTCATTGATACTAAGTAAAATTCCTAAAAACTCAATAATATTTTTGATACTCAGTAAATTTGCTGAGCATACGAGCATACTCAGTAAAGTGACTCAATAAAAAATTCGAATATTTAGTAAGATTTTTCCGATACTTAGCACTTTTTTCGTTGTACTCAGTACTTTTTTCGGCGACTCAGTAACCTTTTCCATACTCAGTACTCCATTGATGTCTCCTCATTTGTGATAGATTTATGTTAGGATGAGACATCATTTTAAGTGATTTAGAAGTCAATAATGTCGATTTTCTTGAGTTTTAGTGCACTTTCCTATTTTGTGTCTTGATTTGTAGAAATAATGTTTTTAGAGCATATTGGGTTTAATTGTTTATTTAGTGTGTAGCTTTAAAGATAATTATGGAGCTTAATTAGAGTCCAAGTCAAAGACAACAACTTATGGAAAGAGATTTGCATGGTAATTGGAGATAAGGAAAGAATTGCTAAAAAGATGGAAAGGAAAAGCTGCCTAAAACTGGGATTCTGCATACACGTCCAAAGATAGGCGTTTTTACCTAAGAAATAGGCCGAATCTGATGATTTCCTTCTATAGGGTCTAGATAATTCTGTTGCGATTCTTTTGGTATCTTGTGGAGCAAAATCCGACCAATAACGAAGAAGATACACTCAAAACAGCGCAGCAGTGTTTATCTTTATTTCCACACGAATTTGAGTTGGGCTAGAAGTCCATTACCTTAACTCTTCCTCAAGAAAACGAATTAGGTCTTCTAAACACCTATAAATACACCCTTATATCACTTGTAAATCATCCTTGCCTCATAGTAATTAGTTCTTAAAGTTTTATTCTTCCAGTTTATTGTAGAGAGCAAGATGATGTCTTTTATTATTTCTTTTAGTTTATTTCCTTCAGGTATGAACTAAACTTCCCATAGCTTGGGTTTTGCATATGTATAATCTATGAATTCTAATTCTTCTATCTAAGTTTCTTTGGGAATTATATGTTTTAATCTGATATTAGCTTCTCACTTTATATTTGCTTATGTGTTTTGATTTAATGTCTTTCCTAGAATTGATCACTTTAGGATTGTTTTAAGAGTAGTTAGATGGTCTCCTTGACAGGGTGTTTAACTATTGAACCACCACATAATGTCTAGTATCGATAGCAGTTCTGACAAAACATACTTCTAACTAGATAGTCATTAGGGTTTGTTTTAACCACCGTATCACCAAGATTGCAGTATTTGCTTAGGGCCTTAGTAGCGTTTGATAACCCTATTTTAAATCACTTCTTGGTTGTGACGTAGCCCCCTTAGTCGCTCTCAAGGTCTAAGCTTGGGGAATTTAGAATCCTGACTAAGTATTACCAAGAGCTAATATTCTCCCTTATCAACTAGATTTATAGATAAAATTAGAAGGATTAGTGCATACTAGCAAAACCTAAGCTATACTTCTCATCTCATATTCTTAATCCTTTACTTTATTGTCTTTATTTTCCTAGTTTTAATTAGTTTAATTGTCAATTTCAAATTCCTATTTGCTTTCTTTATTGTCTTCTAGTTATTTACTTTTACTCGTTATCTGTTCCTACGCGATTAACACGCTTAAGTCCCTGAGAACGAACTCTACTTATCATTAAAACTTGCATACGTCCTGTAATACTTGCAGTACTGTGCCTGTCTAGGGTGAGAGTGCATAGTTTTCCATACTTAAATTGATCTTATTTTTATCACACCCTAGGCGACACCATCCATACTCCGTAACTTTTTCCATACACAGTACTCCGTACTCAGTACTTTTTCTGGCGGTAGTTGGTGGTGGTCGGCTGTGATCGTCGATGGTCAGTGGTTATGATCAGAGCTGGAAATTACTATTACTTAATGAAGGAGGAGAGAGAAAAATGATAAAGGAGGAAAAGTAATAATGGTAGTGAAGAAGAGAGAAAAATGGTAATGGAGGAGAAAGAAGAATCTATTTTTTTGTCTTATATACACTATAAGGGTATTAATAACAATGGGTACCTTAGAGGCCTCTTTGGAGAAAAGAGGAATGGAAGGTTCCTTTGTGACACTAAGATGGTCTCCAAGACCCTATAGGGAATTCACCCTTTATTCAATTTCAGTGATTTTTTTTCTAATAAAAAGTTATTTATTAGTTCATTTATTTTATGTAATCAACCATATCTTTTTATAAAAGTAATAACATATAAAGAGATTGACAAGGTTTTGGAAATAATTTTTAAAGTCTATAAAGAATATGGAAGTATATATCTTTTAAAGAGAAAATACCCTCATGAAGTGTTTCAACAATTGACAACCGGTTGTTAAGGTTTCAAAAGGGGCAAACAAATACCCAAGTTTTTATTTTATGTCTTCCGTTAGTATCATCGTTACTTTTGAGATTAAGTGCCACGTGGAGACTGCGTTATGTCTTCCGTTAGTACCTAAGTTTTAAGTGTCAAAATTTTCAAACATTTTTCAAAATATAGGCACTTATTTGTCAAATTTTGAAAACTTAGGTTGTAACGGAAGATATAACGCAATCTCCACGTGGCACTTAACGTCAAAAGTAACGGTGGGTATTAACGTAAGACATTAAATTAAAACTTGGGTACTTGTTTGTCACTTTTGAAACCTTGGACACCCAGTTGTCAAATTTCGGATCTATTGGGTATCCACCAGGGTATTTTCCCTTTTTAAAACTGGTAATCACCTAATTTTATGGTTTAGAAATACTAAAAAGATTTTAAATAAAACAAAACTTCACATCAAAAGAAAAAATAAATGACACTAAGTATGGGTCACCAACATTGAGTCACTGAGTATCAAGTCACTAGGTATTAGTATTGTTCAACTTCGACCACCACAGACTGACCATCGTCAACGCCGTTATTAGGGCTTACTCAGAGATTTTACTAATTATTAAGACAAAAATCACTAAGTACGAAAAAATCACTGAGTATCACCACCAACCAACCACCATCGACGCTTCCATCCACGACGTACTTAGAAAAAGATCACTAAGTATTCTTAAAAACTCTGAGTATGATTTCTACTCGCCTGCTCATTTGGTAATTGGCAAAGGTTCGAGGAACCTGGACCTTACCGGAGCTGTAGAGATGTGTTGCTCAACGAATATAGATCTCGAAGGGATCTTCCATAGAATATTCAACGATCTTTGCGCGAAACTTGACTGGACGGAGAATGAAACTCGCATGGGCGGAGGGAGTTCGAATGCGAATGAAGCAGTGGGGCCATGCGAAGATCAAGTTCCGTTGTCTACAATCGCGTGAAGCTCAATTTCCAAAAGCAGGGGTGGGTGGGAAGAGTAGAGAAATCTGAATTGATTATTAGTGTTTGGTGTAAAGTAGGTGGATTTATTTATTATATATAGTAGGCAGAGAAACATTTGAAGGTATAATGGATGATGGAAAAACAATTAGTGATAAATCTTTCAATTTTTTTTAGTCGAAAAAGTACCCATTGAAAATAAAAGTCAAGTACACGCAAACGAATTAAAAAACAAATCCGGAAAACAAAAAATTACACGTAAATAAAACAACCTACTACAAAAGAGGTTTAGCCACACCAAGAAATTTTCTTGAAAGGCAACACAGTTCCTGTTGAAAGCAAACTCGAACAAAGCCACCACATCGGCATTCAAAGATTCCAAAGAATCACAGGACCGTTGATCTTCGAATAAGCAAATTCTGCCGAAGAGGAAAGAGCTCGATTCTATTTTAATGTCAACCAGAGGGTGAATGAGCCAGTCAAACTGAAAAATGCCACAATGAGTCCCATAAAAGACTTGGAAGAGCGAAGATCAACAAAATTTTCACAGCCTAATGTGAACAATTTGAGCCACAAACGGAACCAGCCAATTGTTGAAAGTCCTTTGAGATCAAAACACACCCCCATGTTATATAGAAGATAAGATTCACCATTGCAAATAACCAACTCTCAGTATCTGTAAAAACTCCAATACAGTGTTCATAACAGTAAAGAATACAAACTCCTGATTTATCAAGATAATAGAGCCTTGCACCAATGTAATAAATTGATGCAACAATAAAGAAAAAGGTGAATAGATTCCAACTTAAAGAAACACAATACTACATTTGTTCCTTTGAATTAGAAAAATCAACTAATGTCAATGTGTTCCAAATTAAGTAAAGATTGATTTTAATACCGGCATCAATATCACAGACAAAGTAAAAGGCTTCAACTAAAACCCTTTGAAATTTTACCCAACAATCCAAGTAAGATCATCCAAGAATAGCAGTTTTGAAATTCTGAAATAGAATTTCACCAATTGTTGTAAATCTGGTAATCTTTCTAAAAATTAACCATAACAAAGAAGAAGTAAAACCGGCTAAAGAGTAGTGAACAACAAAAAACTCACCTAAATGTGAAGAAGGGTGAACACCATACCTATGTTTAGCCAAAAAATACAAAATTTAGCCCAACAAGCCGAAGCCAAGTGAGCGCAACTAAGCCCAGAAAATATAATGCTTTGAATTGGGTTTAACCCATTAATTAAAAACCTGTTAATCTTCTCAGAGACAAACCATAAATCTGGACATAAATAGCCAACACAAATATAGCTTACACTAAAAAGTTCAAATAAAAATTAACGTAGGTGAACACCATACCTTTGCTTAGCCAAAATACGTAATTCAGGAACAATAAATTGGAGCATGATTATTAAAAGGGGAAGAAAAGCTAAAACTAAATATTGCAGATCTGTTGAAAACAAGGACAGATTGGAGTAGGAATTAAGGAAAAAGAAGAGAGAAAGGAGAAAGGGGGTGCCACCGAGGAGGCAGGGGGGATCCCACTCCACGGTGGCTTGGAGAGGGGGGGGGGGGATAGGTGGCGGCCGGGCAAAAATGATTTTTTGGGCAAGAGAAAGAAGGACTCTTAATGTTTTAATTTCAAATTTTTCAATTGGAATTTAGTAAAAATAAATAAATTAAGTAAAGGTGTTTAAATCTTGAGGATAGGTTTTTAAAATTTATTAGATTATTTATTTCTAATTTAGAGCCCGTTTGGGATTGATTATTTTGGTGGTAAAAGCGCTTTTTGATTAAAATTTAAATATTTGTAAAAATTATTAAAAAATATTTTGACATCTAAAATCACTTTAAGTGATTATTTTAATAATCACTAATTTAGTGCTTTTCCTAAAAGTGATTTTTAGATTCTAAAATATTACTATGGATCTAAAATCACTTTAAGTGATTATTTTAAAAAGCTATCCCAAACAGGCACTTAGTGTCCGTTTGGAAGTGCTTTTTTGGAAAAGCACTTAAAAGTGTTTTTAGTATTTTAAGAGTTTTTTTGACTTTGAAAAGCACTTTTATTAAAAGCACCTATTAGGTTCTTCTTAAAAAAAGCACTTAAAATAATTTTAAATTTCAAAATTAATTTTAATAATTATTTTAAATTTTGAATTTTATTCTAAAAGCGTATTTTTACTCTAAAATAAGCACTTCCAAACGGGCCTTTAGATTATCTAAAATTATACTATTCATGAACTATGATATATTGAAATTTGTTGAAACTAAATTAAAGATTTGATTAAAAAATTTATAGATTGATATATATTTTTTCAAACTAACTTTTATCATATATTAGATAATATAGGGTAATTTAATTTTAAATATCACCCAAGACCCAATGACGTGGCGTGAATTGGTTGGTTACAAATCTTTAATCAAATCAAGGAAATAAATGGAGTTTTTTCTGTTTTTAACATTTTTTTTAAAAAATAATCTGCAATTTAGCGTAGAAGGAAAAACAATTACAGAATTAACACCTGGGCGGTGTTTTGAATACCGCCCCTACAACAGATCATTTCCATCAACAATCCAGCCCCAGATCAATGGCCTCCACCGCCCTCTTCCCTGCAGCAGCATCAACATCGATCCATTTACAGACCCTCAGCAGTTAATCTGCCTAAACCCAGAATTGAAACATAAACTCAACAATCAGCATCGTAATTAGCAGTCGAATCCAAAACAATTCAAGGCACAATTCAGAGCCCATTTCCAAGCCATCGCAACACAGCAATCCATTTTCTTCACCACAGTATACATTAATCATCTCCTTTGGATTCATATGGATAGACATCTATTTGTCAAAAGGAGGAAAAAATTATACTGATTCGCCGTCGATCTTGATTACATGGTCAAAACAATTCAAGGCCCAATTCAGAACCCATTTCCGAGCCATCGTCAACACAGCAATCCACATTCTTCACCACAGTATACATCAATCATCTCCTTTGGATTCATATGGAGAGAAATCTATTTGTGGAGGAAACAATGATGCTGATTAGCCGTCTTCATTACACACGGTCCAAAACAATTCAAGGCCCAATTCGAAACCCATTTCCAAGCCATCTTCAACATAGCAATCCATTTTCTTCACCACAGTATTTGTCAAAAGGAGTAAAAAATGGTAGAATTTGTATATGCAGTTGCGAGGAAGAAGAAGAGAAAAATTCATATATTATAAAGAGGAGGGGCGGTAGATCGAACAACGCCCAACAAGAGGGGCGGTAATCGAACCACCGCCCAGGTGTTAATTCTGTAATTGTTTTTTCTTCTATGCTAAATTGCAGAATATTTTTAAGAAAAATGTTAAAAATAGAAAAAAATCAGGACATTAACAATTTGTAATCAATCAATTCACGCCACGTCATTGAGTGACATTTGGGTGGTATGAATTTGGGTGGTATATATCATTACTCTTACTCATAATTTTAAGTGGTCTCTTTTTTTAATAGTTGACCATGAATTATGTAGTTTTAATTAATGGGTTAAAACTACTATAAGCATCGTCGGTGGTCATTTCATCAATGATTCAACATAATTGCAAAAAAGGTCAGGCTGTGTGGGACTATCCGTACAATTATTGCCTATATGTAGTTGTGATTCAGCATCTTTAATCCTATTTAAATAAGAAAAAGCTTGAGAGCAAAATCTAATTTTTTTTGAACAGTAAAATCTAATTCAAAATTCTATATTTAGTAAATGCTCAGACACCGCCACCATTGTAGGTGATTTAAGTTTCGAAAAATCATTTGTTAAAAATGTTTATCTCTTTCTCCTCTACCTTCAAAATTTATCTTTTACAAAAAACCTAAAATTTTGCAAAAATCCTAACTGCTTTAGTGTGTAATCATCCTACTAAAATCAGTATTATAATTAGTTTTTTCTCTCCTCACCAATCTTTCTTCCAAAAAAACGGTTTTTTTCATCTTCTCATCCTGTTTCTATATACCTTTTACATTCTACCTTTCGCTTTCGATTATGTTTCTTCAAACATAAATTTCTCCTTTTTTCACATTCTAGCCTGTGATGAATGTCTACTCATCTATACACCTTTTAGCTGGGTATGAAAAGCTAGTCATTACACTTGAAGGAAACACAAAATATAAACATTTCAATGAACACAAACTTATCGCAAAAATCACGATTAAGGAACAGGAAAACTTCATTTTCATAAAAAAACCACATTAACAAATAATGGGCTCTTGAAGAACCTTTCGAAATAGAAAGATTAGGAAATAACGAGGTTATCATCAAGTTCAAGTCTGAAAGCGACAAGTTGAAGGTCTGGAACCAGAGACCTTGGACAATCATGGGAAAACACTTGGCGATTAATCAATACAAGAGTGGGGGTAAAAATTCGGCAAAACACACTACTTTCTGGATTCAACTTACGGGTACTCCTATCTCTTTGCTTACTCCTAAATGTATTGAAAAATTAATGTCATACTTTGGTAAAGTTCATGCTATTGAGCTTCCTGAATCAACAACTATCGATGAAAACTCAGCTACTAGAGTCCGAGTCGACTGGGACCTAGTAAACCCTATCATCACTGGGATTAAAACTCGGAAGAAGAAAAGTCACAATATTGGATTAATTCCCGATACGCAAATATAGGGCAAGTATCTTACAATTGTTGGTTGCTCGATCACGAAGCAAAATGATGCCCCAATCAGATGGTTAAACCCAAACTAGGTAGCTGGGTCAAACTCTCAACACGTGGCCCCTCTAAATCTACAATTCTTCTTAACTTGCGGAAGGAATTTGAAACTAGAAAATCACAAGGCAGAATTAGGAAAGCCCCAAAAGTGAGTTGGAACTCAAAATCAGTGAAGCCTAACTCAGTCCCCAACTCACCGTCGATTCAAATGGAACCAAAAGAGGTAGTACAAAGGATAGATCATTTTCAGATAAGACAAACTGGTACGAGGGTAATGGCTCAGGTAAGGTATTTAAATTGGTGTTAGTGGTGGAAGTGGTGCGGAAAAGAACAAAAAAAAAGTACAAAGAAATCCTATACAGTGGTATTGTGCGGTGAAGATGAAATGAATTTGAAGAGGAATAAGGAATTATTAAATAAAGAAAACAATTGAGCTGAGTTGGCGGGTCAACTAGTCAAACAATTTACGACCCCACCAACTAATATCAAAGACATTTCATTTGGGTCTTTTTTAAGTCTTAATCAAGGAGGCCAAATCCTACTTACAACCCCACATAGCCCAAATGTCTTTATATCACCAAAAATTTACTTACAACCCAACTCATCAACCCAAATCAGTAATACATCTATTAAATCACCGACTAAAAGTCCCAACCCATTACCTGACCTTTCATCACCATTTACCCTTAAATCTAAACCTAACCCTCTCTATTCCAACCCCGACCAAATTCCTCCACCATCAAACCACCTCTTCACACCCACTAATATCTACTGTGGGAATCATATGATACTACTTCTGGAGAAAGTATTCGAACGTCCATTAGGAAAAGAACAAAAGTCGATAAGCAAGTTGGTACGCAGTTGTCTGAAAGAAATCGATTTAAGAAAATTTGGGAATCAAGAATTGGTAGAAAAAATACAACTGAGAGTGAATTGAAAGATGATACTAGAGAAGGTATTAAGGAAGAAGAATGTGATAACAAGAATGAAGAAGAATAAACTATGGTTTCCGGGATTGACCTTCAATTCCACATCAAGATATGATACACCTTGCCTGGAACTGCCAGGGGATTGGCGCATTGGCAGTCCAGAACCTAATCGATATCGGATCCAGATATCGACCGAAGGTAATTTTTCTTTCGAAAACTAAGAATTGACTTCCTGTCCTTATTAAACTGGCTAAAACTATTAAAATGGACCTAGTATCAACCGTAGAACCAGTAGGGATTAGTGGTGGTTTGAACCTCCTTTGTGAAGATAAAAACCTTATTAAAATTATTGATAAGAAGGAAAATTTCATACATTTCAAGATTACTAGTACAAATGGGAATAAAATTCAGACCTCTTTTGTTTACGGGTCCCCATATGATGCACACAAAGAAATCTCTATTCAAATTTTTTTTTGATTGTAATCCGGGTAATTTAATGCCTTGGAATTTATTGGGGGATTTCAATAATACTAGATAAATTTTTGAAAAATTTGGAGAAGATAATAAAGTTACTAAACTCATTGGGAAATTCAACATTTTTATAAGAAATAATAAGCTGGAACAACTTGCGTGTAATGGATTCTCCTTTTCTTGGTCAAATCGTAGAGCTGGTAAAAAAATGCTAGATAGAGGCCTCTATAATGATCTTTGGTCAACTTTATACCCTGAAGCTTGTGTTACTCTTCTCCCAGCTTTAGGGTCTGACCACACCCCCTCTTAATCCTTAATACTGATAAAATTGAGAGATTTAACAAAAGATTTTACTTTGAGTCCTTTTGGAATGATGAAAAGGAATGTCTTGAAATTATCAGTAATGTATAGAAATCTAGAAATACTATAAAAAATATTATAAAAAATAAACTCATAATTAACCTTAACATGTGCAGAAGGTTGCTTATTGTTTGGAGTAAAAGGAAATTTAATAATAACAAGGAAAAAATTGACCCTTTGCTAGAACAGTTCAAAACTTTAACTAATTCTAGTGCCTATGATGAAAAAGATAAGGATAAGTATAATAGTATAGTAAAAGAAATTGAACTGACCTAGAAAAGAGAAGAAAAAATTTGGGCTGCAAGATCTGGAGTAAATTGGTTAAAAAATGGGACAAAGATACTGCATTTTTCTATGCCTCTACTAACAAAAAGAGGAAAATTAATAAAATTAGTAGGATTCAAGAGGATGAAGGAAATTGGCTCTCTAAACCTACTAAAGTTAAAAATAATATTCTTGAATACTTTAATAAATAATAATGTCTTTAAAAGTATTGGGAAAAGAGATTTTTCTATGATTTTGGAAAAAATTAAAACTGTGGTTACACAAAGTATTAACAAAGATCTTATTAAGAACATTGATATTAAGGAGATTGAAACAGCTATAAGAGAACTAGGGGCCAATAAAGCTCTTGGCCCTGATGGTTACCCTATATTTTTCTTTAAAAAGTACTGAGATGTAATAAAATTGAATGTTATTAGAGTGGTCAGTAATTTTTGGTATAATGAGGCCAGGTTGGAAGAATTTAATCAAACCTATATTTCCCTAATCCCAAAAATTGGAAACCCTGGTAATATCAAACATTTTAGACATATACATGTCTCTAATTTCATATATAAAATGATTGCCCGCATTCTTGTTAATAGATTGCAACCTTTATTGAGCACCATTATAGATATCCACCAGTCGGCTTTTGTACCTGGTAGGCATATCCAGGAGAACTAAATGGTTGCCCATGAATAGGGATGACAACGGATCGGTTTTTTGCAAAAATTCCAAAAACCATAACCATAATCGTTTTTATAAGTAAAATTCATATCCTAACGGTTTAACCATCGGTTACTCTTTTCAAAACCATAACCGTATTATTCGGTTTCAGTTTTTTAACGGTTTCGGTTTTTAACCATATTGAAATGATAATTTAATAAATATATTAAATTTTATAAAATAAAACCACACATATAACAGAAAACTCCAAGGTTTATGTAAAATTATGTTGTTATTTGATTAAATTGCATATATATTATTTAAGTGGTTAAATCTAGTATTTAAATTTTGCTTTTAGAATTTCAATATATCTAATTTAATCTAAATTATTATAAATTTTGAAAATATATATGATAATAAAAGGTTTTCGGTTTTTCGATTTTATTTTTATCAAAAACCATAACCTAACGGTTTTAACCATCGGTTATACTTTTAAAAACCATAACATAGTGGTTTTAACCGCGGTTATCTAATTCGGTTTTCAATCGGTTCAGTTATCATCGGTTTCGGTTTTTAACCGTAACCATTGCCATCCCTACCCATGAAGTGTGTAATTTTTTTTAAAGAAAAAAGAACTACTAAAAATATTATATGATAGTGAAAGCGGACATACAAAAGGCCTACGAGTTTGTTGAATGGGACTTTTTATATGAACTTATGATCAAAATGGGTTTCCACCCTGGTGCAAACTTGTCCTAAATTGTGTCTCACCAGTGATATATTATGTGATTATTAATGGACAACATATCAAACTGAAAAAACCTGAGAGGGGGATTAGACAAGGTGACCCCTCTCCCCCCCTCTTGTTTTGCATCATCACTCAAACTTTATCTATCCTTGTTCAGGATAAAAGTGATAATAATTTGATAGATGGCATTAAAATTGGGAAATATTGCCCCAAACTCACTCACGTTCTCTTTGTAGATGACAGTATGTTCTTCTTAAGTGCTACTTATAAATATGTGGCTAGCTTTAATGAGATTATTAAACTTTATGCTATAGAGACTGGGCTTACTCCAAACCTTAAGAAATACGTGGTCAAGTTCAGTTCCAATACTTCTCATCACATACAACCATCTTTGCCCATAAAATTTATATGAAAGTTTCAAATAACCTTGGAAAATATCTTGGACTACCCACATAATGGGGTAGATCCAAAATAAGGGATTTTGATCTTCTAGCTAAAAGAGTTATTAAAAAAATAAATAACTTGAAAAAATATTTTACTAACTGAAGCTGGTAAAGAGCTTCTTATTAAAGTTGTGTTGCAAAGTATACCTAGTTAATATATGTCATCTTATTTATTACCTATTAAAACTTGTGATTTAATCTCTTCTCTTATTTAAACAATTAACTCTTACTACCGTACGTATATATCAATCACAGCCTAACAATTAACTATTGGGAAGTGCTGGATATTATTTGACAAGGGAACTGTGATAGGATTACGACAGCGGTATAGGTTCACAAGATTCGCCAATCACTTCGCAGTAATACGTCCTTTAGTGTTCGAGGTATTTTTAGAGAAAGTAATTCTTGTGCGGTCTGGCTTGCTAAGTTTGAGGTGTCACAAAGGAGCACTATCGTAGGCACATTAGTCCACCTAAAAATTTCCATGATTGATTTACAATCCAGGTTTAGTTAATGATGTTCTAGACTAGTCGTTCTTGTTTAATTCTATTCCACGATCCCTAGATGGATCTCCCTTGTAACCAATTTTTTTTATATAGAAGGTATTTTAGGTATAGAAAATAATGATTATATTTCATTTGTAATTAATTAGATTAAAATATATATTAGTGAATAATAAAAATTTATACGTATAAAAAGATTAAATTTTTTAATAATAATTTTAATTGTCATTTATCTAATAATGAATATCAGACTTATGACCTAGTATTTTTATATGAGTAATGTTATATATCACCGTTTCACTTCTTCACTTCTTATATGGTATGTAGCATTAAACAAAAAAAATGAAAAAAATTATTTAAAAAAGAAAACCATCATAATTAATTTTTTAAAATCTCCACATAGATTTAAGATAGAGAAGGATATATTACTCTTTTTATATAATAGTAGAATGTAACACCACTATTACTAAACTAGTGCAACACTATATTTGACCAAAAAAACAATACTACTAAATTAGTGCAGCACTTTCGTAAATTGAAATCTTATACTAGATTATATCGCTAAAGACTTTATAAGAGAAAGTAGAAGCGATTTTTTCTTTTTTTCGGTCGGTAGTAGAAGAGTAAAATAATCATTTAACATAATCATATCAGAAAAAATAATAATTCTTTATAACTGAAAATGGCTTTAAATTGTCCCTACACACGTTTATTTATACAAGAACCTCAACTGTATGACAAGACGGCTTATTTCCTTATTTTTACTTCCACTTCAATGTTTCAATTATTTTATCTTACACTTTTTTTTTTCTTTTTTTTTTGTCAGAATGTAATCTAATAATATAGTCACTACGAAGGAACGGACAAAATTGTAAGTATTCAATCTTCCCCAAACTGGCTGGCAATGTCATGTCGCAGTGAAGAATAGAATTAACACACAACTTGCTGAATCTCTAGTGAGTTGCAGTTGCCACTACTGACCCCATCGCACTATGTCGAATAGGAATCTCGTCATTGTAAATTATCGAGGTTCTAAATTTAGATTCTCTCGAGTTGTCAAGAAATTTATTTACTATTATTTTGCTTGGCCTTACCACAAGATTCTCCCAGGTTTGATCAGCGTCAATCTTTCCGCGATTCTTGAACACATTCGTAGCATCTAGTCTGTGTATTTCCCACCCTTTAACTTGTTTAAGTCGTCTAATTTTATCAATCTGACGACTTGCTAATACGCATGTATTGTTCTTGATCTCATCTATGGCTTCTTTAAGTAGTCTAGCACGAGTTTCTTTGTTTAAATACGGTTCATCTCGGAGAAAACGATCAAGTTCTGGTACTCCAATCGCTCTCCTAATTCCTTTAGAATAATCTGCAGATTTTGGATTGAAACTATTTCTCACCTCATTGATTAATCCTTTTTGGACCATCTGATCGACTCGCTCTGCTATATATGGATGTAGAAGAGAAATACCCACATCCACCCAAAGAAAACAACATTCGTACCTTGACTTAAACTCATGATCATTATCAACTAGAGCTTCTATAAATGAATTCGATCCTCCAACGATAATTGGACGTCTTTTTCGGCTAGTTATAGATTTTAAAGCAAGTGAAGCACTGTTGCAAAAATTCTCAGCTGAGAAATCTGCATTAGGATCAATTACTCCTAAAAGATGATGTGGAATTCCACAGCTTTCTTCAATTGTGATCTTGTTTGTGACTATATCAAGTCCTTGGTAGACTTGCATTTTATCAGAGTTTATTATTTCTGCTAGATAATGATTCGCGAGTTCGATTGAGAGTCTTGATTTTCCGGCACCAGTTGCTCCTAAGATCACCACCACTTTCTCCTTTTCTAGACGCCTGCGATGGTCTTGAAAATTGAGCCCTCGCGGTGGAATGTGCAATAATGGTTGTGCCACTTTCTCATTATCTAGACGCCTGCGATGGTCTTGCAAATTGAGCCCTCTAGGTGGAATTTGCAGTAATGATTGTGGTTGTTGGCATATTAATAAAGAGTGATACATTTTCTGTAACAGTGAATACTTTTGAAATGCCCAAGTTTTTTGAGAGTATACTGAAGAAAAAAGAATATTATTCAATTCTGGAAACAGATATGTGACAACTTGGAAATGTTGTTGAACTAGCTAGCTATAATAATTGCAAGTTCGAAAGTATAACTGTCACGCCCTCAAAATTCAAAATTCGTCGAGTTGGAATTCAAGAAAGGCTAAGTGTATCTTACTAAACAACTTGTGTTGCAAACTAAGAAATGGGGTTTGGCTATTTATGGAGAAAGTAACCTAGCCGAGACAAAATTTTAATAATAGTCAACTGCAAGTTGTACACGAATGGTCCTCCTAGAACCTGATATAGAAGTCAATATCTTTTGTTTTAAGTGCTTCACAGTTTAGTTTCGAACAAAAAAAAAAAAAAAAAAAGTGCTTCACAGTTTAGAGGCTGAAAAGGTTCTCCATGTTTGTATTTTCTTTTGGACTTTATTTGGCTATGTCCTTCTGAATGTCCTTAGATACAGTGATGGGTTCCGGTTCATTTCTCGCTAAGTTATCAACTCATCTAAAAGTTTAAAACGTCGGACAATGAACAATTGAGTTTACATTTACTTTAACACGCGATGTTGCGAAGAACACGATTTATTATTCCAGCTCAGTGAAATAAAAACTGACTAGACAACGATTTAGTTATACTTTAACTGCGTCTATACAAGAATCTGTCCCAGAACAATACTAAAGAATTCGTAGGAGTTTCATGTTGTTTCGAGGTTAGCAATGGGCAGAATAGATGTTCTCCAAGGTGGGATTCGATACTTTAACGTGGTGATAGTACATAACAAATGGAAAGAAGAATAAAAATAGAAGAATTAACAATTTTATGTCTTAAAAATTTTGTCTTTTCATTCGTTGGGACAGGTCACTTATCATCTAGCTCAGTTATATTATTGCAAAAGATAATATTAATTATCTTTAGAATTTGTTTTAGACAAGATAGGGTCGTTCCTCTTTTGCTTTTAATACTCAATTATCCCTATAAAATACCATACTAAACCTAATATTTTGCAAGTAGACGAGTCAACTCAAATTGAATATTTATTTGTTTAATATCTTAAACCTTTTTAAACGAGTTTTTCTCCAACCAAGTTAAATTGTTCACGAACAACCTATTTCTTTTATGACAGAAGTGAATCTTGCATAAATGAATTGTATAAGATGGAATGTGCAATAAATTATGGAGTATGATATGAAAGTTTGATGAAATAAATGATATCAATCAAGGTCAGAGGTGGAATTAAGGTAAGGGTAATATGACATATTCAAACATTTAGATTTTATTGGGTATGAAAGTGTTTTGTTTGAGTGATTTATTGTGTTTTAAGTAAATTATTAGATTACGAGTGAAAACTTGATAGACTAAGTAAAACAATTAGAGAAAAGATAAACTCTATTAATGATTTGACTTGTGATTACATGATTGATGACATGTTACACCAACTCTAATTATACTTCTAATTGTTGAATTAACTCCTTCGTCTTCTCCTATCCCATTACTCCTACTCTCTTGAACTACTTAGCCTATATTTTTGGTCCTTCTTGTGTCACAATGGATATCGTATGTTCTTAGTGACCACATTTGGTATTAAATGTGAGGAGATCGTGGTTATCCTCGCATGTTAGCTTCGAACGCAGTGGTAGAACGTGTCGAGCATCTTACTATGTGTAATCCCCGTTTTCTTACCTCGAGATCTTCCAAAGTCCTTGCGACCTTCTTTGTCTTCTAAAGGAGTTGATCTTGTGTCGAGTATATGATATGATGACCCCTCTATCCGAGACTCTGATGGTATTTTCTCCTATCAAGTACCCATTTATATCATGTGTTCTTCAAGGAAAATATATGGATTTGGTGTCATTAAACCGTGTTGATGGGCTCACGGTTGTGGTGTTTTTTGTGGAGTTGAAGGAGATAGATTTTTCCTTCTGTGACGTCGTTGCGAGATTGATTTGGGTCTTCTCATAATTTTCTCATTCCAGTATGGCGTCTTTAGCTAATTGGTTTTCGAAAAAGAGCTTTATTTATGTAAATTTGATTTTTGCCTTTACTAATCCTTTCCTCATATCAACTTTGCAACCGTACCTCTAGAAAATGCCTACTTATATATGCTCGTCCGTGTTGGCTTACTCCCTATTCCTTTCGACCGTTATTAGGGATTCATGGTTCCCCACGTAACAATCTGAGGATGCACTCCTTCCCTTCAGGTCTCAAATGCTATAGGAAGAAATTTAAACTGTAGAGGAGGAACGACAAGCCTTTTCCTACTTACGGGCCCTTCTATCGTGCACTCAAGAGGTCGTTGGTAAAGTGAACGCTTCTTCTATGGCCTATGTTACGATGGAATGGATAAGGTTTATGATCAAATATCCTTCCATTATCAATCGAGGGAGTCGATCTTGAACGCTCTCCAGAATAAGACAACCGAGATTGAATCTTTTCGCAAGACCATCAGAACCCAAAGGGATGAAATCCTCGTTTGAATGAAAAGTTGTCTCAAATATCTGGTCATACATGGAGAGCGATATGCATGGCTTCTCCTGACACAATGTTATACAACCTGGTTGAACATTCTCCCGGAGATATGCGATGTATACCATGAGGTGGAGTGGATATTCGGGGTTGACCACTTTCCTTTTACCTCGAGATCATATTCCCCAACTTTGGTGGCTTTCCCATTCCTTTATCTTTTTCGAAGGGGGATGATTTCCTTTAATAATCTTGTTTTCTTTTGATAACAAATTATGCTAGTTTCATGTAAATGGAAAAATCCCATCAAAATGATAGTGTTTAAACTCGTTTTTCTTTTGACTGGGTGTTATTTTCCTGCCTGTGCAACATATGGAAGGTAATAAAGAGAGTGGAGACTGACCCCAACCTTTGTCCTATTCTTGCATCCTCGGCTAGCGTTACTTCTCCGGTAAAGATAATCTTTAGAGGACTTTATTGTTTCCACTATTTAATAGGTGTCTATCACACGCTCCTTTGAAAACGGAATATTGGCCTTGAAATGGCTCCCTATCTTAATTATTATATGTCGTAATGGATGCTGTTAATGATTTTTAACTTTATTTTCTTGTATAACATGCACGCACACGATGCTTACTTTCCCAAGATCTGGTCTTGACCTCCCGGCCTTGGTTACTTAAATTTCCCATCTTCCTTAGTGACTCATCTTCTTCTCAGGTTAATCCCACCTATATAAGAGTTGGATTATAACAGTATTTAACTGATCTCTCCGATATCTTTTTTCCTTGCGATCTTTTTGGATCTTCTTCATTCGCTCTACCATTATGACCATCCCACCAAAGTACTACGAAATTTTTTTTGTCTAGGAAAGAGATATGGAGCATGGATCGTGTGTTCTTTTATCTTAGAGTCCCAAACGTGATCTTTACTCCTAGAATTATCAACTCGAGCACTCCTCTTATTCAATTTGGGGATTTCGCGATAAAGGAAATATCGGCACCTTATTTTATAAAAAAAGCAATTCATTTATACCCAAGAGGTGGATATCTGGTGGTCCTTTGTGTGTTCTAAAATAAATGCAAATGCTAATCGAACCACAACCGCAAGTGTACGGTTGTCCCAAGTAATATAGTTGATAAAACAGATTCGTTCCAAGGACGGGATGGTTGACTACAATGCTTATCTATTAATGATTGATGCACTTATGAAAGCAAATAAAAGTAATATGTTTGTTTGGTTTTGTATTAAGACTAAATAAATGAGAGACAATTATTAAAATGCAAATAAAAGCTAAGACGCAAGTAAAATGATGTAAAACGCAATATGAGAAGTAGCACTTGAGATACGCAAGGATTTCATCTAACTCTTATTTATTCCATGTTTCGTTTAAGGGACAAATTGGTAAAAGTAATGGTCGGGATTCTAAGGTCATCCTTACCCCCGTCAGGGTGGACTAAGGAGCTACTCTTAAATGCTACAAACCCCGTCAGGGTGATTATAGTCCATTCTTAAGTGATTAAGTTTATTTTACCCAATTGGCCATAGGATTAATTACGCTTGTCAAAGTCAAATAATTTCTATCCTACATTCATTAATTATTTCTGTACCTAAACCCCCCGTCAAGGTGATCCAATCGCCACTAATTGGAATAGCCTAGATACTAAGACCTATGATTGGTTAATTACGTCAATTATAGTTATTAAGAACAAATTAATGAAAAATACCTAATACCCAATTTGATTTCAATTGTAAAAATCCCAAATACAAAAGCATAGAATAAAATAGAATCAAAATCAATCCATAATGCGATCTCAAGCACTAATTAAAATTAGCTCATAATTGGAAAAACTAAGAAAATAAATAAAAAAGAATTCATAATTGTTTTACAGAAAGGAAAATAGAAACCTAATTAGGAAGATGAATTGGCTGCAACGTGGAGATATAGACAGTCTCCAACTCCAAGCTTCTTTTCTTCTTGACGCTCTCTTCTAATGATGTTTTAATTTGAAGAATATAATGAGAGGTACTGAATAATGAGGTCTAAAGACCTATTTATAATCATAAAATCGGATTAGGGCTTTTACTTAAGGATTAAGTAAAAATTAGAAAAGCCCAAGTCCACTAATTAAGCCCAAATCCCGTAACTGCTGATACACCTTCACTAAAACGGCTTTTCCCGCTTCGTTATGAGCCCGATTGACCTCATTCTAGTTGCTAAAGTTCCGTAACTCGATAAGGAACATAATCTCTTCAAGGGTCAGCGGATAAATCATCTCTTAAGCACCTCGAAATCAGCAATCTATGGCCTGGAAAATAGATTTTCAGCTCTAAAAATAATATCTTCGGGATTTATCTTTAAGTCTTGACTCCATATCATGATCTTTGACTCTCTTCTCGGATTCCTCTTCTAGCTAACATCTAAAACCTGTAAACTTTACACTAAAAATACCAATATTACGCGCAAAAGTTTAATAAATCAAAATTACTAGAAATAAAATGGAAATTCCGGATTATTGCATATTAGCACCAAAAGTCTATCTAAATAATCAAATAAACACCAAAAATGATGTCTCCCAATGGCATAAAATTAGAACATTTAGGGAGACATCAATATCCCCATGATTGTTTCTTTCTTGTGCATAATTCTTCACCAATTCCATTAGTTCGAAGGGTAATCGCTCGATTAAAGCTAGGAAGATGCCCCCTAGAAGATTGAGATTTCTTAATGGGTTGCTGGGCATGAACTTTGTATTCATAACATTTTTTTTTCTCTTTTTCTTGTACGAGTTTGGGGATTTTTGTTGTTTTCAACTAGAATATAAGATTATTCTCCTTAGAAATGATATCTCCTATTTTCTAGCCCTTTTATCTGTTTGATTTTGAGTTTAAACAAATATTGTGGTACAAAAATAAACACTCGGAGAATACTCCTCGTAAGTGTACGAGACTTCCCAAGTAATAAAGTGATAAGTGATATCATTGTCCACATGGAATATAAAGTTAAAGTGTACTTTTAGTCTTAGCTAGGATGTTCGTTGCATAAAGACAAAAATTGAAATATAAATTTTGTTTTTATTTTCAGTAAGTAAATTACTTGAATATGAAATAAATCAATAATTATGGGGTTTAACTATAGATAAGGTGAATTAGAATGGACTAAAAAGTAAATAAGGAGAAGGTATAGAGATATATAGCGCAAGCTTACGCATATCACCACTAGTATGACATGGGATTTTTCATGATCTAAGTATAAAAAGGGGAATTCAATTGCTAACTAGGATTATGAGTTCACCCTAAGTCTCTACCAAGCATGTCTAATTCTAGGAATCTCTCCTGTGTGATTCTATAGAATTATATACCACCTAAGTTCTAACTATGTATAGATTATCTAACTAGTTTTGGTCTGCGAATTCTAAACTAAGTTAAACATTTATAATTAATTCCATAAATTGACCTCCCCTAGTGTAGTTAAATCCATTACACAATTCAATATTTGATCAGAATTTATGAATTTAACAATAATCATAAGAATTATAGATAATAATGAATTGCCCAATGGTTTAAATCATATAATAATACCAAAAAATATAAAAACAATACCTAAATCAAAACTGTGGTTCATATATATTAAATATCATGCTAAAATATGTATAGTTCTTACAAATAAATACATAATGGAAAAAATAAAAGGTTTTCACTTATTGAATAAGAAAGTGGTGAAATAGGTGTTGTTCTTGCTCCTTCTTGCTCCCAAATGTGTTTATCCTTTTCTCTAGCTGATTAGTTTAGTTTTCAAGTCTAAAAATGCTATTTATACTCTAAAAAACGTTGTCCATAAGTTGCGCTAACATATGTGGGTCAAAAGTGGCCCAATGAATTTTTGTTGATGCTGGACAACTTGAGTCTTTATAGCAAACTGTCCATAACTTTTGCAATTCAACTCGGATTCGCATACCCTTTCTTCTTACATGATATAATATCCAACGGATACCTTGATATAGGAGGGGTTGATCATAATCCTCACCAATTTTTATCGTGTATTTTCAAAGTTGACGATGATTTTTTATCAGCACTTGAACTTATAGTGAAAATTTGGCTCCTTTGCTACTTGAAACGGGGGTTTCCTCTTCTGGTCTTGTATCATCCATATTCCTATGAGCTGCACACTTAACACACAAAGCATCTCGAATTTCTCCAAAAACACATATATCACCAAGGTTACCTAAAAGCTCAAAGAACTCCAAATAGATGGAAAATCCCACATAAACTCACAACCCCCCTCTCTCCCCCCCCCCCCCCCCCCCCCCCGCAAATGTTTTCCCGTGAATCTCAAAATATCATACAAAAATATACATCAATGGGCCTCCCTCCCTTGGGATTACCTACGCACATAGCCGAGATTGAGGTGTTTCATGCAATGAGTTGGGTTTGGTATCATTGGTTTTTGGATGAAGTTGGGGCATACCTCGACTGCTACAGTTATTATCGGTATATTATTGGAGTTTGCCCAATGATTTAGGATTATTTGTTCCAACCTTACTTGACTTGGTTCCGGACTTCTTCATGGCTATGCTGTAGATCTCGGTTCCGCGGCCTAGGCGGTCGTCTGGGGCCTAGCGCCTAGGAGGGACTACGCGGGGCCTAGGCGGGATTACGCGGTTTTGAATCCTGCTATGTAATTTTATATATTTAGTAATACGCGTGTATAATTATGATAATTTTATCTATTTAAGTCATAAAATTCATCTAACACCACTATATTGAATATGAAAAATACTAAAATTAGAGTTATAATATCAATTCAAGAATTTTCGAAAGTAAAATAAATTTAATGGAGGGCCTAGGCGGCAAGTTTTTACCATTAATCGGTGCCTAGGCGGGCTAGGCACCTCTTCCACGGCGACTAAGGCGTTGGGCAAAAATGCCTAGCATTTTTACTAGGCGTAAGCGGTTGAGGGGGGAGTTGACGCCTAGACGGCGCCTAGGCGCGCCTAGACGGCGATATCTACAGCATAGCTTCATGGTCGTTGATACGGATTCGGGTCATTGATGGTTTATTATTGAATAAATCTTTCGGCTAGGAGCGAGGTACCGTTGAACCTTCCATCTTTCCTTTATTAGATGGTTGGTGGCTGGTAGGGTGTGATAAAATGATGATAATAAAAGATAATAACTATCACCCTAACCAATCATATTACTCACTGCAAGTATCACAGATCGTAGGCAAGTTCTAGTAGTAAGTAAGATTCGTTCTCAAAGACTTAGTGTCTTAGAATTATGAATTGGAAGAAAGCGTAGTGAAGAATGGTTTCAAAGAATAAAAAGACAGTAAAATAAAGATGAATAATTGGAGATAGAATGATTAAACTAATAACTAATACAAATAAATTAAAGATGTTAGAATGAGATGAGAGATATAGCCCATGTTTGCGTGTATGCACTTATCCTTCTATTTCTTCTACTAGTTATAAGGGTGATTAAAGATCTTAGAGTAAGTAGTAAGGATTCTATGTTCCTCCTAACCCCCTTTCAGCTGGACTTAGGTGGCGACCTAATAGTTACCAGGGGACTTGGGTAAGGGGACCCTACACAATGATCGGTGGTTAATCTCAAACCCTAGTGACTATCTAGTTAGGCAAGCCCGTCAAGATCACTACCGAACACTAGTCGTTTATATGATGTTTCAACAATTAGACACCCCATCTGAGTGACCATCCAACTGCTAATAATGGGGTGGTCTATACTCGTGCACTAGCAAGAACTACAGTCAATACATCAAAGCACATAAAACAAATATAAAGGTTAAGAAGCTCCATCGATTTGAAAAAGTTTTCCCCAAACAAACTTAGATAGAAGAAAATAGAATTCAAAGATTATACATATTCAAAACTCAAGCTATGAGAAATTCAGTTCATGCTAACAATAAATAAACTAAAACAAAGATACATACTGTCCACTTGCTTCTATGGATGACTTCTAAGAGTAATAATAATTAAAGGCTGATCAAGGACATGTTTACAATGATAAGAGATTGTATTTATAGGTGTTTTCTAGCCCTAGGTCAAAATCTTGGAGTGGAAGGTGATATTCTATATGCGTCCTAGAAGGGGGGTTGAATAGGACTATGGAAATTAATCGGCTAATTAAATTCTAAGTAAATAAAATTAAAAGCTAATTTAAATCCTATTCTCTTTCTAAACTAGATGGACAAGAGTTTGATAAATGAGCAATAGATAGTAATCACCTAGATATTCATACAAGCATATTATCAAACAATTAGAGTGCGGAAAGTAAATAGTTTAGGGAAAGAAAATACTCAAGCATGTATAGTGGTTCGGTTTCCCTACTCCACTACCTAAGGTAGCCACCTTAGGATTTTCAAGCTTCTTTACTAAGCTTCGTGTCTCTCTTAACCGGGGCGAGAACACAATACCCGTTTACAACCTCTTCGATAACACGAAGGACAACCTCTTGTGTAATCCCAACACAAGGACAACCTCTTGTGTAATCACAACACAAGGACAACCTCTTGTGTAATCACAACACAAGGACACCAAGTATAATCCCTATACTCACACACTCTCTTAATCTAACTATTACAAAGACTAGACTAAGAGGAAGAATCAAGTGTTTGAATGGTTTTACAATAGTGATGAACTCCTAAAGAGTGGATATGACTTTATAGCATAAAGAGAATGATTTTGACTATGATTAGCTTCTTGACACCTTCATAGATGATCACAATTAAGCCCCTCAATGTTGGTAGATGAATGGTGTAAGTTGTGTCTTCAAAGAGCTTTAATTTATAGTTGAAATAAGCTTCCAACGGTCAAAAGGCTTCCATCTAACGGATCTATTTATCTCCCAACGGATATAAGCTTTGTCTTGTTCTAAAGTGCAGAAAACCCTTTCTCGCGGTGTACCGCGGATATGGTGCGGTGTACCGCACTTCTCATCGTATCGATTTCATAGCATACTGACGGGCTACCCCATGCACCGTGTTCTTGGTCCGCAGCCTTGGTCCGGTGTACCGCGCCTTCAGTCCGGTGTACCGCACATTTTCTTGCTTTCTGTTCGGACTAGCTGTGCACCGCGCCTTTGGTCCGTGGTACTGCGGTGTACCGCAGATGTGGTCCGGTGTACCGTACAACTGTACTAATGAAGCTCAAGTTCAAGGATGTTTAGTTCATGAATAAAAGGTATTAAGTAAGTATAAATGTAATGTACTATTTGGGAATAGTTTAAAACATGATTTGGCAAATATTAAAACAAGATTAAAAGGACGTTAGGCCAACAATCTCCCCCTTTTTGATGTTTGACAAATCGAAAACTTTTGAAGTGACTAGTACTACATTTTTAATCAAAAACTCCCCCTCAACCTAGGCATGAGATTTTTAAGGACAAGTTAATTTAAAAAGCTCCCCCTTACGAAATGCATAGAGTTTTTGTATTCAACGAAAAAGTTTAATTAAAATTTCTCCCCCTTTGTCAACAACAAAAAGAAACGATTACTAAGTAATAGGGACCAAATGTAATTTTGTAAAAACTGTAGGGACCTAAAAGAAATTTGTTTAAAATTTTAAAAGACACTAAATTTTGCAAGAGGGTTCCTAGATAATAGAGACCACTTAAAAAAATTACGAAAATTAGCACCAATGCAAGTAATATCACACTTTATTCCATTTGCATCTTGATGCTTGATTCCTACAAAAAATTAAGCTTTAGGTACCCAACTTGGTTTGGGTCCATGAGTGTTAGGGAATTTTTTTTTTATGATCCATAAAGGCTTTTTCCAAGATGGTACAAGAGATCCTAAATCCAACACTTTACGATAATAACAATGAGATGCATTATGACCAAGTTTTTCACAATAAGTGCAAGTATTAAAAGATTTTGAAGAAGATGAAGTATGATTTGAAATCGTTGATTTAACAAAGACATTTTTCAAGAATTTTTGTTTGATTGAAGGATCATATCCAACATCACTTTTTTCAAAAACCAATTTTTGAGAATCTAAAATCAAATCCAAGTTTTCTTGCCCATTTGTAAATTTTAAAATAATAGCATTTTGATCCTCAATCATTTTATCTAACAATGCTTTTTCTTCCAAAAGACTTTTCTCAACAAGATGAAGTTTCTCATTTTCATCTAAACATTCATCACTAAGATTTTGACAATTTTCAAAAGCTTTTAAAATCTCTTTATTTTTATTTCTTTCAACTTCTAAATCTTTTGTTAAAACTTTGTTTGTTTCAATAGAGTTTAAAAAATCATTGTAAAGAGAATCAAATGCCTCATGAATATCTTGCTCACTAGCATCATCATTAGATAAAGAAGAGCTAAATTTAGAAGTTACCTCATGTTTTTATCATCCCAAATAGCATGTTCATCTTCTTTGTGATTCACCATGAATGCAACTAGATTCACATCCTCGTTATCACTTTCTTCTTGATCGGAATTTAGAGCATCCCAAGTGATGTTGGTGACCAAGGCTTTCTTTGATTTTCCTTTGTGAAGATTTGGACAAAAGGTTTTGATATGCCCTATTTTCTTGCAATGGTAGCAAGTAGGTTCTTCTTGCCTAATGACCCTTACATTTCTTGAAGAGCTCCCTTTTTTGGCAAAACGTTTATATTTCATAATTTTCTTAAGCAAAGCCATTTCTTCATCTTCACTAGTTTCTTCATCATAGGAATATTCTTCCTCTTCACTTTCCTTCCTTTCTTTTCGTTCTTTTATCTTGCTACTCAAGGCATGGAAGGCAATGGATTTCTTAATCTTCTTATCCTCATCATCTCTTATCTTTTCTTCTTCAAGCACAAGCTCTTCCGTCATGAGGTTACAAATGAGTTCATGAACCGTCATTTTTAGAGATCTTTAGTATCTCTTATAGAGTTGATCTTTGATTTGTATTTCTTTGGAAGAGAAAATAAGATTTTTCGGCATTGTTCTTTGTTAGTGTACTCTTGACCAAGAGTCTTCAAGGTGTTGACAATGTTGGAAAATCTTTGATGCATAGCATTTAAAGCTTCATCGGGCTCCATTCGAAATAACTCATACTTGGTGATAAAAAGACCAATCTTAGTTTCCTTGACATCTTCCGTTCCTTGATATGATAGCTCCAAGAGTTGCCACATTTCATGAGCCGAATTGCATTCACTAACTCTAGCATATTCCGTGACACTTAACCCATTTATGAGTATGTTCATAGCTTTGTTGTTTTTGGTGAGTTTAGCTATGTCTTGAGCATTGTAATCATCTTCATCTTTCTCAAACGTTTGACTACCATCAACATAAGGAATGTAAGGACCCTTCTTGATAGCAAGCCACAAAAAGTAATCAATTCCTTTGACATGAATCTCCATTTTCTTTTTCCATCCAAAGTAATCTTTTCCTACAAAAAGCGGAGGTCTAGTAGAACATGAACCTTCCGGTTGATTAGAGTCCATATCGTATTAACTCTAGAAACGATTAAGTACAATAGAGCTAGGCTCTGATACCAATTGATATTCTATATGTGTCCTAGAAGGGGGGTTGAATAGGACTACGGAAATTAATCGGCTAATTAAATTCTAAGTAAATAAAATTGAAAGCTAATTTAAATCCTATTCTCTTTCTAAACTAGATGGACAAGAGTTTGATAAATGAGCAATAGATAGTAATCACCTAGATATTGATACAAGCATATTATCAAACAATTAGAGTGCGGAAAGTAAATAGTTTAGGGAAAGAAAATACTCAAGCATGTATAGTGGTTCGGTTTCCCTACTCCACTACCTAAGGTAGCCACCTTAGGATTTTCAAGCTTCTTTACTAAGCTCCATGTCTCTCTTAACCGGGGCGAGAACACAATACCCGTTTACAACCTCTTCGATAACACGAAGGACAACCTCTTGTGTAATCCCAACACAAGGACAACCTCTTGTGTAATCACAACACAAGGACAACCTCTTGTGTAGTCACAACACAAGGACACCAAGTATAATCCCTATACTCACACACTCTCTTAATCTAACTATTACAAATACTAGACTAAGAGGAAGAATCAAGTGTTTGAATGGTTTTACAATAGTGATGAACTCCTAAACAGTGGATATGACTTTATAGCATAAAGAGAATGATTTTGACTATGATTAGCTTCTTGACACCTTCATGAATGATCACAATTAAGCCCCTCAATGTTGGTAGATGAATGGTGTAAGTTGTGTCTTCAAAGAGCTTTAATTTATAGCTGAAATAAGCTTCCAACGGTCAAAAGGCTTCTATCTAACGGATCTATTTATCTCCCAACGGATATAAGCTTTGTCTTGTTCTAAAGTGCAGAAAACCCTTTCTCGCGGTGTACCGCGGATATGGTGCGGTGTACCGCACTTCTCATCGTATCGATTTCATAGCATACTGACGGGCTACCCCATGCACCGTGTTCTTGGTCCGCAGCCTTGGTCCGGTGTACCGCGCCTTCAGTCCGGTGTACCGCACATTTTCTTGCTTTCTGTTCGGACTAGCTGTGCACCGCGCCTTTGGTCCGTGGTACTGCGGTGTACCGCAGATGTGGTCCGGTGTACCGTACAACTGTACTAATGAAGCTCAAGTTCAAGGATGTTTAGTTCATGAATAAAAGGTATTAAGTAAGTACAAATGTAATGTACTATTTGGGAATAGTTTAAAACATGATTTGGCAAATATTAAAACAAGATTAAAAGGACTTTAGGCCAACAGAAGGCAAGTAATTGGAGTCCCAGTCTAATTCAAATTCCTTTCGTAAAATATAGGATAAGATAAACACTACTCACTTTTTTGGTTATATCTGCTTCGTTACTGGGCCAAATAACATGTACTTTATATCAAAAGGACCGCAATGAAAATATATATCTAAACCTTCAAAGGCTATTCAAAAATCGCAGTCGATTTGTAGTTATCTTTACTTTAGTGGACGTAACTACAGATGTGGCAGCTTTATTTGGCGAATTTTCCTTTCCTAATTCAACTTTGTTTCCTTTTATCTCCTAATTTCTCCTAGATCTTCTTTCCTTAACTCCTTGGAATTTATTTGGAATCTAATTATATTCCATAAACCTTAAGATCTTCACATTAACACACAAATTATACCAAATATGATCTTAAAGTAATAAATCATCAAATAAAGACATAAATTAAGAAATTATCTAATAATGGAGGAAAATCCATTAAAAATTAATAAAATACACCTAAAATTATTTCTAAAACCTACATTAATATATCACACATATGGATACATCAATGATATATGAAAAATATATTAGGCCCTATAGCAAGTTGACATAAATTACGGTACCCCCAATTCAATCTTCACCCAATATTAACATCCACAACTCAAACTTCACCAATTCACACAACCCCCAACTCAAATTTCCATGCCAACATCACTTGATCACAAATACTCCAATACCCCACAATACTCAACTACGTTTCACAAAGTATAGGTTAATAACTTTGAATTTTTATATTAATTAAGAATAAGACTTAGATGTGTTACTACATAAAGTTGAGCCCAAAAGTGTTGAAATTGTGTCCCGGATAATCCCGCTTGGCCTTAAAATCACTTGTTTATTCCAAAAATCGATTTTTGAAATAAGGGATGTGACAATTTTTGGAAGAATTTGTGCTTTTATGGGGTTTTTGGATGTGGAGTGTATGTCATAAAGTTGATTTATGATGTGGGGGAGGCATAAATTTTTTTGGGTGAAAAAGAAATATTTAAATACATTTATGGTAAAGTTTGATTTTTTGAAAGTTTAAGGTTGGAGAATGACTTTTTTGAACTTTATAGGGGTTAAATTTATATTTTTCAAAATTTCGGGGGGTTGAAAATGTACTTTTTGGAACTATAGGGTCGAAATGGAATTTCAAAAAGACTTGGTGTTAGAATCTACTTGTTTAGAAGTCTCAGGCGCGTTTATGGAGTTCTCAAAAGTTGTTGGGGGGTTTTTTTGAAGTCAAGTCCAAACCCAAGCCAAGGTGTAGAAAGAATAAAAAGTCACTTTGGAGAAGTTAGAACATCTATGGGTAAATCCTTGACGTCACTTGATTCAGTCACAAAGAATAATTGGTCAAAGCTTTGGACCAAATTACATTTTATTAGGATAGAGCTTGAAACCGGAAGTCAATTTTGTGTTGAGATCAAGAAGTATGTTATTTATTTCTACCATGACTCGAACCTGCCAATCACTACCTACAATGGGTTGAGTTAATTTAACCAATCTAAGTGAGCCCATATGGCCTCAAGACATTTCTACTCTAGTATTTATTCAGTTTAGAACCTCAGAAAACAATATACAAGTAAAATTACACATTTATTTTATAGAGCCAAGTCCCTAGAACAAAGAGAAAAATAAGAGGAAGAGGGTTCTATTATTATTTAGTAGTTTTTATTAATTAATTATGAATTGAAACCTCTTTGCTTGAGGATTGCTTATGGATGAATCTTTGTTAGTTGATTGGTGTCTTCTTGAATTTGGGATTATGTTTAATTGAAGTGGGTATATAACTATATGCTTGTGATTGTTGCCTATTCATATGGATTAATGCCCAATAACTCTCTCATTCTATTTTTTTATTTCTCTTGGACACAGTCGCCATTTGATCTCCTGTAAAAGCACTATACATTTGCTTATTTCCTTTTTTTCCCTTTTTAATCACAGCGGAAGTCACCCGCAAAAGTACACGTGAATGGAAATAAGTCATTAACATGCAATTTTAGGATGCTCCCTTGTTACATTGATGTATATGGAGCCATCTGCATATGCCAATAACAAATTAAACATCAATCTTTTCTTTAAGATTGAAAGACTTCTGAATAAAACTCACTTAGGTGGCTTATTCAGCGACAGGCGCAAATTATCATATATGTATCCAAATAATCATAGGCGTTGTTGATCTTGTACTGCAACTCTTTATTATAGGTTTTAGTGCCTTAATTTAAAAAGGGATTTTACATGGTATTATGTAACATTTATTTTGTGGAACCTTAAATAAATCAATGTAAGATATCATATGTAGCGTGAAAGATTAATAAGGTGTTTTTGGATGAATAAAAATGTGCATATCACTAATTTGTGTCTCTTTAATGGTGGCATCAGTTATGGACAATACTATAATTATGTGTAGTTTTCCATCTATTGAGCATATTTTCCCTATGAAGTACATTTTGAGTTATAGGAAAAATTTTAAAATTCAGATTCTGAGTTTCGGTTCTCGTTGCTCAAGTTGTTCTTCTTTTTTGCTACATTTTTGTATTGTTTATATATTTTATTTCTTTTTTAATATTTGTGAAGTAACAAATAGTAAGTATGTGTCATAAAATATGATACATACCATACTTTTATGTTTTTTACCTTTGATTTGAAGAACAATTGAGTTTTGGAAAAAATTCCCGAAACTCAGATTCTGAGTTTCGAGAATTTTTCCATAACTCAAATTGTTCTTCTTTTTTGCTGCATTTTTTTATTGTTTATATAGTTTAGTTCACTTTTATTGTTTGTGAAGTAACAAATAATAAATATGTATCATAAAATATGATATATATACCATATTTTTATGCTATTTTACATTTAATTTGATGAACCATTGGAGTTTTGGAAAAAAATTCAAAACTCAGAATGTTCATCAAGTATAGGATAAAACGCTTATGGTGCATAACTCAACTTATTACTTTTTTCTTATCAGTTATGAGAATTTTTCTGTAACTCAATTTTTTTGAGTTTTGGACTTTTTCTTCCCATAACTCAATTTTTTGAGTTTTGGGAATTTTACCATTTTCAAACTAATTTTTTTATAGTTTTTTCGGATACATATATATGTATCAATTTAAACTAATTTGTTGCTGCCAACTGGATTTGAACCCAAGATCTCTTAAGAAGATTAAAAAAGACCATGCCTTCTGGGTAGTGTTATTAATTAGATATCGTTCGGGAAGGGAGGCCGGATTACGAATATAGCATATAAACGTGTGATGTGCATTAGTGAACCGGGAGGTATTGACTAACCAAAAAGTCATTAGGGCTTAAACCATTATAGTTCAAAGCTTTTATAGGGTCACTCAGGAGAGGTCTATAGTATCAAAATATAGCTTCGTATCTGCCCAAGAGGGGTTTGGGAAGATGGTGGGTCCTGGGGAATTATAAAATTAAGTACGAAAATAAAAGGAACCACAATACCGCAAGTGTACGGTTGTCCAAGTAATACTCTGATAAATCGGGTTTCGTTCTCAGGGATTGGACTGGTATAACTCAAGTGTTCAATAGATAAGTAGTAGTAATTGCTAATACAGAAAATAAAATATAAAAGACATTTACTTTGTTTCGAGTTATTAAACTACTAGACGCAAAGAAATAAATTACTGAAAATAAATACTAAAAGATTAAGACATAGATATGAGCTATACTTGAGTCTCGCTAGGGAATCACTTAAACTTACGTAATTAATGCTTTCGTTAAGGGCAGAATTGATATTTCAATATTAGTCGGGACTCTAATGTCTCCTAGCCCCCGTCAGGGTGGACCTAGGAGCTATCCTACAGGGTTACAAACCCCGTCAGGGAGATTATAAGCTACGTTCAGATGGTTAAATCTCTTACCTCATTGGTTACGCGGTTAGTCAAGCCCGTCAGGATCATTGACGAACACCACGCGTTTATTATCTAGTTCAGTAATTAAACCCCCGTCAAGATGATCACCGCCACTAGTGAATAGCTTAATTACTATGATCTATCTCCGATTAGCTAATTCATTGATAGTGAAATTAATATAAAATAATAAGCAATATGAAATACCCAATTAAAATTAAACTAGAAACTAATCCCAAATTGAAATACATGAATTAAATAAATTAGGGTTCATCTCATTACGCGATTCTCAAGTAATTAAAGTTCAGCTCATGGTTGAAATAAAAACAATAAAGAAATTAATAATATACATGTTCCTAATTACAGAAATAAAATAAGAACCTAGATAGAGGATTTGACTTGAGCTGTTGTTGGAGGAAAATGATCCTCCAGCTTCTGCTCTTGCTTCCGCCTCTTGATGCTCTCTCTAAGGATGATTTAATATGAAGGTTTAATGAGAGGTACTGAACAATGAGGTCTAAAGGAACTTATATAGTGCTAAAACGGATTAGGGCGTAGGTTAAGAGGATTGGGCAAAATTATAAAAAACCCAAGCCCATCTTCTCTTTTAATTCCTGTAACTGGTGTGCAGCCTTTAGTAAAACGGCTTTAACTTTTGCATAAAAAATCCAAATTGGTTGATTCAACTTGGAGAATATTCCTAACTCAATGGGATATCAAACCATGTTTCACAGCCCAAGGCTAAATCCAATGCTAAGTATCCCAAAAACAGAAATCTTTAACAGCCTTTTAGATCTGCAACTTCTTTAATTAAGTTCTTGGAAATTCTTTTCTTCCCTTTAGCTCCTCTACTCGATCTAAAACTTTAATTATCACTTATCCTCCTTGTAGTATTTTCTTCATGAATTCATAAACCTACTAACTTTGCACTAAAACAAACAAATTAACGCACAAAAGCTCTAAAATGCAAATAGTCTAATTCCAAGGGGAAAAAGTGCAATATGAAGAAATAAGCATAAAAGTCTATCAAATAAGTCAAATATTCACCTAAAAGGATGTCTCCTAAGGGCTAATATTTAGACCAAATATGGAGACATCAAGACCCCTAACTCAAACCTTTGTCGTCCCGACAAAGTAAAATAAAAACAAAGGCCTTCTAGGTGAACGCAGAAGGTAGAATATAGAATATACACCCAAAGCACAACTTAAAACAAATCTAATATAGCATTATCTAGGAATTAATATACACATACACATAGCATGCAAAATCAAACATAAAATAATATCAATCAAAAATTAAATTCACAATGCTAGAAGGTTACGCTTATTACTTATCTCAAGATGGTGGCTATAGGGTGTTCATCGATCCTTACTTGCTTTGAACGCTCGACTTAGCATACTCCCTATTAGATGAATCACAGACTCACTATGTATCTAGTAATCATGAGGTCTTTACGGGTTTAATATAGGCTTAGGGACGGTATGGTATGTATATTTGGTAAATTTGAAGTGAGCTTTTGGCTCTCTCCTCACTTACCATCAACAAACTGTCCAAGAGCTTGAGTTTACACTCGAATATGTTCTCACTCAACCCATTTGACGTGCTAATTTAGCATCCCCAGATTAACCCAATAAGCACTAAAGATGTTCACATAAGAATTTCCTCTTTGCCGGTCCAAATATATGTAATTTTTTCATATGAAATTTCTTTTTTTTCTTTTGTGTATAGCTATGACTCTCTTTTTGATGTTGAGATATCATGCTATTTTTTCACAACATTTTTTTCTTTTCATAACTTTTCATATCTTCTTGTTTCATTTGCTCTTACCCCGGCAAAGGGTTACAATATAATAACTGTGAATCATCATCAACATTTAAAACAAAGCACAATTGATAAGCTCAAAAAAATCCCAAACCAATGTAAATTCCTATAATAGTGGACCCACCACCCCAAACTCAAGCTCAAGACAGGAAGTCTCAGGATCGTGATTCAAGTGTGGGTCATATAGAAATGCCTAATAAACTAAGGGGATATTGTCTTATAATGTGGCGATAAAAGAAAGGCTTAAATGCTAAAAATGGGGCTAAGAAGGATATAATTAAATTCAGGGATAGAAGGCCAAAAAGGATTCAAAGGGCTAACAAAAGAACTGTCTCTATCATTTTCCTATTTACACAGCTTGCCTCTAGTTCATACCTAAGTGGGTTCTCTACTCATTTAGATCTCACATTCTACAAACCACTCATTTTCCTTCAGTTCAAGTTTACTTCTTTTGCATTGTTCATTAATTCTTCATATCAATTACCTCATGTTTGCATGCATCAAGTGCATTTTACACTAACTCCTAAAGTCAACTATTTTCTATCATAAATTTACAAAAAGTATGCTTATAGGGACATTTAAAATACTCTACAGTCAAAACATTCCTCAAACTAATTTTTATTTGATTTTTAATTTTTTTGAAAAAGCAGTAAAAACCATAAAATTGGGATGAGGCAACGAACCCCACCCCAAACTCAAAAATGAGTCGTGTCCCCACGACTCGAAAAGACTCTGAAAGAAAATAAAAATACATTACTATATGAGAAAAAGGGAGAAGGAAACATATCTGGATCGGCACTAGGCCGATTACATGTGGTATTGCGTCGAGGTTGTGAAATCTTCTAAGTCACGATGTATAGATCATACACCGTGGAATCCGTCTTCTGTAAAGTACGTTTCATCAACTCGAACTCACGTCTCCTTAAATTAATCATCTCATCCAAGCCCTCTAAATCATCACCTTCTCTACGGAAATCTTCGCTTAACACCTAACTTTCTTTTCTCTTCATGTTCTTCGTACCTTTTCCAACCTTCATGATCATCTCTGATGACCCCAAACTCAAAGCTTCAAGAACTCCCAACAGTTTGTGGATGAGATTTTGTGACTTTGGATGTTCTTGAAGGTTTATGGATATGATTTGTAGTGCGTTCTGAGCTGGGTCATGAATATCTTAAGGTTTGGTAAAGGTTTGATGGATAAACTTTAAGTGTTGGTGAAGAAATTTTTTAGATTTCTTGGTGTTTTGTAAGGATTTATGGCATGATTAAATGTTTGGATGATGTTTGAAGAGAAGGGTTTATGATAATTTGGTGTTTTGATGGTGGGTTGCAGGTATTTTCAAAGCTTGGGTTCGTATTTCATGTTGCTTCTCGTGTGAGAGGCTAACGCGCAAAATTCTGCATCCTGATTTCGACATCCGAGCGCAAAGATATGACTTGCCAAAGTTTTCTCTGATTCTGTTCAGAATTTTTTTCTTCTTCGACACAGCGGGCCAGCATACCGGTCAGATGACCGACTAGCCGGTCCCAGTAAAGCTCCCCTCGGCAAAAAACCCGATTCTAGAACCCGTGGGCTCGTGTTTCCTCCCTGCGGTATACCGGTGGCTCTGCGGATTTTTTTTCTTTTCGTTCCTTTTCACCATTTAAACACTCAGAAGCTCCGTCTTATGCCTGTTTAACCCCAAACTCAAGGATTTTAACACTTGCAAATCATCAAAAACACTACCACCTTTCTCATTTCTTAAAATTATACACTAATACTAAATTATACACTACAAAATTTAAAGACATAAAGCATTAAAAACATGGGTTGTCTCCCAAGAAGCACTTTTGTTTATTACGCCTTTAAGTTCGACGTTTTACCTTCCATGAAGATGGTATTGAGGCCTTTGCGGTTCTCCTCCGTTTAAACTCGCCTCTTCCTTGACATGTAAGCTTTAGGACTTTCCCACCTAGAATTTTAATTAATCGATCATTGAAAGGGGATGGGTAAGTACTTCGTTTCGCCTTCTTATTTTCACGACGAAACTCATTTCCCCCCACATAATAGTAGATGACCGTTCTCCATGGTATAAGCTCACTTTTATTCCTCATTTCAATCTCGCGTTCCTTTTTAAAATGTGGTGGGTAGGTTCTCCTCCTTACCGCTTTACTCTCGCGGTGTGGAACCTTGCTTGTATAGCACATGTTGATCCTTTGTATTGGTGGTGGAGGTAATTCTACAGCTCTATTTTCATTCGAGATTCGTGGTGGAGATGGTGATTGGTGAACTTTTTGTGGCGGAGATTCAACTTCTATATTATTGTGAACCTTTATCTCTTCAATTGATACCTCAACCACTTCATATTCGTCTTTGTCTTCAACCAAATCTTCCACTATTACCTCATCATATTCTTGTTGTGGAATCTCTCTAATCTCGATCACCTCTTCATTCTGTTCACATTCTATATCCTGATTATGTGCATACTCCATATCACTATCACAATTTTCATATATTAATACCTCCTCCTCAACTACTTCTTCCCGTTTGGTTAATATCATCCCGCAAGGGAGTGGAATTTTCATAAGACTAGCTATTGTTCTTGGCTAAGGCAGGAGAGTTGCTTCGGGTATCCATTTCATCTAGAATCTGTTATATTTGGTGGAGGCAAAGGTGTGATAAAATAATATATAAATAAAGATAATAATAAAGAGCACACACCCTTGAGAACCATAGAACTCGCTACAAGTATCACAGATCATTTGCAAGTTTTAATGATAAGTCAAGTTCGTTCGCAGGGATTTAATCCGTTAGATCTACTTGTATTAAATAAGCGTAGATGAATTTAGATGTTTAGAATAAACTATAAGATAAGATGAATAATTATCTAACGCGAATAAATAAATAATGCAAATAAATAAATATGAATGTAAGTCAAATAAGAGTCTATTTTACTAAGTTGTATTCTAACCTGTCACACATTGAGCATTATATATTAACCAGGATTTTAAATTCTACCTAACCTCCGTCAGGGTGGGCTTTGGAACAACCTCTCCACTACCAAGGAAATTGGGTAAAGAAACCTTAAGTAATGATTGGTGTTTAAATCAAACCTTTATGGCTATTTAGGTAGGGTCACTACTAGACGATTATGTGGTGTTGTCAATAACTAAGAATAGTCCTAAGATTGGCCAAAAATAGGGTTGTAACAATAAGTCAAAACACATAATAACAATACATGCCAAGCTCAAATCAATTAAAATAACAAATAGTATTATGAATGTAGACAAAATAATAACCCAACAATAAAAAGTAAAACTTACAGAATAAAAGCTTAGAAATATGGTGAAGCCACAAATCTATAGCTAATTACCCTAAATATAGAGAAGGAGAGATGTAGAAGAGGAGCTTGTCACTCTCCAACTTCTTGCTTCTTGTCTTCCTCTACAGGTCAGCTTGCTTCTTGTATGACTAGCTTGATACTAAGGATGAATATTAAATATAAGGACTAAGCTATTATTTAAAACTGAGAAAATACAAGCAAGGACTAAGCCTATACTTGGCACTGAGCAAGGACATGTTTACAATGGTTTAAAGGTGTATTTATAGGTGTCTTAGAAGCCCTAACACGTTTTCTTGGAGTGGAAGACAAGTAATGGACTCCTTCAACTCAAATTTGTAACCCTAAAATATAGAATCAGCCCCGTTTTTGTTTTGGTCATAAAAGCTTCAATACTTATCAGATCTTTAACTTTGCTCTTGACTATTCTTCCAAATTCCTTACCGATTTTGAGATATAATCCCTTTTGTGGTCATAGGTGCTGGAATTCAGATTTATTTGGAAACTTTATCTTTCTATATTTTAGCTTTTGTTTCCTTATCTCCAATTTCCATGTATATCTTCTTTCCTTTATCTATTAGAATTGACTTGGCATCTAATTAATCTCCATATATATCTTTAAAGCTTCACACTAAATAAATAATTAAACCCAATATGCTCTAAAAATAATAAATCATTAAATCAAGACTAGAAATAGGAAAGTGTAATAATTCATGGGAAAATCGACTCCAAGACTTCCTAAAACACTAAAAATGATGTCTCCAATTAATATTAATTCATGACAAATGAGGAGACATCAATATTCTTTCAAGTCTGGCATCGCTTTCCTCATCTCTTGCCTTTTGCTCTTGATCTCTTGCCGTGATTTTCTCTTCTAGCCGCGTGAGTTCAACAAGTGGTGAATAATTCATTTTTATACCGGGAAGAGTAATCTGGGGAGGTTGTCCGTAGTCTCCATTTATAATCGGCACGGTGGTCATGTCACTATCACTAATAGTTTCCTTCAACACTTCCTCCTCAACTACTTCTTCAAGTTGGTCTCTTTCATCCCTTGGGGAAGTTGACTCTACACAAAACTTGCTACAATTGGCAATATATTCGTCTAGTGCCTTTTGTAATTTGGCACTGCTTTCCTCGCCATCGCGCCTGTATTTAGCAAGTGTTTCATTCGAATCGGCGAGGGTATTTTGTGGAGGTTGTTGAATGTTCCATCTTTGATCTTACTGACAGTGATATGATGGTTGGTGTTGATTATTCTCAATCCAATGGTGGTTCCATGCTTGTTCTTGTTGATAGTGATAAGGCGATTGTTGTTGATTGTCCCTGGTCCATTGGTTGTTCCATCCTCGCTCTTGCGGGTGTTGATAAGGTGGTTGGTAGAAGTTACTACCCCATTGTTGTTGTCCCGAAGAATCTTCCCAATAATCGAATGGACCAGGATTTCGGTAATGTCCTCTATAGATATTTAAATAAAACTCTTGATCATTACCTGAATAAAGAACCTGTAAAACAAAACAAAAACGAAGACAAGCGTAAAACGGAAAAAAATTAAACAATTAAAACTACTTAGGGATTAAACACCGGGGTCACACGCTGCAATCCCCGGTAGCGGCGCCAAAAACTTGGTGGGTCCTGGTGTGTTATAGAATTAAGTATGAAAATAAAAGGAACCACAATACCGCAAGTGTACGGTTCTCCAAGTAATACTCTGATAAATCGGGTTTCGTTCTCAGGGATTGGACTGGTATAACTCAAGTGTTCAATAGATAGGTAGTAGTAATTGTTAATACAGAAAATAAAACATAAAAGATATTTGTTCTGTTTCGAGTTATTAAACTACTAGACGCAAAGAAATAAATTACTGAAAATAATTTCTAAAAGATTAAGACACAGATATGAGCTATACTTGAGTCTCGCTAGGGAATGCCCTAAACTTACGTAATTAATGCTTTTGTTAAAGGCAGAATTGATATTTCTATTTAAGTCGGGACTCTAATGTCTCCTAGCCCCCGTCAGGGTGGACCTAGGAGCTATCCTACAGTATTACAAACCCCGTCAGGGAGATTATAAGCTACGTTCAGATGGTTAAATCTCTTACCTCATTGGCTACGCGTTTAGTCAAGCCCGTCAGGATCATTGACAAACACCACGCGTTTATTATCTAGTTCAGTAATTAAACCCCCCCGGTCAAGATGATCACCGCCACTAGTGAATAGCTTAATTACTATGATCTATCTCCGATTAGCTAATTCATTGATAGTGAAATTAATATAAAATAATAAGCAATATGAAATTCCCAATTAAAATTAAACTAGAAACTAATCCCAAATTGAAATACATGAATTAAATAAATTAAGGTTCATCCCGTTACGCGGTTCTCAAGTAATTGAAGTTTAGCTCATAGTTGAAATAAAAACAATAAAGAAATAAATAATATACATGTTCCTAATAACAGAAATAAAATAAGAACCTAGATAGAGGAATTGACTTGAGCTGTTGTTGGAGGAAAAGGATTATCCAGCTTCTGCTCTTGCTTCCGCTTCTTGATGCTCTCTCTAAGGATGATTTAATATGAAGGTTTAATGAGAGGTACTGAATAATGAGGTCTAAAGGAGCTTATGTAGAGCTAAAAAATGGATTAGGGCTTAGGTTAAGAGGATTAGGTAAAATTATAAAAAGCCCAAGCCCATCTTCTCTTTTAATTCCCGTAATTGGTGTGCAACCTTTAGTAAAACGGCTTTAACTTTTTCATAACAAATCCAAATGGGCTAATTCAACTTGGAGAATCTTCCTAACTCAATAGGCTATCAAACCATGTTTCAAGTCCCAAGGCTAAATCCACTTCTAAGTAGCCCAAAAACAGAAATCTTCAACAACCTTTCAGATCTGCAACTTCTTTAATTAAGTTCTTGGAAATTCTTTTCTTCCCTTTAGCTCCTCCACTTGATCTAAAACTTTAAATATCACTTCTTCTTCTTGTAGTGGTTTCTTCATGAATTCATAAACCTACTAACTTTGCACTAAAACAAACAAATTAACGCACAAAAGCTCTAAAAATGCAAATAGTTAAATTCCAAGGGGAGCTAGTGCAGTATGAAGAAATAAGCATAAAAGTCTATCAAATAAGTCAAAATACTCACCTAAAAGGATGTCTCCTAATGGCTAATATTTAGAGAAAATAGGGAGACATCAGAAGATTACTGAATCCCGAATAATGTGAAAAAACCACTTCGCCTATATTCCTAGACAAATTAAAATATCTACTTTGGAGATTACTACCAAGACTCAAGCATCTTTCTCATATATTAATCATCTTTATATGTTTAAATTACATTTCAATTTTAGTTCTTATTTCCATTAATTGTTTTAGATATATAATAAGAAAACCAAACATACATTTTCTTACTTTTATTTTCATTTATTTGCAACTTACTCGACTATACTCGTAAACACATTGATAATAACCTTGATATTTCATGTGGAGACGATAATCCATTCATGCTTATCAAATTATTACTTGTCTATGTCCTCGCACACTTGCGGGGAAGCGCTCTCCATTGGTGTTGATTTATTATCACACTTTGGGAGGCAGAAATTGGATACATATTGAGTTCCATGATCAGTAATTATCATGTACAACACCCCAATATCGACATATTTTGTTTCCATAAAAATTTCCAAGCAATTTGTGCAATTACGTATATTCTGTGATGTGCTTGTTGGAAGTGGCCCGATGATGTCCAAACCCCGTAAGGAAAAAGCCCAAGGACTTGATATAGGCGGCATGTCCGTCGCTGCCTGCCTTTGTATTGGTCTGTTAGCATGACAGGTCTGACATGACTTTACTATTACTAGTTTATAAGCATTTTCCATCTTTGCTTCATAAATATAGCCATGTCTGGTAATTTTATTTCTCAAGGATTTGTACCCAATATGATGTATGTATATTTCTTCGTGCATCTCTTTGATAATATGTTCCCTTATTCCTACGTATTTTAAAAGAGTCCCTTCATATGATCTTATATATAAATATGTACCTCACATGGTGAGTCTCATTGCATGAAATAAGGGCTTGAGCTCGCTGGTGTCGCCTAAGGTGTGATAAAATAATGAATAATTAAATACAAATAAACACTCTAGGCTGAGCACGGTTCTGCAAGTATTACAGGACGTATGCAAGTTTTAATGATAAATAGAATTCGTTCCTCAGAGACTACGAAAGTTAGAGAGAACTTATGCAATTTATCTAGTGCATATATGAAAGCTAGAATTAATAATACGCAGGAAATAAAAGACTAAAGATATTTTTATTTGGTTTTTAATAAAGGAAAATTAAACTAATAATTTAAAGACAGAAAATTAAATAAGCGAAAAAGATAGTATGATAGTTTAGCATGAGTAATTAGCAAGTGATCCCCACTAGTCTTGTTATTCTAAACATGTAAGGGTGAATCATGTAGTATTCCAATAATCAGTTTTAATTGTGCTAGGTAGTTTAAATTAGGGTTAACCTGTGTCAATAAGGGTCCTAAGCAAACTTTTCCTACAATTGATTAATGATGATAACACCAAACCATAGTGACTATCTAGATCGGCTGGGTTGTCGGATCATCCTTACACTAGACGTTATGTGCTGTTTCCATAGTTAATATATGCCTTAACTAATGACTATCTAACTACTATGAAGGTAATTCTATACGGTTGCAATCCGCAAAGAAAACAGACTATAAATCAAACACATAAACAACGGAGTAAAAACATGAATTCAATTTAAAACATATAATTCCCAAATTAGATAGATGTCGACCAAATGTAGGGTTCATACATATATGCTAAAACTCAAGCTAAATTTATTTAATTCATACTAAGAAAAGAAAAGGAAACAGTTACAGATTTAAAGGTTGAAGAAGACATAATTGATTCACAGCTCTTTCCATACTTCTCTTCTTGTGTTGTAGCTTCTTCCTGGCCTAAGGACTGACCAAGGATGTGTTTCTTATGATAAGAGGGTGTATTTATAGGGTATAGGAAACCATAAAATGTTTCTTGGAGTATAAGATAGGTATTGGACTCCAAGCTCAACTCAAATTCGGAACCCTAAAATATAGAATAGGTAATATTTTGATGCTGTTTTATTTTGGCCGTAACTGATTCAATACTTATCCGTTTGACGCGTTCCAATAGTCGAAACGGATCGTCTCGGAAATCGCTTTAACTTTGATGTAGATCATTCTTCCAAATTCCTAGCCAATCTTGAGATATAAGCCCTTTTGTGGTCGTAGCTGCTGGAATTCAGATTTATTTGGCAACTTTATCTTTTCATTTTTCATATTTCATGCCTTTATCTCCAATTTCCATGTTTATCATCTTTCCTTTATCTCTTAAAATTAACTTGGCCTCTAATTAATTACCATATATCTTTAAAGCTTCACACTAAATAAACAATTAAATCCAATATGCTCTAAAAATAATAAATAATTAAATCAAGACACAGTTTAGGAAAGTGTACTTAATCATGATAAAACCGACCTATATCCTAATAAATACACCTAAAATGATGTCTCCAACTAAGATTAATTCATGATAAATAAATGGGGAGACATCACTCGTTTTTTATCCTCGTGCATTATTCCATCCTTGGTGTATGCCAACATTTTATCCATCTAGTTTTCTTCAATATCTACGAGTAATACCTCTTTTTCCTAGATAGTGGAGACGCTGGGTTGGTCAACATATCATAAGGTTACCCCTATCCCAATTTCATTTTCGACTTTTATTCAAGCTAAAGCACTGGCTAGGGTGTTCTTTGTTCCCGGGACATTTATTAATTAAAAGGAATCAAACATGATCCTTAAATAATTAATATTTTCTAGATATGCTGCAATCTTTGGATTTCGAGCTGCATATGCTCGACTCATCTACTCGGAAACCAACTAAGAATATGTGTAAATATTTACCTTTTCGTGCTTCTAATATGATTGATGCTTTTACTTCTTCGGAAAGTGCCTCATATTCAGCTTCGTTGTTTGTTTCCTGAAACGGTAACTTTATGGAAAAGCTCTATGTTTTCCTGTCAGGTTCGATGAGTAAAAACCTGCACCACTACCTTCTTTTCCTGAAGCTCCGTCCACATAAATTACCCATCTTTTCCCATCATCTACTTCTATGAGTGTTGGGTAATTAGGTGTAGTGAATTCAACCACAAAGTCTGTTAATTTATGTGCTTTTATCGCAATCTGACCTTTAATAGTATTTTATACTCGCTTAAATCAATAGCCCAATGTCACTAAACGCCGCAATACTTCTGGTTTTGATAAAACTTGACTCAAGGGGAAATCAATCAGCCCTTTTATTTGATGCGCTTCAAAGTAAGGTTGACATAATTTCATTGGGATTAAAACCCTTGTCATGGATAGGAAGGAACATCCGAGGTGTTTGGCACAGCTTTCCCTTTTCGAGAATATGATTGCCTTCCCATGTTAGTTTTACGAAAAATGGTGGCGAGAAGAAGAATTTGTGGTCGAATGAACTAAAGAATAACATCAAGTCATCCTATTTATAGATACAACCAGGAAAGGTTTAAAGACTATTGAAAGAATGCAAAATTATCAGAAGGGTAATGGATGGATGGATGGACAAACTCTCTGAACCCCCAACTAAGTAATATTGAGGTAGTTATGAAGAAATGATTTCAAAAGACCTAGAAAAGGCTGGAAAAAGGATCAATTGAGTATGTGGAGCAACAACATATGTAGAAAAAGTTATAAATACCTCAATAACAGTCAAGAAAATGGCATTTGGCTCAACACTCCTAGTTATTTTAAAATAAGGCCCCAACCACCTCACAAGAATCCAAGTGGGTAATTGATAACCCAAATGTAACACCGGACATCCAATGGCCTGGCTTATAACTTTGCCTACTAAGTCGGCATAATCGGCCATCATCAACAACTAGTCAGTTAGTCCAAAGAAGACAAAAGCTCTACTATACCTACTAAGTGCAGCAACTCGATCAAGAGATGGATTCCCATCGTATACATCATTTATTCCAGTTCATTTGCATACTTATTACCATCCACGATCACGCCGAGCTTAGATGGTGGGTGAATTTCATCCCACCAAACCAAGAAGTCTAGTAGGCAATGTAAATTGTGAAGGATATAATACAATAAAGATCGGCGCTTATCAAATATTCTCTATAAGGACCTAACTCGGAGACTATTGGAAGACGTTCTATCAGGGGTCGCAGCTAAAGTTAGCCAGCATCCAAGCCCCTTTTGGGGTCTTCTACAAGTAAAACACTATAATATTAATATATATATATATATATATATATTGCATCATTTCACTTCTTAATTTTTCTCAATAAATCTTTCTGCAATATACATATTATCGTATCGTTTGTCCTTCTTTTACTTTCTACATCATTAAGGGTCATTTATCCATGTTCATAGTAATGACTTGAATGTAGAGTGTCATTGAGAGAATACACCCTCTAGGGCTCTAGCCTTGGTTTTGAAAGAACAAACAAAATGTTGCCTAACCAACTAATCCGACTAGTCCAAACAACACTCGCAACCTCATGCCAACACATACATTAGATAATCTTATATGTTAGGTATTTGTTCAATCAGTTTATAGTCATTATTTGATCACATGTCAAATATGTTGGTGGAAATTAACTTATTTGGCGATATAATTTTTTTTGGTTGATTGTGTTTATGTTGTTTAAATTTCTCTTTACAGAGTTGTGTGTCATGCTACTAACTTGTTAATAGATCTAGATATATGATCATTATCATATATGGTATATCACATAATTCAATTGTGTTACAATTTTTTTCATAATTTTTTCACTATGTCTACAAGTGTAACTGGTGAGATTTATATCGTATCATGTATCAAATTTTTAGAAATTGTTACAACATGTTTCGACTTTGAACTATTACAGTGGCGATTCTTATGCTTCAGCTATTACGAGTTTGTCTAAGTTTAGTGTGCTAGTTTTTCATCTGTTAAGCGAAAAAATAAATGATAATGTTTAGCTTCTTAGTCTGCGATGACATGGTTGTTTTTGTAATTAATATATTCTTAGTGTAATTCTCTGCTTATTTAATTTAATTAAATGAAAACTTCTTTTTCGGAAGTTAAAAGAAAAGTTTACTGTTTAATCCCATGATAGATACCACTTTGAAGAAATCACTTATGATTGATTAGCCAAGTAAGACTAAAAAAAAAGCATAATAATGATTAGGTAATTTGGGGGTAATGGAAGTCGAATCATGAGCTTATAATCTTATTGGAAGTAGTAGTATTATTATGATATCTATGTTGACCACTCTACCTCAAATTCCATTGATAATTGTTATTTTTGCAAAGATAAGAGAATATATAGAGTAGTAATTGGGTAGAAACTAGTTGAGAGAAAGGAGAGCTTTTGTTTTCTATATCAATATTATCAATACGCACATAATATTTGGATTCTCATGCTAGTGGACGTGCGCGGTGCAGAGGCATTTAGTCGGCGCTAAAGAAAAAAAGAACTCAAGATTTCACATCATAACCTTCGCTTTCACCATCCGTACCATTCGGAGAATAAGTATTATATTTCGTTTTTGGATTTCCAATAAAATAATAATCCATAGTTTTATAAATAAATATAATATTGTTTACGAATGGTGGTTGATTTTTTACTATAACATAAAATAATTTATAAAATAAGAAGAGATTCTTACCATATAAAATAACCATTATTATTCTATACATCTAAGAATCGGATTCATACCATCTCCTACATATGTGTCGTTTTTATACTTTATATTTTATTATACAGTATTAACATATATCTACTTTATAAATTTGTTGTATCTATTTTCAATTTTACTATTTTAGTTATTCTATAATTATATTTTATATTAACTATTCATTTATAATTTATAATTTATAATTCTAATTTATATTTTTTTACAATCACTTAAATAAAAATAATAATGTTTAATTTATTATTATTTACTTTAAATAGATTAATTTTCTCTTTATTTATATATATATATATAAATTTTATAACATTTAATTTTGTTTTTATTTTATTAAATAAATAAATAAATTTTTTTTAATTTTTACTTACAATATATATATTCATGATTTACTTTTATTTAATATTTAAAATTATTTTTATTTTTTAATATTTAATAATTTGATTAAATATATATTTAATTATAAATTTAATATGTAATTTTTATTATTGAAATTCAAAAAAATAAAAAAACTTGATTCCGTCCAAAAAGAAAGAAAAACAACTTCTTAATTTCAATATAATCTTATCACGTTTACAAGTTTTATATATAAAAAAAGAAAAACATATTCCGTATAAATAGTGATGCATCAGAAATAGCGTGGTGGGAAAGAATGTTGTGTGAGTTTTATGGGCTCCATGATTCGCAGTAGCTGCTAGAGTGAGCTATTTGCTCATTTACGGCACTATTTGACATTTTTGTACGGTAAATCATCATTTGGCGCAACTGATGGAGACTAATTTTTTTTTTGTCAAATAGGAGATGGTCTAATAAACTAGTGAAAGAAGGGAGATGGTTTAGTGATTTAATCTCTTGGCAGTCTACCATTTAGCTCTATTAGCTATACTAATTTTTCTTTTTCTAAGATATAAAAGAAACTAATTTTATTATTACAACTTAAGAAAAATATCATTATAATAAGTTTATGTTTCGCCTTTAAAGGTACTTTGAATGATTTTTCTCATCTTATTTTTATTTTTAATAATGATAAAGTAAATATTACTTAAAATAAAATAAAAATTAAGTAATTAATCAGTGAGTCAATGATAAAAAAAACTCATATAAACTATTAATCGAAAAAAATACCTTAAAAAAGTTACTTTATTTAAAACAATCACACTCCAAAACATCTTCACAATTAACCAATTAAAACGTACTTATTTGGTGAAATAAAAAAAAAATAAAAAAAAGAAAAGGAAAATGAGAAGACGAGTACAAATCGTTCAGTAAAACAAAGAAGAAGACGAAAGAAACATGCACGCTACTCTATCGGTGAAGAAAAGACAAAACCAAGCAAAAAATCAAACAATTTGAAGTGAAATTAGGCAAAAAGATCAACAATCAACAAATAATCAACCGCAAAAAAAATATTTTTTATGATTAAAATTGTACTAGTTTTAGAATTTCTACACATTTAGAAAAGTTTGTGACATTATCAACGAACGATTCTTAATGAAAAATCATGAAGTTTGTGAGATAGTTAGATATGCTTTCTTGTTGATATTTTTAGCTTCTGGGTCTAGGAAGGTGACTATATGTACACTGTATAGTTTTTTATTTTTTCTAATATAACTGTTTACCAAACCCAAGAAAAAGATTTATCAATTAAAATTATGTTTATAGTAGTAGTTATAAGGCTAAATTTAGTAGATTGATACTGAATTTAGTGTTTTCTCTGTTTTATAGAAATTTTCCACTTATTAAAAGTGTTATTCCAAAAACATTATCTACTTATTATTTCAAAACAACTTTGAATTTTTTTTTCTATTATTACCTTTACTTTAACTTTTAATTTAAATATTTAAAATATTAATGTATTACTAATCATACATTTATAAATAGTGGAATAGATATGTATGGTTAAATATACACCACAATCAAGAATCGTCGATAGGTACCATATGTTGTATCATAATATTACCAACTTTATAAGGGGTGTTTTTGTATTAAGTTTAACAATGACATTTCTTAATTAGTGTAAAAAGTTAAGTGGACAAATTTTGTGGAACATAAGGAGTAGATTTTATGATTACAATAACAAGTATTCAAGAGTATCATGCTGAATTTAGTAATTTTTGGGGCTTATCTTAGGTTTTATTATGATATAGCCTATTTTAGGCTAGATTATTGTAATTACTTCGATGAACATGAAGTTATATCTTAGTTTCAAATATATATCAAGGTTGTTTAGATTAATTTTTTATGAATGCTTAAAATAGAAAGAGTTTTTTTGATAAAATTTGATTTTTCATATGCAATTAGCTGAAATATCGTAAAAAATTATGTAAAAGTTATGAACAAAGTTGTGAAAAATATAGAAATTGATTATTATTATTATTATTATTATTATTATTATTATTATTATTATTATTATGCATATTAAGTGTAAATTTAGCATAATTAGGATCTTATAATGAAAATTATTGCATAATCTGGGACCCATAGTGTAGTTTATTGCATAATTGGGGAACATTGGTGCATTTTTTGCTAATTAAGGACTTATGGTGTACTTTTTGCATAATCATAGAATGACAATGCAATTTTAGCATTCTTTAGGGACATATAGTGCATTTTTGCATAATATAGGGACTTAAACTGTATAAAATTTAAAAATTGGAATTGAAGTTAAAATCTACAAAACTTTGTTATTCTACAAATTGAATATATTTTTTATGTGAAATTCCCTAGACCAAACAAAAAAATCACTGAACCAAAGAATGAGTTTCATGTTTAGAACAACAAAGCTCATGACATACCAATAACAATTGCAGAAAAACAACAAACATACACATAACAGTGAATTTGATGGCATAATTTATAGTTTTCCTTGGTAATGAGTTTTATAATGTGAATTTTAGAGCTTTCGTTTGAGCTAATGTGATAATTTTTTTAAAATTTTTTGTGTAAATGCAGGAATAAAATAGCACCAAGAAAAAAAATTCAAAGACACCAGGAAGAATAAGTAAACAATGTAGAAGACGATAATATTTAAGAAGAAGAATATATACATGGGTAAAATCATATAAGTCCAACATAAATGGACTATTCATTTCGCGGATGTATGATAACCTGAAAGACAAACACATAGAATATATGGTGCAAGGACACACCATTTTATGAATTTTTAAAGGGAATATTCATACCGGAAAAATTTATATTAAGGAAGGGCTACATTATCACGCAAGAAATAATAAAATTTTATTCGAGAGACGATGAAGGATTCCAGTTTGGGAAACGTCTAGTAGAGTTAAGAAGTAAAAAGGTCGGTGTAAAAATGAGATTACCAAGCGAAAGCAAAAATCACACAAGAACAGGTATCTGAGATAATGGAGTGGCATCAGAGATATTTTAAAGATAGCAAAAGGGTTTCAATGAAATATCAAAATAATGATCGAATAAATGTTAAAGTAAATTGTTAGCCGAACACTCATTTTAATTGTCTTAATCATGTTTTAATGTTTGACAAAATTTACTTTACTGTCAAATTTTATTATCTAGGAAAGGGTCAAGTTCTTTCATCATAATTTTCTGCGCTACATGGGTTTTATATGCTTATCTTTTCCTATCTTATTAAATCATCCCTTTTCCCACAGTTCACCAATTATATATTTCAAAGAATTTTTTAGATCACACTAGACGGGGGCACGGTATACTACTTGTAAAGTTTAGTATACCACAAGGTAGCTATTAGGGGTAACCGTCAAATAACACGTAGGATTCTGCTTGTTGAACAAAAGGACAAGAGTCACAGTACACCGCATCATAAGCACAATATCCCTCAGAGCACATAAAAAGAAACAAAAGTGTTTGGTGGTTCACCACAAAGGGCACGGTATACCGCAAGAAGCACTTTTCAACATCAAAACTTGACACTTGGATTATAATCATTGGGGAATCTCTACCACTATAAATAGGAGCTTATACAAAGTATTTCTTACCTCTTACACACCAATATCAACCACCATATTTCTACTACAGTCTAACTGGTCGCAAGCTATCAGAATCAAATTTTAATCTTCAGTCCATTAGCTTGATCATCATCATATAATATACTTAATCAAGAAGTTCAACCTCAATCTTATATTTAACATATACTCTCTTAAGGAGATCAAACCAACAAGCTTTAACTTGATCTAATGAAAGAGGAGATCATCTCGAGCCTTCACTTTGTATCAACTAAATGAGAAATACACGATCTATTTTTTACATTAGCTCATCAAGGAGCGTATTCCAATTGGTTGTATCATTATTCATCTAGCCATTTAGGCTTTATCTATATTATATAAGAGTGAGTTTCATATGCAAGGATTGAACCAACCATCAAAAGTCTTATCGAGTTGTGACTTTTCCAATAAAATTCTTGAGAGTTTAGGTTGTGGTTTAGCCCAAAAAAAACTCATTGTAAAGTTTTATTTATCACCTAGAAAATATCTCGAGGAGATTAGTGGATAAGCTTGAAAATTTTATGGGGACAACCCTAGGTAGTGTATGTAGGTAAACAGAACCACAATAAATCACTTGTGTATTTCTTCTCCTTAAACTCTTTAATTATCTCTTTAGTTTTTCCTTCAATTGAGAAGTTATATTGTTTGTGCTTAGTTTCACTTAGTATTAGTTATCAAGCTTAAGAACCTTCATATGTAAGTGCTCAATAGTTTTTCCTTGGTAATTTAGCTTGTATTGATTCATACTCTAGCCTAGAAAATTTATCACTTTTAGATGACTTTAGGACCTTAGATTAAATTATAAATACCTAGGTTCTCATGAATTCCGAAGATAGTTTATCCTATAGGAATACTTATCGTTATCTAACATCAACTTAGGTTTCGTATACATAACTCTTTAAAGATCTCTAAGCTTCTTACCTTTGGGTTGTTTAAAGTTAGTTTAGGAGCCCTTAATTTTAATTTATGCATAGATTATATTAGAGTCCTATTCACCCCTCTAGGACTTTACATGTGGTATTAGAGCCTAACTCTTTGTTAATAGCTTAACTAGAGTCAACGACATGAATGTATTTTATTGGAATATTCAATTTATACTGGACTTCCACTTTTTATAGAAGCAAACAATCTCATATGTAGAACAAATATGGAAGAATATATGTGAAGTGTAGATAGAGATCTTAGAAGCACTATTAGTAAAGGTCCTCTTATGCTAAATCAAGAAGTAACATCCTTCAGAAAGCTCATCAATGAGGTCAAAGAAAACTCATTCAAAATTCTAAAACAATGAATATTTTATTTTGCGGGATATCCAAGTTGGAATAAACCTCATTGAAGAATTCTCATCGGCTCATGCACTTTGGAGATGTTTGGAGCTATCTTACAGAATCATCAACGGTGGAAAGAAAAAAGAAAATGAAAATCATACTCTTGTTGCAATTGTAGTCAATATTAACGATCCAAAACCACCATGGATACCTAGATTAAATTCCTTGTGACTGTAGGTGATGCATGTCAAGGATACAAAATTGACAAATACGAAAAGATGCTTAATTCACACCAAACAAAAATCCAGGTATTTCTATTTCTTTCTCTTTAATTATTCATGATCATATGTTCTTACTCTTGTTTTTATCTCTACATGTCTTCCCCGCAAATATCTTTGTGATTACGTGTTAGGTAGTATCTAGTTGTTTATGTGCGGTAGAAAATCTACCTCTTAATTGTCTAAGTACTTTTTTGCAAAAAGTCCTTTTTATCTCCATCTCATTGTATATGCAATATTCTTTCTTGTAAAAAAATCCGAGCTTTTCTAAATCTTCTTAATCTTCCCTAATTTTTTCACCCAAATATATCGACTTTCAAAATTGCAGTTTTAGTCCTTCTTCAGCCCCTTCCCCGAGTCGTTTCGTGATATATCGCGAAGACCTTGCGGTATATAACGTAAGTCTATTTTTCTACTACAAAACGCAACAACTATGTTTTGGGTCTCCTATTTTTAAAAATCATAAGCTCGAATTTTCTTCAAAATCCCTCTTATCTTTTCTTTCAAACACTCCTAAAATCATTTTTACCCTCTCCTAAAACTTATCATGTCTAAGAAACAAGGGAAATCCTTATCCATCTATTTCGAATAAGTAAAAATCATCCTCATCTTCCCAAACTCCTCCTCCTCCATAGAAAGCGTGTGAGTTTTTGTCAATAGAAGTGCTTCCGAATCAGAATCTTCATCACTTTCCGTTCTATGAGCTCCAAAAAATGCAAGGCTTCCATGATTTTATCTATTCATTTAAAGTTAAAAGATATTTTCTATTCAAAGACATGAAGAGTTTTATGCGAAATTTGAGTATAATTATGCATCCCACTCGTTTAAATCGGTAGTTGGTACCAAAAGAATCACATATAACCTTGCCTCATTAGTAATGAAATTGAAATTAAGAATTTTAGGTATGATAGGTTTTGGTTTTTGGGATGGGAAAATTCAAAGCTTAGTAATGAAACTAATAATTTTGCTGTTGATTTTGTTTTGTATCTTAATAGGTTTTTGTTTTAGATATTATATCGTTACTAACTTAGGGGGTGTTTGTTTGCACTTAATGAGGTCTTAATCTGGTTTGTTAAGACACTGGATCAATAAGACTGTTTGTTTTTCTTGTCCAATTCAGATCTGAATGTCTCTTAATGGGTCTGTTTCATTAAGATTTCAAACTAAGGTGGCGTTTGTTTTTTTAAGTAATAAGTACGGAATGCTGAATATGACTTATTCTGTTAAGAGGCAATGTCTGAATGATTCAGACTTAGGGGGTGTTTGTTTGCACTTAATGAGATCTTAATCTGGTTCATTAAGACACTGGATCAATAAGACTGTTTGTTTTTCCTGTCCAATTCAGATCTGAATGGCTCTTAATGGGTCTGTTTCATTAAGATTTCAAACTAAGTCTGAATCATTCATACACTGCCTCTTAACAGAATAAGTCATATTCAGCTGTTCATTCAGCATTCAGCACTTATTACTTAAAAAACAAAAGACACCTAATTAGTTTGAAATCTTAATGAAACAGACCCGTCAAGAGCTATTCAGATCTGAATTGGACAGTAAAAACAAACAGTCTTATTGACCCACTGTCTTAATGAACCAGATTAAGATCTCATTAAGTGCAAACAAACACCCAAGTCTGAATCATTCAGACACTGTCTCTTAACATAATAACTTCTATTCAGATGTTCATTCAGCATTCAGCATTCAACACTTATTACTTAAAAAAACGAACGACACCTTACTATAGTAAGAAAAGAAGAGGAGGAGGGGTATATTGGAATTTTTTTTTTCTTTTTTTAGTTAAGATTTAATAGGTAATTTGAATTAGGCCTTATTTTATTATGTAGAAGTCATTGGAACCTTTAAATGTCATTGCCCCATATAACAATTTTCTCCTTATATCGTCACGACATACCAACACGTCACACAAGCACAATACTCAAAGCTATTAAATTCAAGAATGATCGTACCAAGAGGATAAATTCGTCGATGAATCAAGGCAAAAGAATAGTGGTGTAAAGAAAAGTTAAGGGATTGTGTTTATTTTTTTACAATTATTTGTCAAATCAACGTAACATCTTTGTTCAATAGTATTAGAACGTATATATCTAATTAGATATGGTACTTACTTTCTTTCATCTCATCATAATCGTGCTTTATATGAGGAGATAGGCTAGGTGGAGAAAGAGATGATGAGCTACTTCCTCTATAATCAAAGGGCTATCTAATATTATCATTAAAAAGGGCTATCTAGGCCCGTACCGCAAAAGGTTAAGAAGTTTTTTATTTAATATTTTTGTCGAAAGAAACTTCTGCTTTCTTGTTTTTTTTCTAACACAAACTTATGTTTTCTTTGTTATAACAATTTTAAGTCGGACTTGGTCCATAATTGCCTTTAGTCAGTCTTGGCTCTTGGGCCCACCTCTTCACTTTAAATGGTCATTCACACCGATGCATGCATCAACCTTTTTCTTTTAACAAGGTTTGGGAATATGATTAAACGAAATGCAACAATTTCTTGTGAGCTTGAGATCGTTGGCCTAGTGGTTAGGTTACTCCGCAAAGACCAAAAAATCCTGGGATTGAATTTCATTGGAGTCATTTACACCGAGTCCAAAGTGGCTCTCTCATGTATTAAAAAAACAAAAAAAAAACAATTTCTTGTGAGCTGCAATCATCAAAGAAACCGTAAAACGATATAGGAAAACAGGAATTGATTGGACGATTCAACCAATGATCGAGGTTATTTGGCAATGGATCGCAAAATTTCCTGAATGGAAAGTAAAGCATTTAAAGAGAAAACATAACACAATCGCTGATTTGGCTGCAAAATTAGTACGGAAAACGGGCAGTATAGATAACTGGTCATATACTAGCGTAGAGGATAGTATTGTGTTACTTAAACAATCATTGAATCATTGTAATAAACCATAACTCATATAATTTGACAAAAAAAAAAAAATCAGAGAATCTTGTAATAATTTAAAAATAGGGTCAATGACCCAAAAAATCAAAATAATATTATACTTGCCCCAAAGAATCATCCATTAACTTACTATTATAAGATTACATGTTTACCCGTCAAGGACGATTCCCGTCAAGGACGATTCCCATCAAGGACGATTCCCGTCAAGGACGATTCCCATCAAGGACGATTCCCGTCAAGAACGATTCCCGTCAAGGACGATTCCCATCAAGGACAAAATTTAGTTAATGATGTTATTGGGAAGAAATTTTGTCATTGATGTTATTGGGCTGAAAATAATATTATTTTGATTTTTTGGGTCATTTTCCCTTTAAAATATTATATCTTTCAGAATTAATAGGAAAAACAGACCCATTTTATAAAAAACTGAGCCTTGTCCAAAAAAAAAAAATTGAGAGATCGACAAAATGAGACGGTTTAGTTTAGTTAGTAACATTTTTTACTTTTTTTTAGTAAATGGTTATAACATATACTCTTCCAATGCACAATCAACAAAGCAAAGCAATATAAGTATTACCAACATTACAAATTCAAATTCAACATGAAAAAATAAGGAATTTAGGCTAATTCCAACCGCTACTTAATAAGTTTATCAGAATTGAAAATCATACACCTATTTTTTATCAAATATTAATGAGTGAATTATATATAGGGTCTTGAAGACCATCTTTCTTCTCTATAGAGTATAGTCTAAAAAGCTATTCTTTTTAGGGACCTCATTTTTTATAATAGTCTTTCCTACCCTCTAACACTGAAAGACAAAAAAGTGTGATATCACTGTTTCTCTCTCCACTACCACTACCCACCTACCTCCGACCTCCGACCATCGACCTCCAACCACCGACCTCCGACCACCGACCACCGACCTCCGACCACCAGTCACCGGTCGCCGGAAAAAATATAGAGTATCGGATAAAATTGATGAGTATCGGAAAAACTAAGAGTACTCTATAAATTTGCTGAGTACTCTATATATTTTAATGAGTACTCTATATATTTTGATGAGTGCTCTGGATAATTTTGATGAGTACTCCGGATAATTTTGATGAGTATTCCGTTAATTTAATGAGTACTCTGTCAATTTGATGAGTATTACTAAAAAACAAGGCATAAATAGTCAAAAAACCTTTATTCATCTTTATTACACATTTTAAATAATTACAAATTAATATACAATTAAAAATAATAATGAAAACCTAACTAATATTTTGTTTGACCAGATCTGAAAAAAAAACCGTCGACGAAGCAATCCACCACCACCACCACCAGCAGCTTCCTCTTCTCCATCGAATGCAACCATGGCCTCCATTGAAGACAGCGAGCACCACCACGGGAGCGAGGTGAACCAGCGGCCATTACCACCATTCGCTGCTTCTTCAAGCTTCTCTTCTCCATCGAATGCAACCATGGCCTCCATCGAAGACACCACCACTCGAGCGAGGTGAACCAGCGGCCATCACCACCATTCGCTGCTTCTTCAAGCTTCTCTTCTCCATCGAATGCAGCCATGGCCTCCATCGAAGACAGCGAGCACCACCACTCGAGCGAGGTGAACCAGCGGCCATCACCACCATTCGCCGCTTCTTCAAGCTTCTCTTCTCCATCGAATGCAGCCATGGCCTCCATCGAACTCCGTCCAGTGGTGCTCGGATCTCGAACTGTCCGTGGTGGTGCAGAATCTGGAACTCCGTCCAGTGGTGGTGGTGCTCGGATCTCGAGCTTCGATTCTTCTTCGTGGTGTGATTTCCACCTCCTCACGCGCAGGACTATCATTTGCATCCATGGATAGAGTGTGGGAGGAGATAGAGGTAGGGCGGTGGTTTTTAGCATTTTCGTTGGTGGTGGTTGTGTTATGGTGGTGGGGTGGCGGTTTGGGAGCTGTGGGAGGAGAGAGAGGTAGGGGATGAGAGAGAGGTGAGAGAATGTTAATCTGAAATTATAATGGGTGAGTTTCTAAATTAGTATATATATAAGTCTAAAAGGGTAGTAAGGTAATAGGGGTTTTGGGTTTCATGTGTTAAAAACTTTCTGAGGTCTTTAGTAAGAAGAGGCTCTAGGCGGGGTCCCTATCTTGAAGAGGGGGGGGGGGGGGTGTTCAAGACCCTAAGTGGCATTTTCTCAATATTAATCCCATAAAACAACTCTCTTTCAACAACATTTTAATTTTAACCTCTCAATTTCAAAAAACTCTATTTTAATTTTATCTTAAAAATTCCTTAAATTAATCAATTTTTATATTCTCACATAATTATTTATTTATTATTTTACTTTTATATTTATTAGAAATATTCAAAACAAAAATAAATATAATATTTATATTTAAATTATAATTCTTAAGAGAATAATCAAACGAGTTATTTTTGTGTTTTTTTCAATTGAAACAAGTTTTTTTCAATAGCCAATTAGATTAAAATAAATTAATACTATTTAATAAACTATAAAATATTTTTTTAATTAATTTGATTATTAACTTTTTAAAAATATCTTAACTAATTTTTTTATATGATTTTTTAACTAATAATAAAAATATTAACATACATAATATTAATAATTAAATAATTTATTTTTTAAAACTTATATATATATATATATATATATATATATATATATATAACATTATTTAAATTAAAAGAAAAAAGAAAAAATATGTAGAAAAGTGGGATTGGGGTTAACTAGATGTGGCTAAAAAATACCAAAAATTGGGTACCCTACAATTGGGTACCCACGAATAGGAAAACTATTGGAGTAGTAATTTTTTATATTCAACCCCTAATTGTAGCTTTTTGCTACAATTAGGGTCCTATTGGACTTAGCCTTAGGTGACTGGATAGTGGAAGTTATAGTCATATAGCTCAAGAAATTGGGACAAAGAAAAGGTAACATGTTATATCCTATTACTAATTTGGAATATTTTAAAAGTTAAGATGAATACACTGCATGAACACACTAGTATCGATATAGACCACATTATTCATACGACTCACAAGTTCATGGGAGAATTACATGGACACGACTGGGTAAAACAGCAAGGGCAACAAAGACTTATGAATCAACAACAACATACGCAAGAATGTGATCTCGCGGAAGGAAAGGACATTATTTATACATGTGACGCATCTTTCAATACTAAATATGAACCCACAGAAATAGGAATTTCACAAAAAAATCGAAGGACAGGTGAAGTTAAGGAAACCATTACTATAGTTAGGTGTAACACTATCCTAGAAGTCGTTAACCTTAAGAATTTTAAAGGATACTCTAAGATTATTTATTCTTATAACCTTGATCTAATACAAGGTATTAGGCGGGTGTCAGCGGTAAGATGAACTATTAAACCGATCATCCGCCAAATCCTGCGGGGAACGGAAGAAGTAGGACAAATATCCTTCCGGCACTTACCGCGTAGGAAGAACAGTCTTGCAGACCGTCTTGCGAAACACGCTAGACACGGAGCCAAAAGCGGACAATATTTCTGTTTTGACTTGATTGGGAATTTCGATAGGATGGGTGTAGGATGACCGAACAGGAAGGTTTCGCTTTATCTTGTCCAAAAAAAAAACAAGAGAATAATAATTGTATTCGGTACAAGAGGTCACTAACCTAAGTCCAAAAGTTTACAGTATCAACAATAGAAAATAAACTAACTCATACAATTACATATTAATCTCACACAATCATCCAAAAAGAATTGATGAGATAACAAGGAAAATAAATTGGAAAAAGTATGTTACTTCACTTTCTTGATAACCGATAACCGAGTAGTTGTTTAGTTTCTCATAACAAGATAATTTCTTACTTTCCATACACAATACACGGTGGCTCCAAAAGTTACCCTCCAAGCCCTTCCTCCAATTTTCGCGAGTCTTGAGTTTCTTAAGTCATTTCAAAGCACTTAAGAGCGTATTTATCTCTTTATCAATACCCAACTATTTTCGTATTTAATCCCATATACCTTTCGCATACGCACATTCAAAGAAAATATGCTTATCCGGCTCAAAGTTTTCACCACATAAAACACAAAGTGGGTCCAACTCCAAATAGGTCATTCGATCTTTTATTTTTAGTCTCTCCCTTAATTCCATCCAAATGATAATAGCATGTTTGGGAGTGACACATGAATCCAAAATAATATTGGCCCAAGGCCTCACTAAAGATCGACGCCTAAATAGATTATACGGTTTCATATATAAAGTATAAAACAATTTGATGGATACCTCATGAATGATGGGATGATTACTAGCCAAGCTGAACCACCAAGCCAAAATTCCTTCTTTTCCCTCATCACCAACCGATTCTCTAATCACCTCTTTAAGTTCTCAAATATTTTTTAAAAGAGGTGAATCAATTTTCTTCGGTTTCCAATTCTAAAATCTTATATTTTGATAATACTTTCCATGAATCCATTTGATCCAAATAGAGTCCTTTTTAGAAACAATCTTCCAAAGTAATTTCATGAGAAGTGATTCATTTCAAGCCCCCAAATTTTTCAATCCAAGCCCACCCTCTTCTTTTGGGACGCAAATTTCATCCCTACTAACTTGTGATGGCTTCGTATCCCAATACAAATTCCTAAAAATACTAACAATATGACTCGAACACCTATCAAAACTGGGGAAATAGTGAACCAAAAGCAAATCACCCCTTGAAGTACTGACCTAATTAATTCTAATCTACCCACAAAAGAAAGAGAAGAGGCATTCCAAGATCTTACATACCCATCCAATTTATCAAAGAGAGGTTTGGAGTCTCTTGAAAGTAAAAAGGAAGAGCCAAGTGGTATGCATAAATATCTATCTCACCTTTATCCAAACGAGTAGTAGCCAAAATATATGCAAGCTCAACATTATTTACACCCACGTAATATATATTCAACTTGGTAATGTTTAAATGAAGGCATGAACGATCACCAAACTTTTTAAGACTATCCATAAGAATTTTAACAGATTCATTATCACCTTTCACAAGAAGCATTAAATCATCGTCAAAAGTAAGATGAGTTAATTTTTCTTTTTCACACTTTGGATAATAATGAAATCCATGCTACGTATTTTTCTTTAAGAGCCTAGATTAATATTTAAGACATGGGATAAAGAGATGAGGAGAGATATGATCACCTTGTCATATCATTTTTTCTCCTTCAAAGAATCCATGAACTTCTCCATGGATTTCCACCGAATAACAAGGAGTAGTAATGCAAACCATAACCCAATCAATAGTTTTCCTTGGATTTAAGGGATTTCAAAGATGCAGTTCATTTCAATTCAAGTCTTATTGGAGAAGCATGAGCGGTCTTTAAAGCAACCCTTATTTGCACAAGGTACCCGAATATCAGGAAGCGTATTTGTTCTGATAACCTCGAAGTCTTTCAAGGTATAAAGCAGATGTCAGCAGCAAGTTGGGTTATAAAGCCCATGATTGCTAGGACTAAGCGTATTGCGGAGGAAGCGGGACCTATATCCTTTTGTTTTCTGCCTCGTAAACTTAATCAAAGAGCAGATCAACTTGCGAAAGATGCTAGGCATGGAGCTTGTAATATACTAGGGAAAGACCCCATTCAGTCTCTAATTGGATCATTAAACAAGTTAGGAATTGGTTAATTTTGTCGTTTCTTTCTTGGGGTACTATGTACCCCCCCCCTCCCCCTTGTCCAAAAAATAATAATAGGGAGTTTAAAATAAGAATAATTACAAAAGATGTTACTTTCTTTGATCTCCTTGCATCTCTCTTACATCATGAGCTAATGAATGATAAAGTATGATGAAGTGTATCTAAGAAGTTGAAAAGATACTAATGTATAGAAAGACATTCAATTTTAGGCCATTACTTATGGCCTAACAATATGTTTATGCCAGATATTTCAAAAGTATCATTTTTAGGCCAAACGTATCCAAGAGTTTCCATTGTTAGGCCATTTCACTAATTCCCTGAGATATTTCTAGATTTGAAGGGCAATTTGGACATTTCAAATAAACTATATTTGTATTGATCACATAAAATACTAGAAAATTTCTTTTGAGTGTTCAATTTATCCTTAAAATCTATGGAATATCTCACGCAATTAGTGAAATGGCTTAAAAATGGCACTTTTGAACATTTAAAAAAATGTGGCTAAAAAATGTTTTTGAGTCATAAGAAATGGCCTATAAATGTAATATTATATTATTAATAATAGGAACTTAGGAGGTTTAATTCATGGGTTCAGAAAATTGGTCAAAAGTGATATGTGGACTTCTTTGTTAAATTTGGACTGATCAAGTCAAATTTTCAAAACATCCATAACTTTCTCGTCTTAAATTGGAATTGATCACTATTTCTTCTCACGTGTTGTTGAATACAAGAGATTCATTGATCCTAATAAAGTGATCTTATTCATTAACAATTATTTGTTGTCATTTTTGCAACTTGATAAATCTATTTTTTCTATATTTGGTGCTTTGACTTCTAATGATCTTGTTGAGTCCTTGGCTTGTCTTGATATCATTTACACCCATCTTGTGCATTTCCTTATATTATTGCCTCCCTATCTTTGCCTTTTCATCTTTGTATCCTTAATGTTCTAAGGGCTACAAAATTGAAATACAAAACTACCTCAAATTGCTCTAAACCACGAATAATCTCATATAATAGCTAAGGATTAAATAAAATCATAAAAAACCCAAAATTATGTCTTATATGTACTACATTATATGACAAAACACGATACATAATATATAGACATCGCCTATTTCCATAAAAATTCTTGTAATTCTTATTCCTTTCCTTAAATTCTTGCAGTTATGAACATATTTTATTTTGTTTTTATTTCTCCAAACATGATCTAAACATATTTTTCTTTATATTTCACATATATGAGCCCTAGCTATGGATTGGGATGTTTTTGAATCAAATTTAGGATGTCATGTCAATATAAATAAATTGTGTCTTGACAAAGATAGAGTTGTCTTAGGGATTAAACCACACCTTGGAGGGGAGGTTTATTTTCAGAAAATAGTATTATAACGGTTTAGTTGAATTTGAGAATCAAAAGATCTAAACTACCTAGATAATAATAATAGGGTTAGAATATAGGTTGTTAGCTAATTTTGTATGACCAGTCAGGAGAGGTTCCTAAGATTAGATAGTAGCCCCTACTTACTTGGGAGGTACTTGGGGTGACTTTAGAATCCCGGTTTACAAGATAAATTTCCAATTTACCCTTAAATAAAGAATAGTCTCATGTCATGATAGTGGCAAGTACGCAATACTGAGTTATAATTCTCGTAATCTTATCTTAGTATTTACTGTAAGTATTTTTAGTTTGTCTTAGTTAATCATTATCCATGTATTTCATAGTTAGTAGTTTAATCTTTAGAAAACCAAACAAAAATATTGTTTTAAATCTTAGTGTTTACCCAACAAATATCATAATTAAAGTTTGAATTACATGTTTAACTTCTTATTCTCTATGGAGAACGATCTTAACTTATAACTTTTGTTACTTGTGACGACCTGTACACTTGTGAGGATTCTTCGACTAGTGTTGATTTTATACACACCTTGGGGAACACCATCTATTAAAACAGACTCTCGACCTAACCATCTTAGAGGGTAGTCATATTGAACCGAATGAGCCTAATGGCCATATTTTTAAAATAAAATCTTTTCCTAACCTTCACAAAGGGGTTTTCAAGTAAAATCAAATGACCCCAATGATCATCATTTAAATATAAAACCTCAACCTAACCTTCACGAAGGGTATTTGAGTAAAATCAAATGATCGTAATGATCATTTAATAAAATAAAACCTCGACCTAACCTTCATGAAGGGGTAGTAAAGTAAAACTAAATGATCATATTTTAAGTATAAATCTTTGATCTAACTTTCATAAAGGGGTCATTGATTAAAATCAAATCATCCTAATTATCATCCACAACACCTAGGCTTAACCTTCACAAAGGGGCAGTCGAGTAATATAAAATGATCCTAATGATCATCCACAAAACCTCGACCTAAAATTCACAAAGGGCTTGTCAAGTAAAATCAAATGATCCTAATGATCATCTATAAAACCTCAACCTAACCTTCACATAGGGGTCATCGAGTAAAATTAAAGAATCCTAATGATAATCCATAAAACCTTGACCTAACCTTCAAAAAGGGGCATTTGAGTAAACCAAATCTTATCTAATGATCATATCTTAAACAATAAACCTATCCTTCGTATAAGTTTAGTCCAGTTATATCAAATTATCATAATGATCACCTTGTTTAAGCTACCCTTATCAAAGGGGTAGTCAAGTAAAACCAACTAATTATAATGATCACCTTCTAAAAAATAACACATCAACTTGCCTTCATGAAAGAACTGTCAAGTAAAACCAGATGATCATCACTACATATAAAACCTCAAATCTACCTTAACCAAGGGGTGGTTGAGTGAAATCAAATGGTAAGTACTTAGTAATACCTTCAAAAGAGTAAATCTAAGGAATAAACTAGGGGCTAGCTTAAATTGGATGATATTTATTAAAAAAACAATAAGCTAGTGTTAGAAAAGGTAGGAATTCATATAGCCTATGAAAAGTTGTAATGTTCAAATATAGCCGATGCAAAAAAAATGTAAGATGTGCCACTATGAAGAGTCAAACCGAGAATCCCTGTAGAAAAACTTTGGTTTTCTGCTGAGCATCTTCCTGACCCCTGACAGACATAATACCATATGAGTTGGGAACCACAAAAGTATCGAAGAGAGTGAACAAAGGCATCGGTGATGGAGCAAGATCCAGAAAGAAGAAGTCAGGGGGACGGCCACTTCGGTCACTTTGCATAACTCTAGGGAGTAAATTAATCTCTTAGTTGTGGTGTTTATCATTCGTTCCTCTATCGCAAAAGGACCAAAAAAGTCAGTTAGGCGCTCATGTTTAACACCCCGGAGGCAAAATTGGCGGCTAGCCCCTAGGATAAAAAAGGCATGGGTCATCAGCTAGACGTCTCTAAGGTATGTACAAAAAGAAGGAGTTGTAATAGTAAACCTTGGAGGAGAGGTGATGTCTCCCCAAATGTTCTAATTTTATGCCCTTGGGAGACATCATTTTTGGTGTTTATTCGTTTATTTTGATAGACTTTTGGACTAAATATGCAATAATACGATTTTCCTCTTTTATTTCTAGCATTTTTAATTTATTAAGCTTTTGCGCGTAATATTGGTATTTTTAGTGGAAAGTTTATAGGTTTTGGATGTTAGATGGAAGAGGAATACGAAAAGAAAGTCAAAGATCATGATATGGAGTCAAACCTTGAAGATAAATCCCAAAAAGAGTTAGATTTTGAAGATGCAAATATAGAAACAGGCCAAAGATTGCTGATTTCGAGGCACTTGCGAGTTGATTTAGCCGCTGACCCTTGAAGAGATTAGATTCCTTATCGAGTTACGGAACTTTAGCAAGTGATTTCAGGTCAATCAGAGTTAGAAACGAAGCGGCTAGAGCCGTTTTAGTGAAGGTGGTGCAGCAGTTACGGGATTTTGGGCTTAGAAATTGGGCTTGGACATTTAATTAGTGATTTATTCTTAAGTCCAAGCCCTAATCCGTTTTTCCACTTATAAAAAGAGGTTTTGACTTCTATTTTAGAGAAAATTCACTTTTTACAAAAGAATCCACCAGAGAGAAGTCAAAGCAAGGAAGCGCTAGAGAACTGGAGACGGTCTATATCTCCAACTCACAGCTAACTCGATTCCGGAATTAGGTTTTCCTTTAGTTTCATTCTGTAAAACAATATGAATTCATCTTTTAATTTAGTATTTTTTTTTTCCCTTAATTATGAGCTAAATCCTTTTAGTACTTGAGAATGCTTAATGGGTGATTCCTAAAACTATTGAATTTCTTATGTTTGAATTTGGGTTTTCATGAATTAAATCAAATTGGGTCATTTACATTATTCGGTAATTTATGATTATTTACTGTTTTTGGAGTAGCTAACTAAGAACAGGTATTAGTATCTAGGCTATTCCACATATATGGCATGTGGATCATCCTGACGGAGGGTTTAGGTATGGAATCAATTACTCAATATAAGATAAAAACTATTTGACTTTGACGAGCGTAGTTAATCTTAGGGCTAATGAGGTAATATAGACTTAATCATTCGAAAGTGGATCATATTTACCCTGACAGGACTAGTGACACTCTAGAATTGCTTTGTAGTCCACCCTGACGGGGGTATACAGACTCTTGAATCCCAACCAATGTTATTTGATCGATTTGACCCTTAAACAACATATGAGATAGAATAGAATCAGGAGGATCCTTTGCATTTATCGAGTACTGCCTTTTCTTTCTTGCGTCTAGTTATTTATTATTTGCGTCTTGTCCTTTATTTACATATTCATATTAGTCTTAATCATCTTAGGAACTATAAAACCAACCAATCTATCATTATATCTTTTATTTGCTTTCATAAGTGCAATCATTCATTAATCGATAAGCATTGTAGTTAACCAAACCGTCCCTGCGAACGATCCTAGAATCATTATTACTACTTGGGACAACCGTACACTTGCGGTTGTGGTTCAATCACTTTTGCATTATCTTTAGAAAACACTAAGGACCACCAAGTTTTTGGCGCCGCTGCCGGGGACGGTAGCGTGTGACCACGGTGTTTATTCTTTAGAGATAGTTGCATTTATTTTTATTTCAGTTTTACGCTTTTTGTTTGTTCATCTTTTTCAGGTTTTTAGGTTTGGTGTATGCGAAGGAGACTCTTTAAGGATCTAGAGCCATCACCTCCGATCCTTAATAACCCAGAATCATTAATCAGACTTGCTAACAAGAGAAGGAAAGAACAAGAAGTTAGAGAGGTAGAAGAATTAATTAACAGAATGGAGACCGTTAATATTCAGAATCAACAAAATAATGACGAACAAGCTCAGCTAGATGCGAATGGCCAACCTATAGCGCCACAAGTTCTTAGTCCTCTAGTTCCACCTGGCATTCCTAATCCTCAAGTCCAAGTTCAAATGGAAGTCAACCAAGATCCATGGTTTGTTAATGGTCCAGAAGAAGTCCCATTCCGTGCTCCTGCTCTAGGGGTAGGTGCTCCAAATATAGATGTCCCGAGGTTTCGTCCAGATTCGGGTATGTTAGCTCAATTCCAAAATTTTGGAAATTTTCGTGGTAAAGCTGGAGAAGATCCCCTTCGAGCAGTACAGAAATTCAAACAGATATGTGATAATTACATCACACAAGGAGTTTCCAAATATCAAATGTATTTTGCTGTGTTTCGATTTTTCGTTATTGATGGAGCGAGTGAATGGCATGATACACAAGATCCTACGAAGATAACAAACTGGGAACAATTAGAAACTGCATTTTTCAACAGATATTATCCATTCAATATGAGGTTAGATGCTGAACTAGAGTTAACACATTTCAAGCAAGAATATGATGAAGCGTTGGGTAAAAGTTGGTCGAGATTTCAGAAATGCTTACGAAGAGTCCCGAATCATGATCTTACTCAACAACAACAGATGAAGATTTTTTATAATGGTCTTGAGGGTGGCTCTAGGAAAGATTTAGATTTGTTGTGTGGTGGTGCGTTTTTGCGAGTTCAACCTACTTATGCAAGAATTATTTTGGATAGGACAGTCGATAATGAAGTTGGGTGGAATACCGTAGAACACCAGTTAGAGGAGGAGTTAATAATGTCAATACTGAAGAAAAGTTCAACTCCTTAGAGACCAAGAATCAAACCACACTAGAACAACAATTGAGACAACTTACTTTAGCCGTGAAAGAAGGTTTTTCGAACAAGAGAGGTGAGGTAAAAGTTGCACAACAAGTGTATGGATGTGAATATTGTGGTGTAAATAATCATAATTGGGAGAATTGTCAGAATAATCAAAAATCCGTGATGTTTGTCTCCAATAGAAGTAACTTTAATTCAAGTGGTAATGGATATCAGCCTAACAGAAACCATCGTGGGTTTCAATACTCAAATCCTAATGGGGCAGCCCATCCTACATATGCGTATCAGCCGCGTCCCCAAGGTAACAACTTCAATCCAAGACCACACAATAATTATCAAGGAGGACAGAATCAAGGGAATTATGTGCAAAGACAAGCTCCTCAAGATACGTACAATGAAACCATGAACCAAAAAGCTTTACCTGCTCATCCACAAGAAGGTATAGTTACCCTTCAGAAAAACCGTAGAAAGCTTAATTGCTCTTCAGACGCAAGCTATGGAACGTCAACAAGCGTCTGACGTAAATATGAAGCTATTACAGAATCAAATGGATCAATTCGCAAAACAGCTTAATCAACGTCCACAAGGGCAACTCCCTAGTGACACAGAAAATCCGAGACAACATGAAGATTGCAAAGCTGTTACACTAAGAAGTGGTAAGAACCTTCCTCCACCTCCTTTTCCTGTTATGAAAGAGAAAGAAGTTCCAAGAAAAGAAAAGGAAGTGAGTGAAAAAGAAAATTATGTTGAGGTTGAAGAAATAGAGAAGCCAAGTGAAATTCCGAAGAAGAAAGATGATATTGTGAGTAATCGCCCTCCACTACCGTTTCCATCTCGAGTTCATAAAAAGGGTGATTTGGCCGAGTTTCAGAAGTTCTTTAACAGAGTGAGGGGCCTTAGTATTAATATTCCGTTGCTAGAGGCTATTCGAGATATTCCTAAGTATACGAAGTTTTTGAAGAGAGCCCTCACCAACAAAAGGCCATACTGTTATAATGAGATGATTGGTCATCCTGAAGAATGTAGTGCTATTTGTCAAAGTAAACAACCTCCAAAGTTAGTTGATCCTGGGAGTTTCACAATTCCGATATCGATTGGAGAAGAATGGAAAGGTAAAGCACTATGCGATTTGGGTGCGAGCATCAATCTAATGCCCAAATCGATCTTTGATAAGCTAAAAATTGGAGAAGCAAGACCTACTTCTATGGTCTTGCAAATTGCGGACAGATCTCTTGCACATCCAGAAGGCCGGATTGAAGATGTCCTTGTTAAGGCAGGTACGCTTATATTTCCCGTTGATTTTGTTATACTTGAATACGACGAGGATAGAAATGTCCCCATTATTTTGGGAAGACCATTTCTAGCCACGGGGCGTACATTAATTGATGTAAAAAATGGCGAATTAACGATGAGGATACAAGACGAGGAGGTCAAATTTAATGTGTTCTGAGCTATGAAATTTCCAGATTCTCAAGAAGATTGCTTCCGAATGGATGTAGTTGAGCAGGCATCGCAAGAGGTATTTGATTGTTTTAATTATGATGATATTTTGCAGGCCGCTTTAAGATTAGACATACCTGAGATGATGGAAGAGCTTGCCGAAACAGTGGCAACTCTCAACTCTGAAAATCCAAAGTATAGGCGTCTTGCCTATGAACCTGTGAGAGAACCGGGGGAGATTATTCCTAAAAAGAAGCCTTCAATTGAATCTCCTCCGGAATTGGAAGAAAAGCCATTACCAGCACACTTGAGGTATGCGTATTTAGGTACTAATGAAACTCTACCTGTTATTGTTTCAGCTAATTTAACAGGTCCTCAAGAAGATAAACTGTTGCGTGTGTTGAGAGCCAACAAAGAGGCAATAGGTTGGACAATTACTGACATCAAGGGCATTAGTCCCTCCTATTGTCAACACAAAATCATACTTGAAGATGATAACGCACGCTCAATTGAAGGTCAAAGAAGATTAATGCCCGTTATGAAGGATGAAGAAGGAAGTTATAAAGCTTTTAGATGCGGGGATTATTTATCCCATATCGAGTAGTGAATGGGTGAGCCCAGTTCAGTGTGTACCGAAGAAAGGAGGAATGACAACAGTTCTTAATGATAAAAATGAAGCAATTCCTTCAAGAATGGTAGTTGGTTGGAGAGTTTGCATGGATTATAGAAAGCTGAACAAAGCCACCAGAAAATATCACTTTACTTTGCCCTTCATTGATCAAATGTTAGATAAGTTAGCCGGAAGAGAATACTACTGTTTCTTGGATGGTTATTCTGGGTATAATCAGATCTACGTGGCTACGGAAGATCAACATAAAACAACATTTACATGCCCCTTTGGTACTTTTTCATATCGCAGAATGCCATTTGGGTTGTGTAATGCTCCTGCTACCTTTCAAAGATGTATGATGGCCATCTTCTGGGATATGATCGACAATTTTCTTGAAGTGTTTATGGACGATTTCTCCATGTTTGGTGATGATTTCGATAGATGTTTAGATAACTTGGAGAATGTGTTAATCAGATGCAAGGAAACATATTTGGTCTTAAACTGGGAGAAGTGTCATTTCATGGTTCGCGAAGGTATAGTTCTGGGTCACAAAGTTTCGAGTGCTGGATTAGAGTTCGATAGAGCAATGATAGAGGTAATAAAAACTCTTCCCCCTCCTGTTTCTGTTAAAGGGGTAAGAAGTTTCCTTGGCCATGCTGGCTTTTATAGGCGTTTTATTAAAGATTTTTCTAAGATTGCTAAACCGTTATGCAACTTACTAGAAAAGGATTCCAAATTCTTTTTTGATCAAACTTGTTTAGCGGCCTTTCAAGCAATCAAAGAAAAACTTGCTTCTGCTCCTATAGTATTACCTCCAGATTGGAGTTTACCGTTTGAGGTTATGTGCGATGCGAGTGATTTGTGTATGGAAGCTGTATTGGGACAAAGAAAAGAGAAAGTTTTTCATTCGATTTACTATGCTAGTAAAACTTTTAATGGTGCACAAGATAATTATACAGTTACAGAAAAAGAGTTGCTAGCAGTTGTGTATTCATTTGATAAATTTCGCTCTTATCTTCTTGGAGCGAAAGTTATTGTTTATACAGATCATTCGGCGATTAGATATCTTATGGAGAAGAAGGATGCTAAACCGAGGTTAATAAGATGGGTTTTATTGCTTCAAGAGTTCGATTTAGAGATCAAGGATAGAAAGGGGTGTGAGAATCAAGTTGCAGATCATCTATCGCGTCTTGAAGGTTCGGAGATGAAAAGGGGTACTGAAGCAGTTAGAGAAGAATTCCCTGATGAGAGTTTATTTGTTGTTCGTGATTATGAAGCTCCTTGGTATGCAGATATTGCGAATTTAGTGGTAAGTGGTTCTTTTCCTGAAGTTTCAGCTTATCAAGAGAAAAAAGATTAGCTCACCGTGCGAGACAATTCTTTTGGGAGGACCCTTTCCTCTACAAAGTGTGTGCTGATCAAATGGTGAGAAGATGTGTAGCCAAGGAAGAAATTGAGGCGATTGTAGCTGGGTGTCATGATTCACCTTATGGTGGACATTTTAAAGGAGATCGAACTGCTGCTAAAGTATTACAATCTGGTTTTTACTGGCCTTCTATTATGAAAGATTGTCATGAGTATGTTAAAAGATGTCAATTTACCGGAAACATATCCAAGAGGGATGAGATGCCACGTAATAATGTATTAGAAGTAGAAATATTTGATGTTTGGGGTATAGATTTTATGGGTCCGTTCGTTCCTTCAAATGGTAACCTCTACATTTTATTAGCTGTTGATTACGTGTCTAAGTGGGTAGAATCCGTTGCCCTACCCACCAATGATTCGCGGGTAGTGATTAAATTTCTTAAATCACACATCTTCACTAGACATGGCACTCCGAGGGTAATTATTAGCGATGGAGGTACTCATTTCGTTAATAGGTATATGAAGACAGTCTTAGAGAAATATGGGGTGAGACATCGTGTATCTACCGCTTATCATCCACAAGCCAATGGTCAAGCCGAAGTCTCAAATAGTGAGGTAAAATCTATTTTAGAGAAAACCGTTGGTCCTACTAGAAAAGATTGGTCAATGAAATTAGATGATGCATTATGGGCCTATCGTAGTGCGTTCAAAACAACAGTTGGTGCATCTCCGTATCGAATGGTATATGGTAAGGCTTGTCACTTACCTCTTGAGCTTGAAATGGGCGCATATTGGGCTATTGCGAAATTAAACTTAGATCCTACTTTAGCCGGTCAGAATCGAATGATGAAACTTAACGAGCTTGATGAATTCCGATTACATGCTTATGAAAACGCTAAACTTTACAAAGAAAATACCAAGAGATGGCACGATAATCGGATTCGAGAGAAGAACTTTGTAGTGGGACAAAGAGTATTGAAATATAATTCAAAGTTCAGCAATTATCTGGGAAAGTTAAGATCGAAGTGGTCAGGACCGTATATTGTGACCAAAGTTACACCTCATGGAGCTATAGAGATAGAACATCCACTTGAAAACCGTACCTTCATGGTAAACGGTCATCGTTTAAAGATATATCATGGAGGTGAAGATACCGATCGTGCAAAGGACCCACATCCCGGAGAGGTCATGTACCTCCTCGAAGCTCCTTAGAAGCATGAGGTAAACCGTCGAGCTTAACGACGTTAAACAAAAGCCAATTTCTTGTATATTAGATTAACTATTTCAATTTTTGTAGTGTAAATTAGTTTGATTTTCGTTAAATTTAGTGTTTATTAGTAAGAAATGAGGAAGGGTGTTTATTTTTTATGATTTCAGGGGTATAATGGTCATGAGTTTGGGGTCAAAACGATGAGAAAACGAAAAAATTCGGAGTCCACAGCAGGTCTGACCGGCTAGCCGGCGAGCTGGCCGGCATACCGGCCAAACGAGCTGAGAGACCCCAACTCTCTGACCACTGCGTCAGCAATGACGCAGCATAGCTGCGTCTCGAATTGCACCAGCGAAGAACCGCCGGCATGCCGGTGAAACCACCGGCTAGCCGGCCGATGACAATGAAGTTTTTGGCCACTGCGTCAGCAACGACGCAAGGACGCTACGTCTTCACTTGCGCCAGCGACATAACGCCGGCATGCCGGCCGATGAAGGAGGACTTTCTGATCACTGCGTCAGCAATGACGCAAGGTAGCTTGCGTCTGAGGTATAAAAAAAATCGAATTTAGTAATTTTTTATTCGCCGCCATCGCGACCGGCATGCCGGTGCGCTGTTGCGAGAGGCGGTTTTAACAGCTTTTAACCTAGTTTTTTGCCTCCTTTTCCAAGCCTACCTCATATTCCAAATCCTTGCCTCCACCCACTCCGAAAATCATCAATAAACAGCTATAAAATCATCAAAACAAGCCTTCTCTCATCACAAAAACACACAATCAACTCATTTCTTCTCCAAAACATCACCAAATTTCATCTTTTTTCCACAAATTTCTTCTTCCTAACTTTGAAATTAAACCCAATTCTTCCAAAATTCCTCTCAATTAACCTTAACCCATCTCCTATTCCACCATATTCTTCAACTTTAAAGCCTCAAAACATCAAAGTTCTAAGCTTTTCTCTAGCTTTTTCACTATTTGAAGTTTTGAGTTTGGGGTGAAAAAGAGATGACTAACAGGACCGATTCCATGTGTAATTATCGTAGAACCTTACCAAGAAACAGGAACAATGTTGGAGCTAGCCCAGACCAAGCAATTGAGATTCCGGATTCGCGATCCAAAAAGACTGAACAAATCCCAATTGCTCCGAAAAGAAAGGAAAATCCAATTAAGGCTAATCGGAAAAAGAGTAGATTAATTGATGAAAGTGACGAAGAAAGTGAAGAAGAAGTTGAGGAAGAGATTGAGGAGGAAACGGAACAAGAAGTTCCTGAAGAACCCGTGCAACAACAGAAACCTCCGCGTAGGAAAACATGGGCTCAAAAGCCAAAAAGAGTCTTTGTTCCTTTGGCCGATCAGGTGCGTGATAGAATCAATTTCTTGAAGTTTGGTGAGGAGATGAATCTTCCTAAGGGTATTATGACTAGTGCTTATAAAGATTATGGTATTACTTGTGACAAGTTGGGTTGGAAAGAATTAAGAGAAAGGAAGCTTGAGTATATTCCTACCTTGGTGCGAGATTTTTATGAAGGAATCGCCTTCTCAAAAGAGGCAGTTGTGAAAGGTAGTTCCTTTCTCCGTTAAGCTTATTCGTAAATCTTTAAAATTACTCGATTTTTCTGGAGTATGCCCTTTCCAAGAATCTCTTAAAGAACAGTCTTTCGATCATGAATCCCTTTGGGGAACAGTACTTATTGATGGTGCCCGCCCAATTCCCGAAGGAGAGAGATATCCTGGACAGATGTATAGCAGTAATTTGTTACCATGTGCTAAGGAATGGTCTTGAACAGTGCTAAGGTATGGTCAACGTAATTTATGATACCATCATGGAATTTGCTAGAATTCCAACTTCGCAACAAAATCTCAAATTCCCTTGTACTATCACTACTTTATGCCTAGACGCAAAAGTTCCGCGTAAGGACGCAGAGATTGACCGTGTGGTAGTTGGAGAGAACATGGGTATAACTTTAATCCAGAATGTCCATGATGAAGTGTTAAGAGCAGTAAGAACTCCTAGAGCTCCTCCAAAGAAAAATATGCATACCGATCATGAGTTGGAAGCAAAAGTGAAGGTGTTAGAAGAGAACAAAGTGAACATGATTTCTTCTTTAGGAAACATTACGAAAGAGCTCGAACTTCTCCGAAACATGCCACCTATGGTCTACTTACGAAGGAGAGAGTTCATGGACGCAACACCGATGACCAGCCACGCGCTGGTTGAGATACGTTTTCTATCCCTTCCGCGTTTTAGTTTAGTTTAGTTTATTTTCTTGCGTTGAGTCTTTTTCGAGTCGTGGGGACACGGCTCATTTTTGAGTTTGGGGTGGGGTTCGTTACCTCATCCCAGTTTTTATGTGTTATATGTTTTAATTGCTTTCAATAAAATAATTTCGGAGTTGCGTTAGTTTGTAAAAGATTTTAAATGTTCCTTTAAGTATACTTTTAGTAAATCTATGATAGTAAATAGTGAACTTTAGGGGAAAATATAAAACGCACTTAGAATTGCATGCGAACATAGGTAATTGATAGGAAAAATTAATGAACAATGCAAATGAAGTAAGCTTGTACTTAAGGAATATGTTTGGTGTGTAGAACGTGAAATCCTAATTAGTAGAGAACCCACCTAGATATGAACTAAAGACGAGCTATGTACTTAGGAAAATGATAGGGGCAGTTCTTTGTTAGTCATTTGTATCCTTTTAGCTTGCTAACCCTTGTATTAATTTTATCCGTCTTAGCCCAATTTTGAGCCTTGAGCCTTTTCTTTTGGAGCCACGATATAAGCCCATTATCCCTTAGATTATTAGGCATTACCAAATGACCCGCACTTGAATCACGATCCTGAGACCTGTCTCGAGCTTGAGTTTGGAGTGGAGGGTCCACATTTGGGAAATTCATTGGGTGGGATTTATGTGTTTGTATTGAGGCACAAAAATAGAAGATGATACTATTATTTGTAACCCTTTGCAGGGATTTGAAAAAAAAATGAAATGAACCGGCAAAGTGGAATATTTTTTGGAAATCATCTTAGTATATATTGGGTTGACATGGGGACGCAACATTAGTGCGTCAAATGGGTTGAGTGAGAACATTATATGAGTGTAAACTCAAGCTCGTGGACAGTTGTTGATGGTAAGTGAGGAGAGAGCCAAAAGCTCACTTCAAATTTACCAAATATACATACCACACCGTCCCTAAGCCTACGCTAAAACCGTAAAGTCCTCGTGATTCCTAGGTGCATAGTGAAATTATGATTCTGTTGATAGGGAATATACTTAGTGGAGCGTTCAAGGCGAGTTAGGATTGAGGAACAACCTATAACCATCATAAAGAGATGAGTACAAGTGTAACCTTCAAGCATTGCTAATTTAATTTTAAGATTGATGTTATTTATGTTCGATTTTGCATAATAGGTGTATGTGTATATTAGTTTTTAGAGTTCTAATATATGATATTTATTTTAAGAATTGCTTTAGGGTTATTTACTAGCTTTTACTTTCTTGCGTTTACTTCTACCCCTTGTTTTATTTTGTTTTGCTTTGTCGGGACGACAAAGGTTTGAGTTGGGGGTCTTGATGTCTCCCCAAATGTTCTAATTTTATGCCCTTGGGAGACATCATTTTTGGTGTTTATTCGTTTATTTTGATAGACTTTTGGACTAAATATGCAATAATACGAGTTTCCTCTTTTATTTCTAGCATTTTTAATTTATTAATCTTTTGCGCGTAATATTGGTATTTTTAGTGGAAAGTTTATAGGTTTTGGATGTTAGCTGGAAGAGGAATACGAAAAGAAAGTCAAAGATCATGATATGGAGTCAAACCTTGAAGATAAATCCCGAAATGAGTTAGATTTTGAAGCTGCAAATCTGGAAACAGGCCAAATATTGCTGATTTCTAGGCACTTGCGAGTTGATTTAGCCGCTGACCCTTAAAGAGATTAGATTCCTTATCGAGTTACGGAACTTTAGCAAGTAATTTCAGGTCAATCGGAGTTATAACGAAGCGGCTAGAGCCGTTTTAGTGAAGGTGGTGCAGCAGTTACGGGATTTTGGGCTTAGAAATTGGGTTTGAACATTTAATTAGTGCTTTATTCTTAAGTCCAAGCCCTAATCCGTTTTTCCACTTATAAAAAGAGGTTTTGACTTCTATTTTAGAGAAAATTCACTTTTTACAAAAGAATACACCAGAGAGAAGTCAAAGCAAGGAAGCAGGAAAGCTAGAGAACTGGAGATGGTCTATATCTCCAACTCACAGCTAACTCAATTCCGGAATTAGGTTTTTCTTTAGTTTCATTCTGTAAAACAATATGAATTCATCTTTTAATTTAGTATTTGTTTTTCCCTTAATTATGAGCTAAATCCTTTTAGTACTTGAGAATGCTTAATGGGTGATTCCTAAAACTATTGAATTTCTTATGTTTGAATTTGGATTTTCATGAATTTAATCAAATTGGGTCATTTACATTATTCGATAATTTATGATTATTTACTGTTTTTGGAGTAGCTAACTAAGAACAGGTATTAGTATCTAGGCTATTCCACATATGTGGCGTGTGGATCATCCTGACGTAGGGTTTAGGTATGGAATCAATTACTCAATATAAGATAAAAACTATTTGACTTTGACGAGCGTAGTTAATATTAGGGCCAATGAGGTAATATAGACTTAATCATTCGAAAGTGGATCATATTTACCCTGACGGGACTAGTGACACTCTAGAATTGCTTTGTAGTCCACCCTGACGGGGGTATAGAGACTCTTGAATCCCGACCAATGTTATTTGACCGATTTGACCCTTAAACAACATATGAGATAGAATAGAATCAGGAGGATCCTTTGCATTTCTCGAGTACTGCCTTTTCTTTCTTGCGTCTAGTTATTTATTATTTGCGTCTTGTCCTTTATTTACATTTTCATATTAGTCTTAATCATCTTAGGAACTATAAAACCAACCAATAAATCATTATATCTTTTATTTGCTTTCATAAGTGCAATCATTCATTAATCGATAAGCATTATAGTTAACCAAACCGTCCCTGCGAACGATCCTAGAATCATTATTACTACTTGGGACAACCGTACACTTGCGGTTGTGGTTCAATTACTTTTGCATTATTTTTAGAACACACTAAGGACCACCAAGAGGACATTGTTAAATACTAAGAATGAAGAATCAAAAAGTCAAGTGTATGATCACTAGACGACTCTATGCCACTCTCCTTTATAGGTAAGAAATATAAAAAAATGGTCAAGGGATAGAGCTCAACTATAGAAGGGTTCTTAATTACCCGTCTAGAAAAGGTAAATAACCTACACGTCCAAGAAGGCCAACACTCCATCACATGTGTAGTTAAACAGAACGTATTACTTTTTGAATTGATACGTCACTAGAGATGAGATAGTGCAAAAGTAGCCCAACGGGAAAACAGAATCATAAAATAAGCGAGTACTACAATACTTGTATCAAAAGAAAGTCATGATTATTAAATAAATCTCCTACATGAAGGATGAAGGTATTCTACATTCGGAAAAGAGAGACCTAGTCATGTGAAGCCGACAAGTATGACATTGAGTTGTTATCCTTCTCTCTACCCAATATATCCTATTAAATATTGTTCCCTAATAGATGATGTTAGGCCAAGATATATTGCTTTAGCAAGTTTCTGGCCCCAGCCTGGAAACTGGTTCACTCCTGAGATATCATGTCATTATTCTTGCCCTTTCACCCCTCCGTTGGCGGTTGACACAAGAGAGTTGGAGCTGGAGGGAAGCACGCACAACTCGAGCATCTTGTACCTTGCTCTAGGTCAGTAACAACGTGGTCTCCTACTGACCAAGGCGCTCAGATTCCCTGATACGTCTTTGGAGAGACAAGACAGAAGATGTAGATTGGCACATTATTTCATTGATCGTGAGCGTAAGGCATGGAGAAATAAAGGTTATATCCTCCAAACTCTCATTACGACTTAAAGTTCCACCCTTAGTGGTGAGCTTCCCATTGAAGGCATTAGGGCTCCTGAAAGGACGAGTCGGTGAAGGCTTCAGTATATGCATGGTATAGACAACTAAGCATGAATATAATGATCTCAAATCATGTATTTATACTGGGCCATTATTAAACCCTCATAAAAGGGGGAAATTCAAATATGTGGGGACCAACAAATGACAATACCCCCGTATCCAGGAATTCAACACAACAAACTTACAAATATGCTTATAACAAGACGAAAGTCAAAATATATCTTACAAAGAATTATCAGAAGTTACAAAATAAGGAGTACATGAGATTTTTCTTAAACAGCCGCAAAAGGATCCTGATACATCAATCAAACCAAAGAAAAACCTAATTATCCCTGCCATAATCGCTTGAGGCATCCAAGAGCAAAGGTGGATGACAAAAATAATCAAGGGCTAAGTTAAACCCTTTTCTTAATGATGCTTGAAATAATCCATCCAACTAGCTCGAGCTGCTTTGGAAATTTAATATTCTCAAAAGACTTTAAACTCCTCAGAAAAATCAAATTTGTTAACATGATCGGTACAGAGGTCATCCAGGTTTAAGTGTAATGATGTAGCTCTTACTCCAATTCTGACACCCAAGAAAGTCGACGTACTTCATCCTCTAGTGATTCCCTAACTTCCAAGTCAAACGCTATCTGGTCTTAAATTAAGAGGAGTGAAGCCTTAAACATGGAAAATACAAGGGAGTTAACAATTTTCTCTTTACAAAACTTGACAAGGGTTTGCGACAGAGCGTCGCTAGCGATGCAGAGATAGAGATCAATCTCTTCAAAGACCTTTAGAGGATCGTCTCCAAAAGGTTGTACTATTGAAGTACTCTTGAGCATAGGCCATCGATCTCCCATAATCTCCTGTGCCGACATAGCAACTAGAGGATCATCTACATGGTGACGGTAGCATTTTGAACCAAAATTGGCCACTAACAATAGAGGATGAGAAATGGCCAGGGGTTTCCTTCCCAACCCGACGAGATGCCACCAGAATGCCTGAGTCTCCTTCCTTAACAAGATTTGGAGACTAGTTCATATTATTAAGGTATCTATCTACAATGGGTCCCACCAAAACACGATTTCTTTCAGAAGGGGACTGTTTAGAAGAAGTGGACTTACGACTCCCAACCTCTCATTTGTTAGTGGCAGTGTCACCGAAGAGTGTTGGTGATTGCCTGGGGTTTTCCTTCTAAACATGCTATAAAATGAAATTTAGACAATAAAGAATACATGAATCATTTTCTAATATAGTTGAAAGTGATGCTACCTTGAAAGTTGACTTACCAAAGCAAGGAAGCAAAAAAAATTCAGACTAACTAGAGGCTTTTGGGTTCTTAATTATCAGATGTTGTATTAGAGAAGCAAGAAGAAGATGTAAGGTTAGAACCTGATGACATGCTTGAGGCTATAATTAGTAATAGTTTCTCAACTTCCTTAGGAAATAGGGACGCCAAGGGACGGATGTGATAAATCATGCTCATGGATTCTTGAACTTTGGAATCGACATAATGAAGAAAAAGGAAAATCGACCAGTAAACCTCGATCACTTTTCAAAAGCGAAAAATTTGATCTTTAAAGGGGTAGATAATAGGGAAAAAATACCCATACCTTGGGAAGAGATAACTAGAAAGAGGCAATATAGCCCCTCGGACCGGCAAAATGTTACTTTGGCTAACTTACATAAGAAAGAGGTTGGTAGGATAACCCTCACTTGAATTGTAGGATTAAGTCATCATCAAAAAAGAATCTAAGAAACATAGAACCATGTCTATCAAATCATGGGTAGTCATTCCAACCCCACGATTACCGAAAATCCTGGAAAAGTAGGATGATAAGGTCGTTGGGAGGTAACTATCTAGAAACACATTATAAATAAGGTTAGAATTTTAGAAAAGGGGAGAGGGAAATGTACAAAGAGGTTGTTTTCATGCCATTTTTATGCAATAAAGTTAAACTTTAGTATCTCACTTTGATGATGTTTAGGTTGATTATCAATCATTAATGTGAATCGCATGTACTCAATTTCCATTTCTTCACGGTTTAGCACCCCAACAGTGCAACACTGTCGACAAACCTTCAATAAATCACAATACACACTTAACCAAATTTACGATAAAATCTAACTGGTAAAATCGCTCCTATCAACGGTATTAAAGGAATTGACGGAATCCAGATTACAATGAATTTCCCGTGATTTAACACATATGTTATTTGTGGACGGTTCCATATTTTTTCTCAAGATGTCGGGCATTCAAAAAAGCAATAAGAATTTATTTCAAGTACTTAGGGCAGAGGATTAATTTTAACAGATCATCCTTTGATTTCAGCAGGGGAATACCAGACAAGTTTATACGAGAAACAACGACATCCTTCATGTTCAAAATAGGGGAAGTTTAGGTAAATATGCAGGAATAACCTTATGTCATCAAAGATCAAAACTTAAACACTCATATGGATATGGTGGCGAGTGCTTGCAAAGGCTCAAGGCTAGAAACAATTGTTACTTTTAGAAGGTGGGAAGGAGATCTAGATCAAGACAGTCTTACAAGCTATACCAGCATATGAATGTCTATTTTTTGCTTTCCTAGGAATTCTTTTAATAAACTTAGTAGTATGATTGCAAATTTTGGTGGAGTTGCAATGATATAAATATTATTCATTGTGTAGATTGGGAAAATTTAGCAATAGGAAAACTTATAGGAAGGCTTGGATTTAGAAATTTTGAAAAAAATGATTAGGTCAATGTTAGCTGCTCAAATATGTCATATTTGGCAAAATCCAGAAGTATTGGTCGCAAGAGTAATCAAAGGACTGAATCGTCCTAAAACAAGTGTTGTAGATGCAAAATTGAGACTAGCAAGATCATGGTCATTGGCAAGTCTAACCCTTGGACGTAATCCATTGCAACATAAAGGAATATATATTATAGGAAACAAGAATACAACAAAACTATGAGAATACCAGTGGAGTGATACACCTTTTCCAATAGAGAAACCAAAAGGTAATCAATTGACAACATTATTGAAATGTACGAACGAACATCTCACATAGTGGATTCAAGAAAACATGGATGAAGTCTTTGCCGAACAAATCAAAATGTCAATCAACAAAATACATCTGCTACAACCGAACATTGATACAAATTTATCTGGATGCAAGTAAGAGATAAAATTCATACGACAAAGTCGGGATATCACGCACAAGTAATTGAGGATTAAAACAAGAAGGCACAAACATATGCAGCAATAGAACATAAATATCCAACAATATGGAATCTCATTTGGAACAACAACATACAAACAAAAGTAAAGATCTTTTCCTGGAAAGGATGCAACCATGTATTATCAATTGCAAAAAATTTGGCCAAGATAAAATGTGTGAGGACAACAAATTTTACCGCCTATATAGGCCATGAAGAAATAATTGAACATATGTTATTGTCATGTTACGAGAGTTAATAAGTGTAGGCGGAAACAACACCACAAATCAAAATTGGTGAATTGATAGAAAAAAATTTGAATACCAATACAAAGACAAATGAATTTACGGGAAAGGAATTGGCAGATAAAAAAATTAAAAGAAGTGACAGATAATAAATTGATGAGAAATAATAAACAACAGTATGGGTGACAGATAAAGAGTCAACAACCAATCATAGAAATATTCTTTTGACAAAATGGGTTATTAAAGTTCATGATCAATACGAGAAAGATGGATGTGATAAATTAACAATACCAACTTATATCTCATTTACAATGTGGAATGTCTGAAAGAATAAAAAACACAAGACATTATGAAGGCAAAAGATTTGATATTAACAACATAAAAGGCACATTTTAAAGACAAATGACCGAGTTTATTTTGGAGTAGAGTGGAATTCCACAACACGGAACTAGGAAAGCCAGAATCCAAACCATCAAGAACAAAAAAGTGACAAAAGTGATATCGCCTTTTTCTGTGATGCCCTTTTTGTAGGAAAGGGATAATTCAGGATTGAAAATTATACAACATGATAGAAGAGCGGGAGCAATAATAAAAACATGGTAAGACAGTATTAAGCACAACTCCTGAAGAAGCATAATCTCTTGCGATGTTTGAGGCAACAAAACTAGCAAAAAGAAAAATTAGGGTAACTAGTGCGGTATACTCTGATAACCTTGAGACAATCCAGAGTATCACAAAGTCGTTGCCCTCAATTTGGCAGGCTAGTCAGATCGTTTAAAGATCAAGAAATAGAAGAGAGGAGACTTCTCCATCTTCTTTCGGTATTGTTTGTGCTCTTCTACTACACTGGTCGGTACCCTTATCAAATTTTTTAGACGACAACAAATTTCAACATAAATAATATTTTTAGTGACCTAGCCAACTTCTCATGTATCGGTACAGATTATAAAAAGTGTAAATATTTGTATATTAGATAAGGATGACACAATGTAATAGGTGTGATTTTGTTTATAATGTCTTCTTTTTGTTTAATAAAAACTTCAAAAAATATAAACAAATCTTAACATTATTAATGAATAATAAGAACTTGCTTAAAAAATTGTTTATTTTAGAATAAAATTAACATATTTTAAAAATTTATTAATCTTTTTTTGAAATTCAGTTACATTTTGAATGATTTTTTCAAAAAACATATATTTGATATTTTTTCTAAAATATTTCAAGGTTTGAAATAGTTTTAAAGATATAATAAGTCTTCTAAAAAAAGAATATTTAGAACATTTAGTCGTTCGAAAAATTTGTAAGTAACTATTATTAATCGAATAACTCATTCAGTCCACTAATGAGTCAAAGAAGGAAGGGGTTGTGCAAATATTCTACATAGATTTGGATCTCGTGGTGCCTAAATAATTGAGTTACGTACAAAGAAATATTTGGTCATCAATATCTAGCTAGCATATGTCCAAATTTAAAGAAAAATCCAGCAGAAAGTGACTCATTTTATGATGAGTAATGATATATCACTATGTTCCGGCCTTAGCCCATATGTCTACTCTTTTTCCTTTTTTTCTTTTTTTGGTACATGGGTAGTGATCTACGCTAACTTACGCGCACCATGACTAATCTTACGGGGATATACACGGTTTCCATGTATATTACCAGGTAAATAAGAACTAGATTACCCATGTTCAGAGAGGAGTTCAAGTCTTGTATCTCTTACTTTATACACCCTTAGGTCTACTCTTATGATTATTTCTAAATGGCATTCATAATGTAAATGTAAAAATGAGTAAATTAAATGGTTTAGGTTTTCTTTTACATACATCTGAGATTTAAACGACCAGTACCTCAGCTAAGTTTACTATTGCTACTTAGAAACGCACATCATGATTAGGAATGGAGCAACCTCACCTATCTCGTGTTAACCATCTTCAAAGTTTCTCTGGAGGGTCCACATACGATACATGATCCTCTTCACTAGTCGCTCCTTGTTTTGGCCATCCAATCCACACAATATTTAAGCTTCTCGATATATGTTTGTCATCTCACAATTAACATTGGCCGCATCTATATTTTTGCACGAAAGTAGTATCACATCGAACCCACCCCCATTGTTCCCCTCACCCTTCACTAGCGCATGTAATTCTAGCGAGTCAGTTTCAATGGTCAACACTTTGTACTTGCGATTCATGACCAACTGTAACACAAAGTGTAAAACATATAGTTTCACCCAAAACGCTGAATTAGCTCGGCAAACCCCAGCAAAACCACCGAGGTAAGATCTCGTTCTGTCCCTGAATGGACCCCTACACCCACCATCTTTCACCCCTCTCTGAAACAACCGTGTACGTTAAGTTTAATTCCATTCTCCGGCTTAACCCATTTAAACGGAACGCTCCTTGTCGACACCAATAATCCACCATCCATTTTTCTACCCCACGCTCTAAAAAACTTCATTGCAGTGTACTTGGCCATCGAGCACAATGCCGCTATACTTTTCCGACGCTCATTAGGCCAAAAATATCTAGCATTCCTTTCTAACCAAATATGCCATATTACAACTATTGTGATCCCTAAAAGTTGCAGGCCAACTACTATATTCTTGCACGTGATCAGTTCCTCCCACCAACTCTAATATTGTTGTCATTAAGCGCTGGAGCTCCATTTCGACTAACTCGAATAATATTCTCCGGGTTTTCCCCTATTTTCTCCATGTTCAATTTAGGGAATCTGACGCGCAGACGTGCAAAATTAATTGCAGACATGTCCCTGCTCCTTTCTTCATACATGTAGTTGTTGACTAGTAGTACTAAAGGAGTCATCCAGAATGCCATCAACTTCCATATCTTCCAACCACTTTCATTTATGAAAGCAAGTGACACCAAACATCCATAGACTCTTTATGCACCTCCTTTAACATCTGTAGTTCCGACCACCCCTCCCAAAATTTTCCATACCACTTACAATATCGAAACAAATGTGACACTATATCTTGATTCTCCATGCAAGCGTTGCATGTTGTTAGCACTTGGACCCGGCAACTGACCAATTTGTTTTTGGTTGGAAAACGATCCCAAATGGTCGTCCATAAGAGGACTCGTAAATTCTGAGGACATTTAAGGTCCCATACCTTCTTCCATTTGAAGCTCGAAGTGTTGTTTGTGTGGACTATAGAATAGTATCCTGATTTTTACAATGAATAACCCCGTAATTTCCAAGTTCTACTTTTATACTCACCTATGTTCACTCACTATTTCTTGTACCCTTTTATACAATACTTCCCGACTCTATAAACTATTTTTGCAAATCCTCGAGTCACTTTGCTTAGATGCACGATTTAAGAAACCTTCACTAAAATAATTTGCTTGAGCGCTCGCACCCACATGGCCTACTCATTTTGAAGCACTCTTTTATTCAGATTGGTTATAAGTGCTTTATTAAATTATTTTGCACTTCTCATGCCTAGTCTGCCATATGTCTTCGGACTGCATTTTGTTCGCACGACAACCAATGACTTTTCCTCTCGCTCCCCGATGAACCCTATTTAAAATCGCGAATAATCCGGTCAATTTCCTCGTATACGTATGCTGGTAACTTCACCGTCTGCGTAATATATGTCAGAAACGCACTTAATACAGCTTGTGCCATTATTATTTTTCCTGATGGCGAAATATTGTGTGATTTCCAATTGGGAAGCTTACGTCTCATCTTCGTTGTTATATTTCGAAAGAAGCCTCTTGGAGGCCGATATGAACGGGTTCTCCCAGACACATTCCAAGTGAGTCGCTCAAAACAAAACTGCTTCTCGCGAATAAATCTTCCTTTTGGACGTTATGGTCATTCTTTTAAAATACAATAATAGATTTTTCATTACTCACAGTCTGACCAGATTTCTCACAAAAATGACGCATCACGTCTTGATTAGGTCAACTTGTTTCACCGAGGTCTCTGCAAAAAGCATTGGGCCAGCTTCAAAGAAACTATGAGAGATCGGAGGACCTTGCTTATGAAAACAGATATGGGCCTACTCTAAGCTGTCATCGAGGTTCTGGATTATTTTGGATAATCGCTTTATGAACAATACGAACAAGTATGGAGCTAAGAGGTCTCCCTAGTGTATTCCTCTTTGCGGGGTGAAAGGTTCAAGCGGGTCACTATTCCAAATTACCTGCATGGAATTATATCTCATAGCAGAGATGATTAGTTTAACCCAAGAGCGGTATGACAAAAAACCAATAGTATATTTAGTGAACCTCCAGCTTAATTTGTCATACGTCTTTGTAAGGTCAGTTTTAATCGCCATATATTTTTGTTTTTACTGGCCTTGTTCATAAAGAAATCCACCTATTTTACCATGAAAATTTGTCGATGGTGGAGCGTCTGGGAATGAAGCTTGATTGGTTTAAACCAAAACGACCCGCCAGCATCGACCGTAATCTATTCATTATGGTTGTCATAACAAACTCAACTGGCACATTTATAAGGCTAACATGTCTAAATTGACTGATCTTTTCTGGATCGGCTATTTCCAAAATTATATAAATAACTGTCCCATTCAGGCGAGCCACCTAACCATATCACAAACTGATGTGCCATCTACCTCCTAGCATTTCTAATAAAACACCACTGACATTCCATCCGGGCTCGGGGTTTCTAAAGGGTTTGAACAAAAAACTGCAACGCAAATTTCTTCATCCGAAAAAACCTCCTTAAGGTCCCTGGTGGTTCCTTGTGTGTTATAAAATAATGCATATAAAATAGAGGAACCACTAACTACAAGTGTACAGTTGTCCCAAGTAATATATGATAATCAAGTTCGCTCGCAGGGACATATTAGGTTTACTCTAATGTTATCAAATAGTGATGTAGTTGCAAATACGAAAAAGTAAAAGATATGATATTTGTTTTGGATTACTAAAACTAAGATGCAAATAATTTAAATACTAAATCAATTAAACTAGAATGAAAATAATGCAAGTAATTGAGGTAGATGCAAGAAAAAAGTAGTACTTGAGTCACGCAAGGGTTTCACCACAAATCTTCTTAATTAATGTTTTCTGTTAAGGGATGAATTGTTATTTATATGCTAGTCGCGATTCTAAAGTCTCCTTACCCCCGTCAGGGTGGACTAAGGAGCTCTCCTACGGTATTCTAAACTCCGTCAGGATGATTAAAACTACTGTTGGATGCTTCAAGTTCTTACCGCTTTGGCTATTGGTTAGTCAAGCCTGTCAAGGTCATTGGCGAATACCAACGGCAATTACCTAGTTATGTATCTAAATCCCCTGTCAAGGTGATCAATACGCCATTATATTGAATAGCCGAGATACTAAGAATTATCCCTAATTCGCGACGCTAAAGATAATGATTCAAGCATAAAATAATTGTCAACATAAAATAACTAATTCAATTTCAATTCTAAAATCCCAAATTAGAAAAAACATAAATTAATACGAATTGTGTTCAACCCATTATGCGATTCTCAAGTACAATGAAAATTTAGCTCATGACAGAAAGAAAAACTAAATTAAAATAATAGGAATTCATGTTCTCAATTTACATAAATAAAAGAGGAACCTAATTTGGGATTAGGTATGGCTGTGAATTGGAGAATATGGAATTCTCCAGATCTTGGCTTCTCCTTCTCCTGCCATGTGAAATTTAAGCGTATAATGAATTGTCTAGAAAAATAGAAGTCTAAAGGTCCTTTTTTAAGCTGTAATTCGGACTTGGGCTATGGCTTAAGTGATTAAATGAAATATTAAAAAGCCCCAAGTCCATTATCTTAATCCAAATCCCGTAACTGATGTACAATATTCACTAAACAGCTGTAACTTGCTCATTTCAACTCGAAATTGACCCATTCAACTTGTTAACTCTTCGTAACTCAATAAGGAATCAAAGCTGGTCTCACGGGTTGGTGGTCCTTTGTGTGTTCTAAAAATAAATGCAAATAATAATCGAACCACAACCGCAAGTGTACGGTTGTCCCAAGTAGTAATTCTGATAATCAGATTCGTTCCAAGGACGGATGGTTGATCACAATGTCTATGCAAATAGTGATTGATGCACTTATGAAAATAAAAGAGGATAATTTGTTTGTTTTGGTTTTGTGATTTATTACTAAATAAATGAAAGACAAAATAATAATGCAAGTAAAAACTAAGACGCAAGTATGAGCAAGTAGTACTTGAGAGACGCAAGGGCTTTCCTAACTATCATTCATTTCATACATTGTTTAAGGGACAAATTGGTAAATTGGTATTGGTCGGGATTCTAAAATCTCCTTACCCCCGTCAGGGTGGACTAAGGAGCAACTATCAAATGCTACAAACCCCGTCAGGGCGATTATAGTCCACTCTCAAGTGTTAAAATGTTCATTACCCAATAGGCCATAGGTTTAATTAAGCTCGTCAGAGTCAATAATTTCTAACCTACATTCATTAACTAGTTCGGTACCTAAACCCCCCGTCAAGGTGATCCAATCGCCACTAATTGGAATAGCCTAGGTACTAAATCCTATCATTGGTTAATTACGTCAATAATAGTAATTAAAATGCAAATTAAAGAAAAATACAGTTTACCCAATTTGATTTAAATAATAAATATCCCAAATTCAAATGTATAGAATGAAATCAAATTGGGATTAACCCATTATGCGTTCTCAAGCACTATGAATTGTTTAGCTCATATTAAAAAGAAAAACTAAATTAAAATAAATGGAATTCATAATTGATTACAAATAAAAGATAAAAGAAACCTAATTTCCGGAATTGGAATGACTGAGAACGGAGCTATAGACCCACTCCAGCTCTAGCAGCTTCTTCTTCCTTCCTTCTGTTGCTTCTCTCTGGTGTTTTTAATTGTAAAGAATGAATTTAATGAGAGGTGTTTGATTCTCTCTCTAAGGATTTGTAAATTGAAGAAAATATGAGAGGTGCTGAATAATGAGGTCTAAAAGCCTATTTATAATGATAAAATCGGATTAGGGCTTTTACTTAAGGTTTAAGTGAAAATTAGAAAAGCCCAAGTCCACTAATTAAACCCAAATCCCGTAACTGCTGCACCACCTCCACTAAAACAGCTCTAGCCGATTCGTTATAACTCCGATTGACCTCAAATCACTTGCTAAATTTCCGTAACTCGATAAGGAACATAATCTCTTCAAAGGTCAGCGGCTAAATCAATCGTAAGTGCCTCGAAATCAGCAATCTTTGGCCTGTTTTCCAGATTTGCAGCTTCAAAATATAATTCTTTTCGGGATTTATCTTCAAGCTTTGACTCCATATCACGATCTTTGACTTTATTCTCGTGTTCCTCTCCTAGCTAATATTCAAAACCTACAAACTTTTCACTAAAATACACAAGATTACGCGCAAAAGTTTAATAAATCAAAAATACTAGAAATAAAAGAGGAAATTCAGATTATTGCATATTTAGCCCAAAAGTCTATCAAATTAATCAAATAAACACCAAAAATGATGTCTCCCAAGGGCATAAAATTAGAACATTTAGGGAGACATCAAGACCCCCAACTCAAACCTTTGTCGTCCCGACAAAGCAAAACTAAAAACAAGGGGAATGAAATAGATGCAAGAGAAAATAGAAGCTAGTAAATACATCCTAAAGCAATTCTTAAAATAAATCTCATATAGCAAACATTAAGAACTAACATACACATACACTAATCATGCAACATCAAACACAAATAACTTCGATCATAAAATTAACTTTGCAATGCTAGAAGGTTACACTTGTACTTATCTCATTATGATGGCGATAGTTTGTTCCTCGATCCTTACTCGCTTTGAACGCTCCACTTAGTATACAACCTATTAACTTACCATGCACCTAGGAATCACGAGGACTTTACGGTTTTAGCGTAAGCTTAGGGACGATGTGGTATGTATATTTGGTAAATTTGAAGTGAGCTTTTGACTCTCTCCTCACTTACCATCAAAACTGTCCACGAGCTTGAGTTTACACTCATATAATGTTCTCACTCAACCCATTTGACGCGCTAATGTTGCGTCCCCAATGTCAACCCAATTAATCTAAGATGATTTCCAAAAATATTCCACTTTGCCGGTTTATTTTATACTTTCTTTCTTTTTATTTTCTTTTTTCATTTCTTTTCTTCTTTTTTTTGTACAAGATACCCATGACCCTCGTTTTGATGTGAAAGGTCATGTCTCTTATAATTCTTTTTTTCTTTTTCTCTTTTTTTTTCTTTTCAAATCCCGGCAAAGGGTTACAAATAATAATATCATTTACATTTTTGTGCCTCAATACAAACACATATAATCCCTTCCCAATGTATCTTCCCAAATGTGGACCCTCCACCCCAAACTCAAGCTCGAGACAGGTCTCAGGATCGTGATTCAAGTGCGGGTCATTTGGTCATGCTTAATAATCTAAGGGATAATGGGCTTATATCGTGGCTACAAAAGAAAGGCTTAAGGCTCAAAATTGGGCTAAGACGGATAAAATTATAATAAGGGATAGCAAGCTAAAAAGGCTTCAAATGGCTAACAAAGAACTGCCCCTATCATTTTCCTAACTACATGGTTCGTCTCTAGTTCATATCTAAGTGGGTTCTCTACTAATTTAGATCTCACGTTCTACAAACCAAACATTTTCCTTAAGTACAAGCTTACTTCTTTTGCATTGTTCATTAATTTTTCCTATTCATTATCTATGTCCGCATGCAATTGTAAGTGCGTTTTATGTTATTCCCTAAGGTCCACTATTTACTATCATAGATTCATCAAAAGTATGCTTAAAAGGGACATTTAAAATCTTCTACAGTCAAACGCAACTCCTAATTAATTTATTGAAAGCAATTAAAAACAAATAAACACATAAAAACTGGGATGAGGCAACGAACCCCACCCCAAACTCAAAAATGAGTCGTGTCCCCACGACTCGAAAAGACTCAATAAAGCAATTAAAATAATATACACTAAATGAGAAAAGGATTGGAAAACATATCTGGATCGACACTAGGCCGATTACGTGTAGTCTCATGTTGAAATTTTGAATACTTCTTTATCAAGCTTAAAAGATCATGTATTTGTTGCGTTCATCTTGATTAACGTGTTCTTCATTACCTCGAACTCTTTTGTCATATTTTCCAAGTCTTCATCATTTCCTAACCCTCTAAATCATCATCTCTTCTACGAAAATCTTTCCTCAACATCTAACTTTTTATATTCATCATGTTCTACCTTTTCCAACCTTCATGGTCATATTTGATGACCCCAAACTCAATTTTTTCACCTACTTAAAGATTACTTGCAAAATATATAATATTAATAGGCTCAAACAATTCACAATTACTCCGCTAAATAACTAAAATAAATCTTAATTCCCAACTGGTAATAGAAATAAAAGAATAGTTCTAGCTATTTTACCGGATTGGCCATGGAATTTATGATGATTTGATACCTTGCACTTGCAATCTCCAACCTTCAAATTACCAAAGCTTTAGATGAAATTTGTGTCTCTTGATATTGTTGAAAGTGGCACAGTAGTGGAATTGGTGATTTATTTGAGATGGGTATTTAATATCTATGGTGTTGGAAAGGTTTAAAGGATATAATTTAAGCTTTGGTGAAGAAATTTTTGGATTCAAACTTGAATTTCTTGGCGTTTTTGGAAAGATTTGTGATTGATTATGTGTTGGGATAATGTTTAGAGGTAAGGATTGGTGATATATTGGTGTTTTGATGATGTAATTTGAGTGTTTTTGGAGCTTTGGTTCGTCATCAATGGTGTTTCATGTGTTGGAGGCCAAAGGAGAGGGAAAAATAAGGTTTTTGAAGCTTTAGGTTTGTTTTCGCCGAGACCACGACCGGCATTCCGGTCAGATGACCGGCTAGCCGGTCGCGAACGACGACCTCCCCAACAGCTAGGTCTCGAAAAGTTATGCAGTTTAGGCTCAAAGATCACCTGATTCGGACACCCGAGCGCAAAGATATCGCTTGCCGAACTTTTCTCTGATTTTTTTTTTTACCTCTGACACAAGCCTCTTGCGTCGTTGCTGACGCAGTAACCAGAAACATCATCGTCATCGGCCGGCTAGCCGGTCATCTGACCGGTATGCCGGCGGCACGTCGCTGGCGTGAATGAAGACGCAGTCATGCTGTGACGCAGTGTCCAGAAACTTTTAGCTGTTTATCTGAACTTTTCGACTTCACCATTGGATAGAGCTCGAAAAGTTATGCGGTTTAGGCTCAAGAAAAAGTTAATTCCGACCTCCGAGCATCAAGTTATGATCTTCCGAAGTTGCTGAATGAAGACGCAGTCGTGCTGCGTCGTCGCTGACGCAGTGGTCAGAAACTTTTAGCTGCTTATCTGAACTTTTCGACTTCACCATTGGATAGAGATCGAAAAGTTATGCGGTTTAGGCTCAAGAAAAAGTTAATTCCGACCTCCGAGCATCAAGTTATGATCTTCCGAAGTTGCTGATAACCTAACTACCCCAAACTCATGACCTTTACTCCTGTAATCATCAAAAACACCAACCTTTCTCATTTCTTAAAAATAAACACTAAATAAAGAACCATTACTCTAATTTACACTAAGAATTTAAAAGACATGAAAGCAATTTAAAACATGGGTTGTCTCCCAAGAAGCACTTTTGTTTATTACGTCTTTAAGTTCGACGCGTTACCTTCCATGAAGATGGTATTGAGGCCCTTGCGGTGTTCCTCCGCTTAAACTCGCCTCTTCCTTGATGTAAAAGCTTTAGAACCTTCCCCCTTATAATATTATTCAATCGATCTCTGAAAGGGGGTGGGTAAGTACTTCGTTTCACCTTCTTACTTTCACGACGAAACTCATTTTCCACCACATTGGAGTAGATAATCGTTCTCAACGGTATAAGCTTATTTTTATTCCTTGTTTCAATCTCAGATTCGTCTTTAAAATGTGGTGGGTAGGTGCTCCTCCTTGCCTTTTTGCTCTCGCGGAGTGGCACCTTGCTTGTATAACACATATTGATCATTTGTGGTAGTGGAGGTGATTCCGATTTTTCATCTCTAATAATGATTCGTGGTAGAGATGGTGATTGGTGAACTTTTTGTGGCGGATATTCAATTTCTATTTTATCTTTAACCTTTAATTCTTCAATTGATTCTCCAACCATTTCACATTCGTCTTCACTTTCAACCCAATCTTCCACTATTACCTCATAATATTCTTTCTTTGGATTTTCTATAACCTCGATCTCCACCTCTTCTTGTTTGCGTTCATTATCTTGATCATGTGTATACACCTTAGGAATAGCAATCTCTGTGTTAACTTCTAGGATTTGCGTTGCTACTCCTTCTTCCACCATGCTAACAAGATCCTCAACCCCATGGTGGTCTTCATTTATAATTGGCACGGTGTTCATATCACTAGAAATAATATCTTCCTTCAACACCTCCTCCTCAACTATTTCTTTCGGTTGATCTCTTCCATCTTCATAAGACTTGATACTATTGGCAGAATGCTGAGAATTAATTATGGATTCTACTTCGTCTAGCTCCTTTTGCAGTCTTTGCAAACGGGAATCTCTTTCATCTGCTAACTTCTGTGATTGTTCATATAAGCGCATGAGTTCTGTAACTGATCTACATAATTGGGAAATTTGTGGTGAAGGTGGAGGTTGTTGAATGTTTTCAACCAACTGGTTGTTCCATTCATGCTCGTGTTGATAGTGATATGATAGCTGATGTTGATTGTTCTCGATCCATTGATTGTTCCATTCAGGCTCTTGTTGATAGTGATATGGGGTTTGTTGTTGATTATTCCCGATCCATTGATTGTTCCATCCTTGCTCTTGCGGGTATTGATAAGGTTGTTGGTAAGAATTAATACCCCATTGTTGTTGTCCCGAAGAGTCTTCCCAATAGTCAAATGGACCAGGATTTGGGTAATGTTCTCTATACATCTTTAATTAAATTTCTTGATCATTACCTGAATAAAGCACCTGTAAAAACAAAACAAAGCAAGCACAAGCGTAAAACTGAAAATAAAATGCAACTAATCACTAAAGGATAAACACCGTGGTCACACGCTACCGTCCCCGGCAGCGGCGCCAAAAACTTGGTGGTCCTTTGTGTGTTCTAAAAATAAATGCAAATAATAATCGAACCACAACCGCAAGTGTACGGTTGTCCCAAGTAGTAATTCTGATAATCAGATTCGTTCCAAGGACGGATGGTTGATCACAATGTCTATGCAAATAGTGATTGATGCACTTATGAAAATAAAAGAGGATAATTTGTTTGTTTTGGTTTTGTGATTTATTACTAAATAAATGAAAGACAAAATAATAATGCAAGTAAAAACTAAGACGCAAGTATGAGCAAGTAGTACTTGAGAGACGCAAGGGCTTTCCTAACTATCATTCATTTCATACATTGTTTAAGGGACAAATTGGTAAATTGGTATTGGTCGGGATTCTAAAATCTCCTTACCCCCGTCAGGGTGGACTAAGGAGCAACTATCAAATGCTACAAACCCCGTCAGGGCGATTATAGTCCACTCTCAAGTGTTAAAATGTTCATTACCCAATAGGCCATAGGTTTAATTAAGCTCGTCAGAGTCAATAATTTCTAACCTACATTCATTAACTAGTTCGGTACCTAAACCCCCCGTCAAGGTGATCCAATCGCCACTAATTGGAATAGCCTAGGTACTAAATCCTATCATTGGTTAATTACGTCAATAATAGTAATTAAAATGCAAATTAAAGAAAAATACAGTTTACCCAATTTGATTTAAATAATAAATATCCCAAATTCAAATGTATAGAATGAAATCAAATTGGGATTAACCCATTATGCGTTCTCAAGCACTATGAATTGTTTAGCTCATATTAAAAAGAAAAACTAAATTAAAATAAATGGAATTCATAATTGATTACAAATAAAAGATAAAAGAAACCTAATTTCCGGAATTGGAATGACTGAGAACGGAGCTATAGACCCACTCCAGCTCTAGCAGCTTCTTCTTCCTTCCTTCTGTTGCTTCTCTCTGGTGTTTTTAATTGTAAAGAATGAATTTAATGAGAGGTGTTTGATTCTCTCTCTAAGGATTTGTAAATTGAAGAAAATATGAGAGGTGCTGAATAATGAGGTCTAAAAGCCTATTTATAATGATAAAATCGGATTAGGGCTTTTACTTAAGGTTTAAGTGAAAATTAGAAAAGCCCAAGTCCACTAATTAAACCCAAATCCCGTAACTGCTGCACCACCTCCACTAAAACAGCTCTAGCCGATTCGTTATAACTCCGATTGACCTCAAATCACTTGCTAAATTTCCGTAACTCGATAAGGAACATAATCTCTTCAAAGGTCAGCGGCTAAATCAATCGTAAGTGCCTCGAAATCAGCAATCTTTGGCCTGTTTTCCAGATTTGCAGCTTCAAAATATAATTCTTTTCGGGATTTATCTTCAAGCTTTGACTCCATATCACGATCTTTGACTTTATTCTCGTGTTCCTCTCCTAGCTAATATTCAAAACCTACAAACTTTTCACTAAAATACACAAGATTACGCGCAAAAGTTTAATAAATCAAAAATACTAGAAATAAAAGAGGAAATTCAGATTATTGCATATTTAGCCCAAAAGTCTATCAAATTAATCAAATAAACACCAAAAATGATGTCTCCCAAGGGCATAAAATTAGAACATTTAGGGAGACATCACGGGTCAAGGCTAAATCCAAGCCTAAGTGGCTCAAAATCAGCAATCAACAGCAGCCTTCCAGATTTGCAGTTGCCAAAATCAACTCTTCGGAATATTCTTTATCGCCTTTGACTTCTTTACACGATCTATGACTTTAATCCTTGATTCCTTTCCTTGCTAGAATTTTCAAACCTACAAACTTTTCACTAAAAATAACCCATATTACGCGCAAAAGCTTAATAAATGAATAATACTAAATTCCAAAGGAGCGAAAATGAAATATAACAAATTAACACTAAAAGTCTATTAAATAAGTTAAATAATCACCAAATTGATGTCTCCTAAGGGTATAAATATAGAACAAAACGGGAGACATCAGTCCCTCTCCCCCCGTCCAACTGAGGACGCTGTGGAAGAGAAAATTGACTGACAAACTAGTTCTCAGTGGCATACAGCTTCCCAAAAAAATTCTGCACCACTCTCTGACTTGCTGCTAGGTCCCAAATACATACATCATAGAGGCGTGTATTATGGTCCCGGATCGGATCCACTTCTTCTTTGACCTTTGAAACCAAAGTATTTATTCTTCGTCAAGTACGCTCAGGTCTTCATTCTAAAGCCTTTTCCCAAACCTAAATAAGGACGAGTTATATGATCGCTAAGGGGATGTATGGATACCTCTTAGTCTCGCTAGAAGCAGCCGATTCTTCCGAATCAGATCCCCAAAAACTTGAAACTTCCACCGCATAATTGACCTTTTATATCAACAATATTAATTCCAAGGTCTACTTCCTTGTACCCCAATCTCTTTGTACACATCTCAAGAAGTCCTTATTAATACTCCAAGCCGATTTGAATCTGAAACGGAAATTTTATTATGTTGTACATCTTCACTCTTCAACTGAATCAAGATCGGTGAATGATCAAAATGAGCTCTATCCAGGTGGATGATATTTCACGAATTACACCATGTAAACCACAGCCTCTTGAACCCCATGTCTATTAACCCGCACTCATGTCACCATTCATCAAATTTTTCCATCCTTCTAGTGATTTTGGGAACCCCCTTCTTATCCTCTGCCTTTCCTACCTGATTAAAATCCCCGACCACCAACCTAGGATAAGTTGAACCTTGGAAGGCCTCACGAAACACTCCCAAAGTTCCTCTCTCTCTACTGGATGGGTTCTTGCATAGACGGCTGGAAAAAACCATGGCGCGCTCCCTTGTCTTGTTAACTATAAACTTTTACTTGAGGACCCACCGATAAAACCTAAACTTCGATATCTGAGCTTTCCCAAATAAGACAAATGCCTAATTTGTAAGTAATTGCATTTACCCTCGTAAAGTTAGATTTTCCCAACCTCCAAATTATATAATTTGCTTTGGATCCTCTAACTCTGGGATCCACAATCATTGTTAACCAACCCTTGTATACTCTCATCATTTTTCTTGTCACATGGATTAAGTTATTGGCTACTACTCCATGAGAATTCCATATTAAAATGTTTAGAGGACGGTTAAGACTATCACATCCTTGACTATTCATATATGGTGTACACATTAAAATACAACTAGATTTGAAACAAATAAAAGACTAGCAGAGTTTGTTATTGTGTCTGAACTTAAGTTCTCCTTTGTTTAGAATGAGTCCATCTCAGCGACTCATGGATTCAGTGTCGACTGGACCTGGCTCTGCATCGAATTTAGAACATCGTCATCAAGCCTAGCTTGGTCGTCTGAATAAAGTTTCTTTCCCTGATTAGGTCCAGTTTTATAAACTATCACATAGGGTGATAGCCCATTTAAACTCGTGTGTACTGTTATAGCTTTTGCTCCTTTCTCGACCCCTACATTTTCCTTAATTGTAATTTTCTCCCTTGATTGTCTGTTATGCTTCACATTCGCCCCTGTACTTTCTTTAGCTAATACTAACTTATTATTCACTCTCATATCGGCCCCCTTGTTTTCAATTATTCGCATTTCAGCCCCCATATTTTTCCTTTTCTCATTCTTGTTCCTAACAAGCTTTTGTGTTTTGCTCTTACACGTGATCTTCTTTCCTCCATATTTACCGACATTTGACCCTATTCTCCCCCAAATATCACTCCACTATTAATTCATTTACCCGGCTTTCCAACCTATTTAGTTTTTTGAATTCAAACTCCATTATGATTTTATTGTCTACCTTTTTCCCTGTTTGTTTATTCCCTTCCGTCCTTTCAGATTCGTGTACTTTGAGTTTGAAATCTATTTCCTCTCCCATTTTTGATTTATTTTATTCCCTCCCGAAGTCCCTCGCTCTTGTTGCATAATTTCACCAATGAATAGGGTCTCAAATATAAATTCCAGCCCTTTCTTACAATTATGTTTAGTCCCTAAGGATCCCACTCTCCCTTTGTACCGTCATCCACTCACCATACATGGGTTGATCTTCCTCCACAGGCTATCCTCTTTCCTCCGCAACCATAAGTGCTAAATTGTCACATGTTCTGATTTCACTATGTGTTTCCTACGGAGCATTTGAGGACACTTATCTTTTTGATGCCCGAGGCGACCACACTCAATGCGGATCATATGGAGGCCTTTGTATTCAACATTACAAGTCTCACCCTTAGCTTAATTTTTGGAGCAAAGGTTTGCTCAAATCTAACTCTACTGTTAGCCGTGCATAATTTCCCAGTTTTATTGTTTTGGTCAACGGATTAATGTGTATGGTCCTACCAATTAAGTCACCAATCTTTCTCAATGTTCACGAAGTATAGTTTTGCATCCCTATAATCGTAATGCGTACCTAGGGCGCAATCGAATCAATGTGGGGTTTAAAGTCTACGTATATTCGTGAACTACCAAGTAGTGATCATATATTATCCACCGAACTCCCGCAAGCGCAAAGTTCAAGTCAACTTTCATCAATAATATTACCATGAAACAAACATGCCCAACATTATAATTTGAACATGCCTTTCAGGTTCCATATTTTCCATAAATTCACCACCAAGTAATTAAAACCTACCTTAGAGCCAAGTAATCTAATAGCTACTGTATTAGTCAACAACTTTATCCCTTCCCTTCGATGATCTCTTCTCTAGACCTTACCACTTAGGGTTATTCACATTCTTCCATAATCTCATAGCCCATGATGGCAGATATTAAGTTAACATCTTCAAAAAAAATTCCTTAACCTTATTATTTATAGCAAATTCCTCTATTGAGGGGATTACCTGATTCTGACCTTTTAAGGCAGCATGCTTCCCATGTGTCTTGGGGCCGGTCCTTTGGTGGTCACCGGAGTCGTGCTAATGAAGCCCATAAAAGAGGGTTCCACTTGCCTTGATATTTTATTTAGACGAGATTTTTTGTAAGCTGCTTCTAGGGATGGTAACTATTACCCCAAGACCTTGTTGTGTGTATTTATTAGTTATCATATCAGTTGTTGTACTTCCAATGACCGGCAATACATCCAACGGTTGGTTAGGCGATTCCGACATATCGATTGAGGGGAGATTGGTCGTAGTTTTTCTTCTTAGGTTAACTAAGTAAACTGTTTTGCATTAACAAGTAAATAATTTAGGTTTTGAAACATAAAAAAATAAGAGTAGATTTCATTTTTTGCTATTATTTATGATTTAAAAATATTTTTAAGTCAGATTTTTCAAAAACATATTTTTAAAGCCATCATATATTTAAAATTTCCATTTTAGACCAAATTTCATAAGAAATTTAATAAATTTTAAAGATAACTTGGACATTTTTAAATAACTACATCTTTATTTCGTCATATCATAAAATATGAACTTTATTTAAAGGGTCTAAATTACCTTTAAAATTAATGAAACATCTCACAGTTTTAGGAAAATGGTCTAAAATGTCACTTTTAAATACATTTAACTTAAAAATAATATTTTTGAAAATTCTGACCTAAAAAAGATATTTAAGCCTAAAAACAAAATTTGCTCAAAAAATAATGATTCATACAAAAAAGATTTAGATACAGTTAATTAAAAAGGTTGGCATTTGAAAAAAAAATAACGGATATTGAATATACATCTTTCATGTCCTAATCATCCAATGCCAAACGGTTGAGAATAGCTCATTGGACAGGGCTTTGATCATCCAATCTAGTGGTGCAGGTTCGTATCGAGTCAATGACTCTGAGTCTAAAGTGGCTCTCATATGTAATAAAAAAAATATAGAATGACAAAAATAGCAATTCGATAAAAGAAAATCTAATAGATGATGTCAAATAAATTAAATCAACAAAAGAATAAATTTCCATCTACTCACTCAAATTTTTGTTTAATGTATAAAATTCAAAATTTATAGCAAAAGAGCAAATTTATCATTCCAACCAAGAACCAATTTTTTTAACAAACATATTATATTATAATACAATAAATTAAAGATTCAAACAAAATCAACTAATATCTGAGCGGTTACCCAAACCTACAAAAAATTTAGTCAGATCAGTGATAGAAACCATTGACCAATTTTCCGGAAAGCAGATACATTTGAAACTCCTAGCTAAAAGATTAGCATTTACATTTATAAACCTAGAAACCTTTACAAACATAATTAAAGGGTGTACAACAAATAAACTCTTTGATTTTACGCATTAGAGGTTGGACTTTCCAGTTAGATGCAAATGAAGAGGGGAGACTTTGGATAATCCCGAGATAGTGTATGTAAATCACAACTGACTTATCACAAAAGGTTTCAGCCACTACAAAGGCTCTAAAAAATGGTTGTAGTTTCTATTTTCATGAGGTTACTACACCAAAGTGCTTCCCAATAACAAAAGAGTATAACTCACTTTTCAAGTTGTGTAGTCTCCAAAATATTTTCAAAATCTTCACTCCTGATTCCCACATAATATATATTCGATTTAAGTGCATTGAGATGAAATCCAGAACACTTACTAAAATTCTCCAAACTATCCATGAGAACTTTCACCGAATTATGACCACATTTAGCTAAGAGTATGAGATCATATGCAAATGCTAGATAAAATGATTTTAGTTTTCTCACATTTTGGATAATATTGGTATCCAACATCTAAATTTGCTTCAAAAGTATCAAAAAATATTCTAGACACAAGTTGAAGAGATATGTAAGAGTATCACCTTACCTCAATTCTTTTTCGCCCATAAAGAAACCATGAATTTCCCTTTTAAGAGTAATAGAATACAAAAATCTAGTAACACACTCCATTATCCAAATTATATATAATACCAAGACGTTTAAACATTTTAATAACTAATGAAAGAACTCCTAAGAGATTGAGTCACAGATTTTGCACGAATCAATCTTGATAGTGTACCGTGGCGAACTACTATTATTGCTATAGTCTCTCGAAAACTCTTGCATAAGGTGGATATTCTCAATCATCGATCTTTCAGAAACAAAAACAGTTTGCGCTTTATCAATAATGTCTTCTAAAACTGGTTTCATACGATTCACAATAATCATAGTGATAGTTTTGTAGATGACATTACAACAAGATATATGGTGTCAGTTAGGGCGTGATAAAATAATGATAAAATAAAGATGCAACTAACACTCTAACCAAGCACGTTACTCACTGCAAGTATCACCGATCGTACACAAGTTTTAATGGAAGTAGAATTCGTTCCTTAGTGACTATGAAAATTAGGAAGAACTTATGCAATATAAAGTGCAAATAAAGAAAGTTAGAAGAATAATACGCATGAAAGAAAAGATTCTGATATTTTTGTTTGGTTTTTATGACTCTAAACAGACTTAAATTAAAAACAAGAAAGTAAAGTAGGATAGATAGAAGCTTATGATATTTTAGCTTGAGAACTGGCAAGTAATCCCCACTAGCCTTGTTCTATGTCTATTACCTAAGGGAAAATACTGTGATATACAATAGCTGGGATTCTAAATTCCTCCTAATCCTCTTCCGGGTGGACTTAGGCGTCTCAAAACTTGGTGTTTAAAGTAAACCCTAATGACTATCCAGTTAGGCAAACCCTTCCGAATCAAACTCGCACACTAGACGACGATGTGGTGTTTTTTATAGTTGAATCCCCCTTCCGGATGTTAACTCAATTACTAAGGTAATCCTTTACGTGCGCATCGCAAGAACTACATACATTAATTCAGAGCACATAATACAGAGCTATCACTACTAAATTCAATCAAATGTAAAAGGACATCCCAAATTAAATAACATATAAAACAAGTCTAGAGTTCATACCTATATGCTAATCTCAAGCTAAATAAATTATTTCATAAGAAAGAAATAAGAATACATAATTAGAAAAGGGAAGAGTTGGAATGGCATGAACAGCTTCCAAGCTCCTTCTTCTCTTCTCTTCTCTCTTGATCTAGGCTTCCTCTTGGCCTTTAGATGATTAGGGACTGACCAAGGATTTGTGAAAGGATTCTTTAGGATTGTCCAAGGATGATCTCTCTAAGGTAGGAATAGATATATATAGTCCCTTGGTCAAAATTATGAGTAATCCCCAAGTTAGGAGTTTTGATCTTACCAAAATTCGCATTCCTAACTAGGAAGGGAGAAACCTTAGCAGCTATTATTTTGGTCATATCTCCTTCTTTACTTATCGGAATTTAATGTTGTTTTTATGGAAACGACCGCGTTTGAAAGATTTATCTGCTCATATAAAAAGTTTCTCCTAATTCCAGACTGAATTTCTTCAGCAATTTAATTAGTGGACGTATGTGTAGTTTTGACAGCTTCTTTACTTTCCAAATATATCCAAACTTATCCTTTTTTACTTTGACTAAGGGATTTCCTTTACTTTTCCACTTCAAATAAGTTTTCATAGATGTTATAGCTTCTATATACCTAAGTGCTACATAAATAACACACAAATTACGCGCAAAAGCTCACAAAATAGCAAAACACCTAAGACTAGACAAGAAAGTGTAAAGTATGAATAAATAGGGAAATCCCATAATTAAATACTAAATACCCCTAAAATGATGTCTCAAGTATAGATTAATATATCACAAATATTGAGATATCAATATAGTTCTAGGGTCTTCCAGGATTAAGATGTTATCTTTCTTTTGAACGAGAGCAAAAATAGCAGTGATCAATTCTTGAAGTAGAAAAATAAAAACAAAGAATTCACGTTCGACTTGTATTAATTCATCACCGTTAAACTCTCAAATTTTTTTAAAGAATAAAGAGGTATATCCATTGAATCCGGACGCTTTTTCATTTGTTATACAAAAAATCTCCTCATTTATTTCTTCATCCAGAATTTCTTTACACAATTCGAAACTTTGATCATTCGTCGAAATCTTACCCTAATAAAAGTCTCACGATTAATTTGAATTCTTATATTAAATTAAATATTAATTGTATAGTACGTTGATTATTTATTATATGTGTAGTTAAATAAATTTAATATCAATAAATTAATTTAAAAAAATACAATTCTATGTTTAATAATTTTATCATGATTATATATATATATATATATATATATATATATGGGTGATTGACTGGAAGAGTCCATAGACTATTGTCAGTTGCCCATCAGGTCCATCCCATCAAAATGTCTGTATTGCCCTTTTGCTCCATTAATATTTTTTGACTTACCAAAACTAATTTCCTAATTATATGCAATCAATCAATTTATTGCAAAACAGAAAAGGAAAAACATTAAATTAATTAATTAAAGTACAAAACAAAACTAATAAAACGAATAGAAATCAATTTTTCTTTAATATTTGCGTAGTAATTACAAAATAAATTGCACCCTTAATTACAAACCACCGATATTAACTAGTACACCGCTGATATTAACTAGCACACCGCTGATATTCCACACGTAACCCATCAGAAATATGCAGTGTGTCCACGCGTAACCCATCAGTACAAACCACCGATATTAACTAGCACGCCACTGATATTCCACACGTAACCCATCAGAAATGTGCAGTGTGTCCACACGTAACCCATCAGTACAAACCACCGATACTAACTAACACACCACTGATATTCCACACGTAATCCATCAGAAATGTGCAGTGTCTTCAACCCCACCACCAACACTTCTCCACCACCCAAAAACCGCCACCACCACCTCGCACCACTCCACCAACAACACTTCTCCACCATACAAAGTCTCGGTTGCTGCATTATTTCGTGACACCCCTACCTGCTCCCTGCCATCTCTTACCTCTATAGAGCTGCTACAACAAGGGTTCCTGGTAGAGCTGTGATGAACGGACCTGGCGAAGCAGCGGATAAGGAGCTTGGAGGCGCTGCAGCGCAGAGACCTGGAGGAGTAGCCGAGCTTGAGGGAGTTGTTGCAGCTGTTCGGGAGGAAGCTGGAGTAGCGAATCGTGAGGAAGCTGGAATGGAACGGGAAGCAGCCCATCACCGGCGCGACGGAGAGGAGTGGCGTGAAGGGAGTGGTGGTCGACTTATTGTTCTCCAGCGTTTACTTTTTCTTTTATGTTTTAAATGAATTGATTTCTTTCTTTATTTTGGTATTAATTAGATATGATTTAAAAGAGGAATCAGTTACAAAAGATATTAATGGATTGAGATAATTATGGAAGAATCTTATAAGATCAATTACTACAGGGGTAACAATGGTACATTAAAAATTTCGCTGGACTTGCTAGGGAGAAAACAAGGGTTGGACCTGATGGAGGTGTATAGTTATGTTCTAGGATTTAATGAGGATTTATCTCATATATATATATATATATATATATATATATATATATATATATATATATATATATATATATATATATATATATATATATATATATATATTGACAAAAAAAATGTGAAACATCTCTAAAATGTTATAGTTTTTATTCCCCTTGATTTTAGGTTTTTGAAAATAACTTTTGAAAGATTATGCCCTTACCTAATGAGTTTGATCCGAAAATCGGCCCTGGTATTCCCACAACATTGTGAAAGTATCATTTTACCCAAATATAATTACGTTTGAGTTATTTCCCTAACTAACATTTTTGTTTCCTATCACATTGGTTCGTAAATGCTTTTTTTTTAATTGTCGAATGTGTTCGTGCATGCTTTTCTTTATTGTCTAATAGGTTCGTACATGCTTTCATAAGAGACATGAAAACATTGATATTGATATTGCAAAATGCAGACGTAGGAAAGCATATTGTTGGACATTCACATGCATAGGAAGCAAAGCTACAAAGAATGGCTTTTGCCTGAAAAAATGGAGCTCTTAAGAGGTATGGATAGACAGTGTGCATGACAACTGTAGGTTGTCAGTTTCTATGTTTAGGACCACTGTAGTGTCTAAAGGATGTCTGTCAATGGCCGGCGAATGCCGATTCCCCCACCAAAAGATGCCAACAGTCCTCTTTCTTTCTTGTTATCCGATTTAGTTTTGACAATTCTCTATGAATGTTTCTGCTGTCAAACTAAATATTTAGTATAGCGACCACTCGATTCACTTTATCATCACTTATGTTAGACGAGTTTTTTGCGCGGCCTCTTTTTGCCTTTAAGCATATATTCTTTTGTCAAGCATAATTTGTATAAAAGAGATAAAAAAAATTATCCAATACCTATGGGTTGGAGTTCATCGTGCATCAGATTTACAACCGGATTATTGTGTTGACTGTATGGAATCCAAAAGAAAACCTTCCTAAAATTCACTATCTCTCTAGAAAATACGCTCTCTCGCTTTTCTCTTAGGTTTTTACAATTTTCTTAGTTCTTTAAAAAAACGCTTCAGCTTCTTCTTCTTCTCTACTTGAAGGGGTTACTCACGCGTGTTGGTAAACACACGCCTCCCCTCTGTGAATCTTGGAATGGAGATCTCATCTAATGGGCAGCAAACCTATAGACTAGGGTTTCAATTAGCTAGTATGGGTAAGCTACAAAATTATCTGATGAAGAGATCAATTAGATGGAAATTAGGGGAAGAAAGCTCGGTTGATGGTTTCAAAGCTAATGATAACGAGCTTTACCTCGATCTGGAGCCACGCCTCGATTACCCGATTTCAATCTTCAGAAAAGGGCCTAGTCTTCTCGTTAACAAGGTAAGTGTAATCACTACTCTACTTTGTCCTATATCCTTTTCATTAATAGATCAGGAAGAAGAAATAAAAATATATGATGGTACTTCGGGAAGTTGGAGGGTCTTGCTAGTCACCGAAGGCCACATGCGCCTTTTGGAAAGTAACAACGGCGAGGATTACATTTTATTTCTCCAAAATCAACTATTGCAGAGTGCAATTATGAGAATGAGAACACCAAGGAACTATGCAGCGCGGGTTTTCACTGCTATATGAAAGTCCTAGAGGGGGGTGAATATGATTACTAATAAGATTAATGCCTAATTAAAAATCTTTTGGACAATTATAAGTTTTAAAGAGAAACTTCTAAGTCAACTTAATATAACAAATTCTTACGGGATCATGAAATGGATAAGCTAGAGGTTTGATATATAAGTGATACAAGTAAATCGAATTTCTATTCTCTTACTACTCTAGATGACAATAGGTTTGATTAACTAGATAATGATTACTACGATATTTATACTAGCATATAATCAAACATATAAATTGCGGAAAGTAAATAGAGTAGGGATAGAAAGTACACAACGATGTATAGTGGTTCGGTTATCCCTACATCCACTACCTAAGGAAGCCTCCTTAGGATTTCAGGCTTTTCACTAAGCTCCCGTGTCTCTCTTAACCGGGTCGAGAACACAATAACCCTTACAACCACTTCGATACCACGAAGCAAACTCTTGTGCTATCACAACACAAGGAAACCGAGTATACTCCCTATACTCACACTCTCTCTTAATCTATCTATTACAAGAACTAGATCTAAGAGGATAAAAACAAGTGTTTGGTTGGTTGTTTATAATTATCCTAAGAACTCCTAAAGAGAGGATATAACTCTAAGCTTAAAACTTCTTTTGAGTTGATTGGAAATTTGAAGCTTCTTTGATTAACTCCTTGATTGAGTAGATATTACAAGTTGATTGTTCAAGCTTGGATTTGATAACTTTGATTAGCTTGAGACCTCTAATGAATGTATAAGATTGTATAAAAAGTGTTGGCAAGAGGTTGTTTGTTGCATAGCTCAAAATCCCTTTTTATAAGCAATTTTCTGACCCTTGGGCGGTATGCCGGAGATCTGGGCGGTATACCGGCCCGACCTTTCTTCTAGTCAACGGGAAGATTCAACGTGGCTTGTGACCGTTGGGAAACGGCTCTTTCCCGGCGGTATGTCGGTCCTAAGGGCGGTATGCCGGCCCGGCTACTAAATAACCCTTGAAGAATAATGTTAAAAGCATGGAGACACGTTATTTAGTTAGGACAAGTATAAAACACTATTTCGGGGATATTTAAAATACGATTTGGTAAATATTAAAACAAAATTAAAAGGACGTTAGGCCAACAATCTCCCCTTTTTTGATGTTTGACAAATCGAAAACATAAGTTTGCCAATAAAGAGTTTTCAACAATGAATTCCTTCAAACGAGTTATCGATCTGTAAATGGAGTAACTCCCCCTTACTCTATGCATAAGGTATTTTAATAAATATGTTTCTTAAATCAGTTCATTTAAACTTCCCCTTACACAAGGCATAAAAACAATGCAAATTTATGTTCAAAGATACTTTAAGGTTTATAAAACATTTAAGTTTGTATCTTTGATCTTTCTCCCCCTTTGTCAACAACAAAAAGAATTAGTGAATAATTTAGAATAAAGAAAAAGTCTTTTAGGGTTGAAAGCGTAATTTTCCAAAATTTGAGGGACTTAGTTGTAAAAGTTTATATTTTGAGAAACATAAGTACCATTTTTCAAATTTTAAAGAGTTTAAAAGATTTGAGTTTAAAATGCAATTTTACGAAGTATAAGGACTAAAATCATAAGATTTTTAAGAGAGAGTACATAGTCCAATTTTGAAATTTTAGGGACTAAAATAAGATATCGCAAAGTAATAATAAGAAGGATTAACGAGTGAATTCACCTATGATATCAAGAAACGAGATTAGTGACGAGAAATAAGTAGCATAACTTATGGGAATAGCAAATGAAAGTACAATACGACAAGATATAATGAACACATTTTTAATCAAAGATTCACCTTCAACCTAAGCATTTGAGTTTTAAAGATAATTACATTGAAAAACCCCCCCTCACAAAATGCATAGGGTTTTTGTTCCTATTTGAAAAAGTTTAACTAAGATTTTCTCCCCCTTAGTTAATAACAAAAATAAACTATGACAAAGTTTAAAAATACAAGGGGTAAAAGATAATTTTGAAAAATAAAGAGACTAAAATGTATTATATTCAAACTATAGGGTTCAAAAGCCAATTTTTTAATTATAGGGACCTAATTGCAATTTTACAAATTTTTAAGGACCTAAAAGCAAAATCCAAACCTATAAGGGTTTACATAAACAAGGTGCTAGTTTTAAATAAAGAAAGGATTTTGTAAATATAAGAATAAAAAAATTCAAAATTCAAGGACTAAAGTGCAAATTGTAATTTGTATGAATGAAAGGGATGAGGATACAATTTGTAACGATTTGAAGTACAATGACACATATATCATCAAGAAAAAAACGTTAGCAACGCAACATCTCAATAAGATAATATCCAAAATAACCAAATAACCAAAACATAATTAAAAACATTCAAAACACAACTAAATATCCAAATATCCATAACAAGATTAAAACATCCAAATAACTAATAATAAAAAAGGACCAACAACTTAAAAGAAAGTGCAACACCATATTAAACTAAAGAACATCATCAAAGCAACCATAGTAAAACGAGACAAAGTGAGATAACAAGATAATAAAAACACCCAACATAAACAGTCTCAATCTATCGCTCCTCACGAAGAACTGCAACATCGCTTCTCAAGCATGAAACTTCATATATAATATTTTCAATCTTAGTCTCCAAAGATGTAAGCTTGCTTTGCACAAAATTAACGAACCGGTCAATAGTAGCTTCGATACGTGATAAACGGGAAGACTCATCATTTCTAGGAGGATTGGGAATAGGTTCAACTTGGATAGGAGAGTTTGGAATAGGTGGACCCTCGAGACGGGAAGAAGGTGAAAGGATATTAGAAATAGTCTCTTGATCCCCAAAGTTATTAACGTGACTTTCCGGAATATATTCACCATTATAGATCACAAATTTCATCTTTTTAACGGGTTTGTAATTGATGACCCAATTTGGATTAAAGCTTTTTAAAAGAGTATTATCGAGATTGAAATCAAGGTGTTTGAAAATAACGGAAAGAGCTAAACCATATGGAACACTAGTGGTGTTAATAAAAGCATGGTTCATCATTTTGATCATGATAGCCGGAAAATTAATTTGCTCATTGTGATAAATACGATAGAGAATGTATGCTTCATAAGGGGATATAGTAGCATCATGTTTATTTTTGCAAAATAAGCCATTTAAAACAATTTTATAAGCTATTTGAAAATCGGGTGTGAAATTATACGATCTCCAATGTTTAGATTCGCAATTAATTGAGGCTGGTTTGATTAAATGGGATTCCATAAAGGCTTCAACAAGGGTCATAGTATTATCATCAAGAAAACCCCATCCAATATTCCAAAAAGAGCTAAAACCCGAAGTTTTGAGATTAAAAACGGTACTAAGAAGAGATTCATTAATTTTCACAATTTTCCCATTGATTTTAGAAGAAATAGTGTTCCTATCACAATTATAAAGGAAATTTTTGTAGAATTCTTGGCAAAAACTAGTGGCTATGTTTGATTCAATTGAAAGAAAAACAATAAGCCCTTGAGAATCAAGAAGAGTGAAAAAGCTATTACCGGTTGGGAAAGCGGAGGATTCAACCTTTCTACACGGTTGAATATCGAATAGTTTTGAAGGTGGAGGAGGATTTGAAGAGCTTCCGGTCTTCTTTCGTTTGGAGGATGCAGGAGCTTCCTTTCTTGGACCCATTGCAAGAGATAGTGCAGAAGATTGAAGGAGATGGGTTTTTCAGAAGATTTAGAGATGGGTTATGAGTAAGGGACCGTTTTTGCAGAGAGAATCGCGAAGGTGATGAAGTTAGGTTTTATGAAAGAAGATAATGGGTTTAAAAAGCTGGAGCGATTGATTTTTGTCAATTCAGATTACGCGACTGGTATGCTGCTGGTTTAGCCGGTATGCCGGTCAAGAGAAACCCGTGAAAAAATTGTCGCGCCGGTATGCCGCTCACAGGCCCGGTATGCTGCTGAAGCACTCGCTTATTTTGAAAAATATGGATTTTAAGGGTTCTTTAAAAACTCTCGAAACGCAATCGAAACCTCCCTAGGAATGTTATAAAACTTACAAAATAACTCTTGTTTTGAAAAAATACAATGTAGAAAACTCGAAATCAAAGAAAACAGTTTATTTTAAAAGGAACCCTATATTTTCTAAAAAGTGCAAAAAGACCCAAAACAAAACTAAGCATTTATAAGCATGATAACAAGAGTATGAACTAAAATATTAGCACAAATAAAAGGAAACACAAACACACATAATAGAGCACAAATATTTACGAGAAAAAAGAAGGAAATCACCGGATTTTCCTTTTACGAGTTTTGAGCGTCCTTTTGCATATCATTTCATTTACTTAACGCTCAACACCTACAATAAATATTACTATGGTATCCGAGGTGGAGTGGATCCGGAAATATGATTAGTACTTTTTACGATCGATGTCGGTTTTTCCCACGAGGGTATTAAAGACCCGTATTCAAGTTGTTTGTGGTAATGACACGTAGAAACATGATGACCGGGTTTACCACAATAATTGCAAGTACTTCTTTTTCGAATAGAAATATCACGAGAATGTTTTGAACACGAATTTTTCTCGTTCTTTTGTATAACCAAATTTCATCCAAAAATAATTTTTCTTTAAAAAGATCATTTGCATCAAATGGAGTGACATTCAAATAGGGATGATTTTCTAAAGTTTTAAGAGCAAGGGAAAATGATTCAACCACTTTTTCAAAACCTTCTATATTTTTCTTCATAAGATGTTGACTTTTATTTGAAGAGATAATATTTTCAAAAAAACACGGGTTTTTAGTATTTCCCAAAATATCATCTAAAGTGATACAACAATTAAAACAATTCTTTTGCTCAACTTTAGCCTTTTTCAACATAAGGTTATTCAAATGGATTTGAGAGTCGAGAATATTTAGAAGGGATGAAATATGTCTAATATCATCATAATTATATGGAGGTGACAAAGAGTTAGGATAGATTGCTACCTCATGGTTTGGTTTAGGATTTTCATGAGATTCATCATGGATTAAGCTTTCTTTTTCTTCGTCATTCTCGACAATCCCATATAGAAACTCCAAACGATCTCAAAGCTCTTTTGCCGAATTATAATCTAAATTTTTTGAGAAAATCTCTTCGGATAGTCCAAATATTAGAGTGTACATCGGTTTTGCATTTTGAGTAAGTTTAGCATTATCATCATCGGTGAGTTCATCATAATCTTTTTCTTCATGATTTAACTTAAGAACTCCCGCTTCATTTAACTCCTTTTTATATGGAACGAATGGACCTTCCATAACTATTCTCCATTGATCGGGATCTTTGGCTTTGATAAATTCCTCCATTTTTGTTCTCCAAGCAAAATAGTAAGTGCCTACAAAAAGTGGAGGTTGTGTAGAAGACGACTCTTCCAAAAGATTAAATTCCATATCGTTTACTCTACTAAGCTATTCACGTAGAGTTAGGCTCTTATACCAATTGAAAGTCCTAGGGGGGTGAATATGATTACTAATAAGATTAATGCCTAATTAAAAATCTTTTGGACAATTATAAGTTTTAAAGAGAAAATTCTAAGTCAACTTAATATAACAAACTCTTAAGGGATCATGAAATGGATAAGCTAGAGGTTTGATATATAAGTAATACAAGTAAATCAAATTTCTATTCTCTTACTACTCTAGATGACAATAGGTTTGATTAACTAGATAATGATTACTACGATATTTTATACTAGCATATAATCAAATATATAAAGTGCGGAAAGTAAATAGAGTAGGGATAGAAAGTACACAACGATGTATAGTGGTTCGGTTATCCCTACATCCACTACCTAAGGAAGCCTCCTTAGGATTTCAGTCTTTTCACTAAGCTCCCGTGTCTCTCTTAACCGGGTCGAAAACACAATAACCCTTACAACCACTTCGATACCACGAAGCAAACTCTTGTGCTATCGCAACACAAGGAAACCGAGTATACTCCCTATACTCACACTCTCTCTTAATCTATCTATTACAAGAACTAGATCTAAGAGGATAAAAACAAGTGTTTGGTTGGTTGTTTATAATTTTCCTAAGAACTCCTAAAGAGAGGATATAACTCTAAGCTTAAAAATTTCTTGAGTTGATTGGAACTTTGAAGCTTCTTTGATTAACTCCTTGATTGAGTAGATATTACAAGTTGATTGATAAAGCTTGGATTTGATAACTTTGATTAGCTTGAGACCTCTAATGAATGTATAAGCTTGTATAAAAAGTGTTGCCAAGAGGTTGTTTGTTGCATAGCTCAAAATCCCTTTTTATAAGCAAATTTCTGACACTTGGGCGATATGCCGGAGATCTGGGCGGTATACCAGCCCGGCTTGTCTTCTAGTCAACGGGAAGATCCAACGTGGCTTGTAACCGTTGGGCAACGGCTCTTTTCCGGCGGTATGCCGGTCCTAATGGTGGTATGCCGGCCCGGCTACTAGATAACCCTTGAAGAATAATGTTAAAAGCATGGAGAAACATTATTTAGTTAGGAAAAGTATAAAGCACTATTTCGGGGATATTTAAAACATGATTAGGCAAATATTAAAACAAGATTATAAGGACGTTAGGCCAACAATACCCAATAACAACAACGTGCAATTCATGTGAAGTTTTTCGTGATTAGGAAGCTAAAGGGTTGGGCGACGGTAAGAATTCATTATAAATACTTTCAAGTGTGTAAGATTCTCTTATCCTTTAAACCTCTCAGCTATTATACTTCTTACATTCCTATTATGCTCTTAATTTCTGTAACTTACTACATTGTTTCTTTTCCTTTTAATTGTACTAACCCTATCCTATCGAACAGTAGCCCCTTGTGTTTCTTGTTTCGGTGTGCAGTTTTTATAATGGCAACAAGAGACTTTCACGCTCTTCCAATAGTCCCGTTAAATGAACATAAAGCAAGGAAGCTGGGGGTCATTAATATTGGTAAGGCAAGGCTAGCTGAAAGCATGAAGGAGGAGAAGGCTATCCTTCTCAAGGTTATCGGTGATTCCACCACTTATGTTGTACAACTCAGGAAATTCATAGAAGAAAGGTGGGGAATTCAAGGTCATCTCAGACTCTCGGAGGTCAAGAATAATATGTTCAAGCTTGAAGTCTTCAATGAAAGGAAATTTAAAAGAGTTTGGGAGATGAGGCCGAGTATTTTTCAGAAAATGCACTTGAGCATGACAATCTAGTTACAGGTGATTGATTTCAAAGAACTATCTACTGATTACTCATCTATATGGGTACAAATCAGAGGACTTGCTTTCAAACAGAACAATATTACCACAGTAAAAGCGCTGGAGGAATGCTTTATTAAGATAGAGGTTGTTGATATTCCCTCTACCATCAATTGCGATATTAAAATACTGTGCTTTCGTGTCAAATTCAATACCAAGTATCCACTTCCTCCAGGGACTTATTTGTATCAAGAAGAAGGAGCGGCGTGGGTTGTTTTTCAGTACGAAAACACATGTTCTTTGTGCTTTAGATGTGGAAAGATAGGTCATCAATACGGTGAATGCCCAGTAAAAAATATGAAGCAGGTGGATGATATAGATGAACGCAGGAAGGTTACGTGGAGCATTGATAATGTCGCCAAATTCCCCCTTTTAACCCTATCCATGGTTTACACATTAAAGTGAACGGTGAATACATTAATTTTCAATATAATGATAACTTGTCTAAGAGTGCAGGTCATAATTACAGAAGTGCAAATCCAGTAAGGGGAATTGTTATCAATGAAGGTTGCGAGAATATCTTGAGTAAGTGTAACTATACTAACAAAGGAAGCATTAGCAAAGTTGTAAATCAGAAGGAGGTTGAAGAAGATAAAGCAAGCGAGGATAAGGAGTGGGAGTCTTGGAACAAACAAATGCATGACCTACGAAATAAACTTCACGAGTCAGCCTTGAAGATAGAAGCGTTCAAAAAGACACATGGAATCAATGATGAGGGGGAAACCGGCAATGAAGGTGATATTAGAGCAGCTTTGATGGCATTTGAAGAAGAAATGAGGAAAAGGCAAACAAATACCTAACATTAATGAAGCACCTGATTCTAATCAAGGGAACTCATCTAATCTTCAACAAAATATTAAAAGAAGAAGAGAAGGAAGGGCTGGTACAACTGAGGCTGTAGTACGATTGTTAGTTCAAAAATTTCTGGTAGTTTTAAGAAACTTAGAGTAGTTGATCCCATTGGGAACTTTGTAAACAATAATAACTTTAGCATTTTAGAGCGCGAGAGAGAAGGGGAGGGGAATGAGTTGTATTCAAATGAAGATGGGTCAAAGATAGATGATATATAAATAATGATAGATGATTATGATTCACAATATGAACCTGAAGAGGAGAAGGAAGGGAGCTTCGAAAATAGTGAGAATTTTTTTTAAAAAATCTGGTTGATCATTTGTTCTTTTATTATATTTTTGGTTTGAAAATAAACTAGGTGTAATATATCTACTTGTTAATTGATTATTGTGACTTCAAAAATGTTACATCAAATTTTTAGCATAATGAATATCTCTAAGATCATTACATAAAGATTATATAGCAAAAGTTTAGCATAATGAATACTTCCAAGATCATCATTATAGAAAGAAATGCAGCAAATTAATTATAGTTTTCAAGAGCTGCAGTTTTTTGGGAGTTGTTGCGCTATCGAACAAAACACATACCGAAACTGAAAAATTTACCAGAACGAATACATACTTAACCGAAAACCGCAAAAATCAAACCGATGAAAACCGTTCCGTTCGATAGCAACACCTTTAAAAACCCAAACTATTTGGTTTTGTTTTCAGCCAAAAAACGAGACGAGCCGTACCGCGCTCACCCTTAATTGTCACCACAAATGCATCCCCCTTCAGAGGTATTGGTTGAGAATCAATCACCTACTCTATACCAATGGAACCTACCGACACAACATACCATCAAGATCATTGTAAATGCTTCATTCAAGTTAGAGAAAGCACTCATATTTGTCGTTATGTGATACTGTAAAGGGAACCTAATTTTTTTGTTTGCTCAGTTAATCAATGCTCTTCCAACTTTGAAGTAAAGATCTTAGCAGACAGAAGTCCGCTTATGATGGTAAACGATCAAACTTCTTCCAACATCATCACTGAAATCGACATAACTAACATTTTCATGTAATTCGGTCTACTAGTCTCGCCTACCCTTAGAAGTGCAGACTTATTCTAGAAGATATCATGAGTATTGCTAAAGACATTTGTCTCTTAAAATTCAGAGTATAAGAAAAACGACCAATCACATAGCAGTTTAACTTATCTTTTGATACTATTTTTGAGACATCGTAGGGGATTGACTTAGACCCCTTATTTCTATTTAAATAAGTAGTTTTTTATCGAAAAAAATCACAAAGCATATTAGATGATTAAATTAATACACACATAAATAATATATAGAGTAATTTATACGAAAGATATGTGCAAAAAAATTGTTGCTAATAAGGTTCATACTAATAACACACCTGTAACCATTAAAAAATACATGCAACCCATTAAAAAATCACACACAACCCATTAAAAATGGGTTAATTCCTTAATTAGGCATAAGAGTCCATAATCATTCAAAATTTAGGTCAAGAAAATAATAATTCTCATTATAAACATTTTGACTAAAATATCCTTATATAACAAATAATAAAACAAATCAATTATGTATTTCATCACCATCACCGCTACTAGCCAATTAACTTTGGCGGTCAACGGTGGTCAATGGTCAACTCCGACAAGGTTTTTAATTATTTTTAAAAAATCGGGACGACCACCAGTCAACTCAAGCGACAACCGACTGTCAATGTCGGTCAACTCCGACGAGATTCTTTTTCTTTTACTTTTTTGGACGGCCATTGGTGTACTCCGTGACGACCGACGGTCAATGTTGGTCAACCCTGAAGAGTTTATTTTTTAAAAAATTTTGGATAAAAATATGTTATTGTGATTTTTTTTTAAATTTTCTAATCCCGCGAATTCCGACGAATAGCTATACTAAACTGCAAGTACAATATTGTAATTGCAGAAACGGGAAAGTACAAAATTGTACTTATAGATTCAGGGGGCGGGGCCATGAAATTTTCTTAGGAAGAAAATTCATCATATTTGCACGATAAATGTAAATATTATATAAAATTTGCAAAATAATCCCTTATACTATAAAAAAAGCACTACATGTCTCTATATCGTGTAAATATTGTAATATAGGTTGGGATATTATTTTTTAAATTAATTATCCGAAAAAATTCTTTTTATTATACAGACATTGTTGTAAAAGTTAAAAAAAATCTATAAAATAAATAATTTAAAGTCAAATAAAATAAATTTTAAAAATTAAAGGGTACCAAATGAAAAATTTTAGAAAAATTTAATGTTAATTACTTATATTTTCTTTTTTCTTAAGTAAAGTAGTTATAATTATTTATTTTTAAAAACCAGGGAGCCATGGACCCCTCTTTTCCCAACGAAGCTCCGCCCCTCTGTAGATTGATACAACTCTGATATAATTTTTCGTCAAAGCTGGAAAAATTAAAAAATAGAATAAATAAAAAAATCACTGTGATATATTTTTATCCGCAAGTTGAAAATAAACTCGTCGGATTTGACCGGCGTTGACCGGCAGCCGCCACAAACTTATCTAAATTTTCTCTAAAATAAATTGTCGAAATTGACCGACATTGACCGGCGGTCGTTGACGGAGTTGACCAACATCCGCCCCGAAAACTTAAAAAAAGAAAAAAAAATGTTAATTGGTAAAAATAATTAATAATCATACTAAAATTAATTAACAAAAGTATTTTAGTAAGAGAACTAATGAACTAAATTTTTTCTTAAAAAAGATTACAAATGAAATTTACAGTTAGAATTAAAGTAATATTTAACCTAATTTTAAAAAGAATATTAGTTTGTAGACCTAATTGAAATTAAGAATTAAAATATAGGTAACCCATTAGACAAAGTTGCAATTTATTTATTTTTTTAATACATGAGAGAGCCACTTTGGACTCGAAGTAAATGACTTCAATAAGATTCGATCCCAAGACTTCTTGGTCTCTGCGGAATAACCTAACCACTAGGGCAACTATCGATCTCAAAGCTGCAATTTATTAAGAACAAAGCTAACTCATTAATTTATGAACTTTTTTAAGAAATAAAAAAATATTGATTTGTTAAACCGACATGTTTTTAGACATCAATTAAATCTTATATAACTTGATTAATTTTTTTTCGACTAATATAGAAAACCAACGAAAATTAGGCCCGTTTAGTTCATGAAAATAATAGGTATTTTTTGTTTTCTTTTTCTATATATTAATAAAAATGTGTTTGCATAAAGGAAATGAAAATGGTTTTTTAGAAAATTAAATGAAAACGCTGCTATATTGAAAAATGTGGAATCGATATTTTCCATATTTTTTGAAAATATTTAAACGAAAAAAAAATTATTTCATGAAAGTATATTCTGAAAACACGAATATAGAAAATATTTTTAACAGAAAGGATTATTGTGTATAACAAATTTAACAAATGGGAAAAATATAAACAATATATAAATAACATAAGATTTACCTTTCAATAATTCTACTATATATATATATAGTCTCTAATAACAATTTTTAAGCATATAGAGGAAAGGGATGGAAAATACATAGAGCAAAGAAAGCTGAAAGTTTCTATCTTTGAGATTGTGATGATTTTAAAAAAAGAAAAGAAAAAAATACTATACTATTAAATGTATTTAATAATAAAGAAAATGAAAAAAACTTTTCAAGTTTTTGGGCTGTTACACGATTTTGATTTAAAATAAGCGATCACTTACTCTATCGAACCATTAAAGCATTAACTGTAAGTGAGAGCAAACCAAAGCACAAAAATCACAAGTTTACATCAAATTTAGTTAGAGTTTCTGGCAAATAAAATATATAGAAAAATAGTGAAACAATAGAATAAGCTCTCTCCCACACCTGGGCTGCGATAACACAACCCATTGCTTACAAAACTAACTCATTTCCCTCATTGCTATGTAATTAAATGTTCAAACATCATTCATTTATCTATAATGTTTTTGCAAAATCCATAGGCATCACAAAAAGTCCCTTACTCTGCAACAACTCCATAGCTACTGAAGTGTCTTCTTCAAGCAACTTTGCTATCATCTCTTCGAGTGGTGAATTCACTACATGATCTTGAAGAAGGTAATGCCCATATCCCTGCAACCATACCATACCATAAATGTATATTAATTTCATACAAATCTTTGCAAATTTGATTTTTAATTTTGGAATTGAATATTAACCTCAAGGAATATCAAAGGAGTTGAAGTTGAATCACCCCCTAACCTGCTTCTACTCAACTCCTGCACAATAAACGTTTCATAAACTAGAAACAGTCAGTAAATAAATAATTGGAAAATCTTGCGTTTATATACCTTTACTTGGAACTGCAAATACTTAATATAATCAGTGACATCCGAAACTGCAGATGATCTACCACCCTACAGAACATTACAAATCTGGTTTAAACATGGCACGGATTTATATAGTAACAAAAGGTATACAATACTTTGACAAGATTAGTAAAATAAACGTAGAAAAATACAAACATCAGACCTCGTTAGAAAGGGGAACCAAGTCTTGCAAAGCACCCAGTCTCTCAGAAATCATAGCTCTGCGACGCTGAGAAAAAAAGACGCCCAATTAGAAAAATATTATCATGAAAAGATATATATTTCCTTGGGGGTATATTTACTAATTTATGAAATTTTAGAGTATATTTGGCTATTTCTCAAAACATAGGGACCAATGGTGACTTTTTTTATAAATTAAGGCTCACCCTATCAGCCTCTCGAGCTTTCTGTTTCGACCCATTACCACGTAAGCGATAAGAACAACCTTCACCTGTAGTTGCTTTTGTAGAATAAGATTCGAAATCGTGTGATTTTTGTTCCTGAATTTGAACACCAATTTCACATAATCATAAAACAAAACTTGGGTTTAACTTAAAAAATTAGATAGAGTTGTAGAGATTGTTACTGGGGTTGCTTGAGGGAGAAATTCAACATATTGTTGAGGTGTTTGTTGGGGAGTAACATTCATGTAATGGCTTCCATTGTCTGTGTCACCATTAAAGCTTAATGGTTGGAACTCCATAGGAGCAACATTATGAGACATCTCTTCTTCCATTTTAGCTACAAAAGAAAATGCATTCAAATGTGAATTTTGGATTTTTTTCGTTAAAGATATCAAAAACAGATACTTACAAGTTCAAAGTGTTTTGGGGTTATGGGTATGGTTGAAAGTCGAAGAACACAAAGAATTTGGGGAAATTATGCAAATAATTGTAGTGGTGGTGGTGGTGGTACGGGCTAACATGCGCTCTATGCATTGTACAGTGTCGTACATGTGTGAAACGCACCATGCCTTGAAGTCCAAGATTTTATCAACCTTGTGAATTATTCACAAGTGTATATAAATAGGGGGAAAAAAGTATATACTTATTTATAACAATTATACAGCAGAATGATTTATACAAAAATGATTATAAATGAGTAGAGCAATGATGAATATTACTTAAAATCATATTTCTCACGTTGTAAACGAATCGAACGAGTCGAGTAGTAGATGTGTAAACTTGCTTTTAAGATTTTCGAGTTGAGGCAAGGCGAGTTTAAATTTTAACGAGTCAAGACAAATTTTGTAAAACTTGTTTGTTTAACTAATCGAACGAGATTTTCTCGAGTCGAAATCGAATATTCACGAACAATTTATTTTCTTATGATCGAAACAGAATTTTCATGCATGATTGGTATTAGATAAAGTGTGTGGTATAATATATAAAGTGTGATATTAATGAAACAATTAAAATCTAAAGAAATAAATAAAATCAAGTTAATATATTAGGTTTAATAATATATTTGTTGATAAGTAAAATATTAATTTACATATCATAAATATAAACGAGCACGAACGAGTTGAACAAACTTGTTTTTTTAGCTAACGAGTTCGAACAAACTTTTTTATGCATTTGTATAACTGAACAAATTCGAACGAACTTTTTTCCGAGCCGAGTTCGAACTGCTCGGTTCACAGCCATGCACATATATTATTTGTTATTTGACTCTAGACTTTTTTCTCCTATTTCTAGGATATCTCATTATCTTCTTCATTTTCTATCTCTTTTTTATCTCTACGTTTGTCTTAATCTCTTGGTTTCATACCTACTGTGTATCTCATATTCTCTCTACCTCTTTACCTAATTTCTCTCTTCTTTCATTTTTATCTCTCCTGCTACTGTAGTTATCTCACTCCCTTCTTCTCCTTTCAACCCCAGTAGATCTGATATGCCAACGATGACCATACTTGACGTTCGAGCTATCCAAGTTGTACCACTTATTATTCCGGCTAACCAACTTATTGTTTCTCCTCCAACAGATGATCATATGCTTGTGGACCTAATGTTTAAACTGACTCGGAGAAACCAGTTGATGAAATTTCTAAGAATGCTCATCCGGTTAAGTCAGGTGACTTTCCCAGTGGCGGATATGGCGTCAATAATCTCCTACAAAATTTTAGTCCATCTCTCCCAGTGAATTTCTTCTAATGGTAGGTAAGATATCCATTAATCACCCTCATTCGGCCCCTTGCATACTCCTGTGACCTTCCTAATCACTCCTACTAAAGAATCTTCATTTGCCCATTCCATTAAGAAAAAACCACCTCTACAACTTCCAAACTGATGAACCCAGCTCCGCCTAAAAATAAAGGAAAAGGTAAAGCAAAATCTCTCATGACGGGTCGCCTACCCAAAAACTTAACTAGGATAAAGTGGTTATTCCTCCTCCTTTTGATGTTATGTCAGATAAATCCATTGAAGATAAAATCTCTTCTACTATAACAAATACGGTTAATTATATAGCTCGTAAGGCTAGTTCGCACAAGAAACTTGAGGTTGATAGTGAGAAATTGTTGGACCGAGCTGAGCTTTCAACAATCCAAGTAAAAATTGTTAAAACTTGTTTGCTTAACTAATTGAAAAAAAAATAGCGCCAAACTCAAGTTAACACTGTGTTTTTTATGGTTGAAACATAATTCTATGAACGGTTGGTATTTGATAGAGTGTCTTATGCAAATATGAAGGGTAATATTAATGGAAAAAGTAAAATTCTAAGAGATTATAAATATCCAAGTTGATATTAAAGGTTAAATAATATACTTTACAAGTAAATAGTATATTAATTAATAACTCATAAATATAAATAAGTCGTTCACAAACGAGTTCAGTCATGCTTGTTTACTTAACGAGTTTAAATTGGAGCTTGAGGTTAAGCATGTTTATATTTGAGCCGATCTCGAACGATCTTTCCTATGAGCTGAGCTCGAACTGCTCGCGAACAGCTTGGTTCATTTGAAGCCCTACTAGGCAGAGCCCACACATTTTCTCCATATGTGGTTTTGAGATTTATTTTATCAAACTTATATATTATTAGTTTACTTTGTTCAGTCCGAGCAATTTATTCGAAGGTATAAGAAAACACACTTGAAAAAACTTGTAAAATGATATATATTTAATTTCTACATAAATTGATTAACTTAAATAAGTTGAATGATAATTAATTGTACTTTATTTCTTTTGTGCTTTGATTTGAATTTTTTTAATTATATTTTTGTTTGGTTTAATTCTCATTTTTAAAATAGTTTGACAAATTCTTTTTTTCCTAAATAATGGAGTTTGCAATTTTGGGGTGTCCGGCCTGCCTAGGCCCACTTGAATCTACGTATAGATATTTGTATATGTATAGAGACCGCCTGAACCGTTTTTTGGAATGTAACCTACTTGCTAGCACTTAGGGGGACATTTAGATCGATATTTAGAACATTGTTTACATTAGGGCTGGTCTACTTATCATATTGAAAGGTGATTAAACTATAGCATCTTGGAGACAAATTTCATGGCATATAGGGATCTTGTTGATAGATTTCTTCTTCAAAAAGGCCACACAAATACTAAAATAATATGATATCCTCAAATAAAATAAAAATTATAAGAAGACAAAAAATAAGTGGCAAAATTTATATGAGAACAAAATACAAGTGGACAAATGAATCACTAAGTATCACTATTCATCTCCGGGCACCACCACTAACCACAACCGACGTTGCCACTGGAAATTCTCTGAGTATCGTAAAAGAATCAATGAGTATACTAAGCAAAATATTATGAGTAATTAGCAAAAAAGCTGAGTATACTCAACAAAATTCATTTAGTATTCAACAAATTCTCTGAGTAAAACATAAAAATGCATAAAAACATTCATGTTATAAAAAATTAATGTTAATAAAACACTTTATTAATAATTTTTTTATAGAATTAATATAAATCATTTACATTAAATCTTTATCTTATACTATGATGGAAAAAAAATAAACCCACAGTGAGTTGCACAATTTTTATTTTCTTTTTCTAAAGGCATATCTCCACTAGTCAAGAATTTACATTTTCACAAAAGGCAGCCATAGAATTTGGAACAAAGAACGAAATTGGAGTTGCTACTCTCAAACAAAATATTGAATGAAGTTGCGGTGACAATGGACTGGCGATCTTCAGTAGATCTTCAACGTTTAAATTTTCAAAGTCAGTGAACAAAATCTCGTACATAACACAAACGGGACTGCGTTGCTGCTTCAGTCGGAGCTTCCACGGGCACGACGAACGAAGATTTTGTTGTCAGAGCTTCTACGTCCTCGCATTGCTGCTGGAGCTCATGAATTTGCTGCCGCCGGAGCTTCCATGGCCACACAATGCTGCCAGAGCTCACAGAGTTGTTGCTGCGACGGATCTGCTGAGGTAGCTTGACGGAGGTTGCACAGATGACAATAAGTTTTTCACAGAGAGATAGAGAGAGAAAAATCTTTAAGTTTATGGTGTATTTATTATTATTATTATTATTATTATTATTATTATTATTATTATTATTATTATATTAGATAAAGGATATTTAAGGGTATATTAAGAAAATGAAAAAAGACTTATAATGTAAAATATTTTTAGTGGACTTTAGTAAGAAGAGTAGATTAGCTAGGGTACTTGGGTCTTGAAGGCTTATAATGTCAAATATTCTTAGTGGTCGTTAGTAAGATGAGTATATTGGGTAAGATACTTGGGTTTTGAGGAGGGGTTTTCAAGATTCGTTGGATATATATTTTTTATTTTATTAAAAATGACGCACTAATACTCTTAAACTATCAGAGCCAGCATTGGAGTTTGGAGGCATCATGCTTAGATGAAGACGATATGAAAGTTTTGAAATATGATGGATTTCAGGTAGTTTATGTTTTGGGATAGAGGCTAGGCTTCGGTATGTATATGTTTATAATTTTGTTTTTTATTTATTTTGGGCTACAATTTGATCTGGTTAATGGTTCAATTGGGTTGGATTCTACCTTATTTTTTTAAGAATCTTAACCTAATCTAAAAAATTATGATTTTGTGAACTGGTAAAATTAATGTATAGTGTTTAGAGCGCAGTCCAAATATATACTTATTCAATTGGTTGATTGGTTCGATTTAACCTTCAGCAAGACGAATAGTAATAACAGTTTTCCTTTTTTTCTGGTTAAGTCTACCCTGGTAGACTTATAACGTATATATAAGTGTTTATTTTTGTCAAACGTTTATATATTAAATAAAACCAAATGTTCAAAAATACAGTCACATAACGTTATAACTTATAAGTCTAACATGAAATAAACAAGTTTTATAAGTGAAACAGATTAGGTAGGCGTCGAATCGCTAAATCATTCTAAGAAGTAATGATAATCAAGAAACTAGTGAATAGTTTCGGTTTGTATATTTTTCAATTTTGGGCTATGATTGGTCTAATTAATGGTTTGGTTGGGTATGATTCTACAATTTTAACCTAATCTATAAAAAAATCGGCTATGCATACCGGTAAAATTTATGTATAATGGTTTAAGTGTACTCATTCAATTGGTTCGATTTAACCTTTAGCCAGACTAATAGTAATAAGAGTTTTTTAATTTTTTTTCGGTTGAAGTCAATCATTGTAGGCTTAAAACGTATAAGTTTATTACTTTTGTTAAACGTTTATGTATTAAATAAAAGATACCAAATATTCCAAATTGGTAAAATTAATGTATAGTGTTTAGAGCGCAATTCAAATATATACTTATTCAATTGGTTGATTGGTTCGATTTAACCTTTAGCAAGACGAATAGTAATAATAGTTTTCCATTTTTTTCCGGTTAAGTCTACCCTGGTAGACTTATAACGTATATATAAGTGTTTATTTTTGTAAACGTTTATATATTAAATAAATTAAATGTTCCAAAATACAGTCACATAACGTTATAACTTATAAGTCTAACATGAAATAAACAAGTCTTATAAATGAAACAGATTAGGTAGGCGTCGAATTGCTAAATCATTCTAACAAGTAATGATAATCAAGAAACCAGTGAATAGTTTCGGTTTGTATATTTTTCAATTTTGGGCTATTATTGGTCTAATTAATGGTTTGGTTGGGTATGATTCTACAATTTTAACCTAATCTATAAAAAAATCGGTTATGCATATCGGTAAAATTAATGTATAATGGTTTAAGTGTACTCATTCAATTGGTTCGATTTAACCTTTAGCCAGACTAATAGTAATACTAGTTTTTTTTGTTTTTTCCGGTTAAAGTCAATCATGGTAGGCTTAAAACGTATAAGTTTTTACTTTTGTTAAATGTTTATGTATTAAATAAAAGATACCAAATATTCCAAACTGGTAAAATTAATATATAGTGTTTAGAGCGCAGTCCAAATATATACTTATTCAATTGGTTGATTGGTTCGATTTAACCTTTAGCAAGACGAATAGTAATAATAGATTTCCATTTTTTTTCCAGTTAAGTCTACCCTGGTAGACTTATAACGTATATATAAGTGTTTATTTTTGTCAAACGTCTATATATTAAATAAAACCAAATGTTCCAAAATACAGTCACATAACGTTTTAACTTATAAGTCTAACATGAAACAGATTAGGTAGGCGTCGAATTGCTAAATCATTCTAACAAGTAATGATGATAAAAAAACCAGTGAATAATTTCGGTTTGTATATTTTTTCAATTTTGGGCTATGATTGGTCTAATTAATGGTTTGGTTGGGTATGATTCTACAATTTTAACCTAATCTATAAAAAAATCGGTTATGCACACCGATAAAACTAATATATAATGGTTTAAGTGTACTCATTCAATTAGTTCGATTTAACCTTAGCCAGACTAATAGTAATAATAGATTTTTAATTTTTATTCGGTTGAAGTCAATCATGGTAGGCTTAAAACGTATAAGTTTTTACTTTTGTAAACGTTTATGTATTAAATAAAAGATACCAAATATTCCAAAATACAGTCACATAGCATTATAATTTACAAGTCTGAAATAAAAAGGTTTTATAAGTGGAACAGATTAGATTATATAGGTGTTCGAGTTGCTAGATCATTCTAACAAGTAACTATGATCAAGAAACCTGTGAAATACTACGTGGTAACATATTTAATCACCCTCTGATGACTCATTTATAAAATTTCAACATAAAAAATTAACTAAATTTGTTTAAAACTGAGTTTTGTGTTATGTGATTTAAACTCAGGTGGATGCCTTTACTGAGTCAGCTTTCAAGGGGAACCCAGCTGCGATTTGTTTGCTGGAAGATCAAAGAGATGAGAAGTGGCTACAAGCTGTTGCAACCGAGTTCAACCTCTCACAAACTTGTTACTTGACCCAGTTGACCACCGGAACTGACTCAGCTGACTCACCAACTCATCCTAGGTTCGCCCTCCGTTGGTTCACCCCTGTTGCTGAGGTTAATCTCTCTACTCTAAGTTAAACCCCTGTATTCTAATCCTTTATTTACCTTGTATTACTTAAATAGATATAAGGATAAATTCGTCAAACCATGATAAGATATGAAACTAAATAGTGTATCAACAGAATGTGATTACTGTTTTCAGGTTACACTTTGTGGTCATGGAACATTAGCAGCTTCGTACTTCCTTTTCGCATATGGTTTGGTGAAAACAGACACCATCGAGTATTCAACTCTATCGGGAATATTAACTGCCAAAAGAATACCAGATACCCAAAATGGAAATGCACAAGAAGGATTCTATGTTGAGTTGAATTTCCCTATAATCCCCCTCACTGAGTTCAATCCTCCCGATATTTCGCCAATTTCAAAAAGCTTGAATGGTGCTTCTGTACTCGGGATCCAGAAAACCAGTGGGGATGACCTCTTTGTATGTATATAGATTTCTTTCTGCGTCTAGTCCTAGACCTCATTCACGTTTTTACAGGTTGTTCTTCCATCAGGGAAGGAAGTTGCGGAAGTGATACCCAATTTCTCCGAGATAGAAAAATGTCCCGGCAGAGGAATTATAATCACGGGGCCTGCTTCACCTGAATCTGGTTTCGACTTTTTTAGTCGATTTTTTGTTCCAACTATGGGGATTAATGAGGTAATTAACTGATCTATAGTCTATACCGTTTCTTTTCTTCTCGATATACTATTAGTATTATAGTGTGTTTTCATATATGATGTTTCATTTCCAGGACCCTGTTTGTGGAAGTGCACATTGTGCTTTAGCACCATATTGGTCCAAGAAGCTTGGGAAATCTGATCTTGTTGCTTATCAGGTGCTCTCTCTATCTTTCTCGCTTCATCCATATGTTAATATTTGAATGTTAATGAAGGCATTTCTCAGGCATCATCTAGAAGTGGGGTGATAAAACTGCATGTAGATGAGAAGAATCAGAGAGTATCACTTCGAGGAAAAGCTATTGTTGTAATGGAAGGTTCTATCTTAGTTTGAACAACACGGGTTAATTTTGATCATCCATGATCATGAATGTGTACAAACTAAATAACTGAATAATTGTTGTAATACAAATTATTTTTGCACGTGTAACTTGTCATTTACTTTTATTTTCATCTGCTCCTGCGATAATAGCTACTTTTTTATTTATTTAATTTGCAATTAACGATTTATTATGTACAATAAGCAGCAAATCCGTTTATGCATTTATTTAGAAAATGTGGTATTAAGAAGGATCCTTGATCACTTGATCTACTCCACAAATCTCTCAATTTTCCTGATTATTTGCCTTTGGATATATTACATGAAATTTGCTTCACAAATGTGTGATCAAAATCTGATTTTATATTTTAAAATCTAAGTTACAATATCATTCACAAATGTGTGATCAAAATCTGATTTTTAATTTCTCAATCTCAGTTACAATATCAACTCCCATAAATGTTCATATCTCAAAAATCTGTTAGCAAATAAATTGTAAGTTCATGAAAAAGGTTAATGCGATCCTTCAAAAACCTCATCTTATAAATTTGAGTGCATATCTAGTATCTCTTTATTCCGCTGCAAATCAATAAGCAAATGGACTGCTCATCCATGGTGCCAAAGGTTTTTCTTTTTCTTTTAGTTTTTCTTCTTCTTATCTTTGTCTATTCTTTAATTATTGTGATTATTCATTATA